>CM052444.1:107372282-107421993 GCA_028533085.1 Varecia variegata
TGCAGCAGGCGTCTCGGACACCGTTCAGCTGCAGGAGGCTGGCGGCCGGGAGCAGAGTCTGCGGACACGAAGACGAGGGAGGGGCAGGAGAAGGGGCAGGAGAAGGCGGGGAGACCCGGGAGTGTGGACGTGGGCCAGGGCGGCCTCACCTGCACGTTGCCCTCGCCCACCACGATCTCAGCCGTGTACGCAAACTGCACCAGCTGGTCCAGCGCCTGAGGGTCGATGTCGTGCAGCGTCACGTGGGTCTGACGGCTCTCGCTCATCTCATCTGTGGGGACAGTGGGTCAGGCGTGTGCCAGCCCCGGGAGATCTGCAGAGAGCCCGCCCGGTGCCGCCAAGCTGCGCAAAGACGGTACTTGCTTGTGAACATGGCGTGGAAGTAGGGGCTGCAGGAGGCCAGCACCACTTTGTGCGCGCGGATCTCCTTGGCAGCCACGTGCAGCACGATGTCGCACAGGAGGCCCCTTTGCCTCATGCGGCTCATGGCCACGAAGGCGTCGTGGTAGTGCCGCTTGGAGTTGTGGGCCACGCTGTGACCCTCGCGGGTCAGCAGCTGCATGGAGCCCTCCATGGGGGCCGCGGGCCGCGCCTGCCGGGGACGCGCACGCTCCGCCTCGGGGCTGCGGGCGGCAGGGCCGGTCAAGGTCCGCCCTGCAGGGACCTGCTCCCCACTCCCGCCCGCCAGCAGGTCCCCGCTCAGTGCAGTCGGGACCCGGCTCTACACCTGCCGCCAGCGGCCCGGTCCTCAGGGACCTGGTGCAGCCTCCGATGCCCACGGCCCTCTCGGGCGCCGCGCACCGGCCCGGGGCCCCGTGGGGCTGCGAGGGGAGCGGGCCAGGGCCGCGGCGGCTCCGGGAGGACCCAGCACAGCCGGCCTGACCTCCCGTGACCCCGCTCTTGCCAGCGGACTCAAGGGCGGCGGGAGTGGCCGGAGCAGCACCCCGCCACCCCCCGGCCGCCCCTCCCTCCCAGCCCCCCACCGGCCTCCCCGACCTCCCGCCGGCCGCCCCCCGTCACCCCCGGCCGCCCCTGCGTCCCCGACACCCCCAACCCGGCCTCCCCGACCCCCACCGGCCGCCCCCCGTCCCCCCCCCGGCCGCCTCTCCGCCCCCGACCCCCACCGGCCGCCCCTCCGTCCCCGGCCCTCCCCGGCGGTCTCCCCGGCCCCCGCCCACTCACGCTGGCGGCTGCGGCGGTGGCGGCGGCGCCTCGGGCCCGGGCCCGGGGCTGCCGTGCTCCGGGCTCTGCGTCCTGCCGGCCGGGCGCTCGCTGCGCGGCTGCATGGGCTCGGCCGCCGGACCCGCCGCCGATGCGCGGAGGACGCGCGGACGAGCGGACGCGGGGACGGCTGGAGGGCTGCTCGGCGGCGGCGGCCGCTTCGCGCCGCGCTCTCCCGCCGCCCGGACGCAGCCGCCCGCGGCCGTTGTTTCTCGGCGCCGCCCGCCCCGCCTTCCGCTAGGCTTAGGGACCCGACGCCAGAAGCGGATCCTTCCCACGCGGGGCGCCCGGGCCACCCCCTCCTCCAAGAAGCCCCCAGGCCCCGCCGCCTGCCGCTTCCCCACCCCCAACTCCCCCAGTCCGCGGCCAGTCGGCCCCCGCGTGCCGCGCTGGGGCCGGGGCTCGAGCTCCGGGGCCCTGGGCAGGCCCTTTCTCCGTCCGTGCTGCGGCGGACTCGCCCCACGCGCCCCTGCGGGCACCGGCCGTGCGCTCGGCGCTGGCTGGCTGGGCGAGGATGGGGCACTGCCCAGAGCCGCGCCTGCGCCGCGGAACCGCCTCCCGCGGGGTCTGGCCGTCCAGGCCCGCGCACCCTGGTGCCAGGCCGGTCCGGGAGCGCCGGCCTCTGGCCCGCTGGCGGCCCCACAGACAGGGTGGCGGCTGGACCGGGGCACGGCCGGCCCGGCCGTCAGGTGCCGTCGGTTTTCCCGCCAGCTGCCTGTCTGGGCCATCGCCGCCTCCTTCTTTCTTTTCTGGGAGAAGGTCTCGCTCGTCGCCCTGGCTGGAGCGCGGTGGCGGGATCACGGCTCACTGCAGCTTCCAGCTCCTGGGGTCGGGCGTCCCGCGTAGATGGGGCCACAGGCGTCGCCATGCCTGCTCGACATTGCGGTTTCTATTCCCCCTCGTTTCTCCTACTGGATCTCCAGCTTTGTATTGTTGATTTGTGAGAGCTCTTTGCATAGGAATCGTCGCCATGGCACGGTCCATTGGTGCAGCCCGGGCATCCTCACAGGCACGTGTCCACGCTCGCGGAGTCCTGGGCGGGCTGCGGGCGGGGTGGGGCACAGAGCCGGGAGCGGCACGTCGGGACCTCACCTGGAGACCCTACCCCGGGACGCCGGCACCGAGGATGCGAACGCGCCCTACCGCCTGGAGGCCGCCGGTGTCGCGGTCGGAGAACCGTAGAGCCACACGGCTGGGCGTGGCGTGGCGGGGGCGGGGCCAGCCCAGAGGAAGTGCAGCTCGCGCACGGCATTCTGGGGCCGGAAGCTGGGCGCACGCCGCGGGCCGGGCGCGATGGCGGCGGCGCGGAGCCGTAAGAGGTAAGGCGAGGGCGCTGGTTAATCGGCTTCCCCGCGGTGCCGACGTCCGGGAGGCTGTGTGTGCCTTTCACCGTGGCTGGGGCAGCGGGCGGGCGAGCCGGGCTGGCGGGGAGCCTTGACTCCGGCATGACCGCAGGCACCTGGCGGAACTGACAGTGGACGAGTTCCTGGCCTCGGGCTTTGACTCCGAGTCCGAATCGGAGCCCGAAGACGCCCCAGAAGCCGAGGCGCGGGAGTCGCGCGAAGCTGCTGCCTGGAGCGCGGGAAGGCTAGGCGGGAGCCCTTCGGCCAGGTGAGCGGGCGCCTCCTCCCTAGGGCCGTGCGTAAGCGAGCCCCCTTCCTCTCCCTGGCCGACCCCGCCGCAGAGATGCCGACCTTGCCGGGGCCTCAGGGCCAAGGCCTGGAACCTCTGATCGCTAGCTGCAGTTGCTCTGGCCTAACTTGTCCTTTCATGCGGTGTTTGGCTCTTGCTCTGAGCCAAACATTGGTTTAGGGCGTGGGCATGCGGTAGTGAATGATTTAGAGGTCCGGCTCCTGTCTGGGAGAGCGCGCTGGCCTTGGATAGATCACAACGCGTAGGACACTAGAAGAAATGAGTGCTGTGGAGGGAGAGGGGAAAAACAAGCCAGACGGAGGTTGCAGAGGCATTGCGTTGCTCTTTTGGAAGTAGAGGTGGCTGTTGGGGAAGACGGTGTCTGATGAAGACGTGAGTGAGTAAGCCACGCAGATGGGAGGGCAGAGGGTCTGGGACTTTGAGGTAGCAGGAACAGCGAAGGCGCTGAAGTGAGAGCACTTGAGGACCGTGCAGGAGAGAGAGGTAGAGGAGGCAGCCCAAGTAGTCAGATCCTGCCGACCTGATGAGATCTCTTGGTAAAATGGGAAGTGATTTCAGGATTTGAGCAGTGAAGTGACATCACGTGACATTAACTTGGGGTTACTGGGGTTGTCATGCCGAGACTGGGTTGTAGTTGGCAAGGGTGGGAACAGGGACAGGTCTTTGTGTTAACCAAGAGGCGTGGCTTAAGAGAAGGCATAAGCAGTTTTGAAGATGGTCTTGATGGGATTTAACAGCAGATTCTGTTGTGGGCATAAAAGACAAGTTTGTTTGCCTTTTGACTGAATGTCTAGAAGGGTACGGTTACCATTACCAGCCTGGAGGTAGACAGCAGGTCTGGGGAGAACACAACTGGGCGTCATGTGTGTTGGGTTTGAGATGCACGTGTTGAGCTATGTCTTAGAGAGCCTGTTGGCGTGTGAGTCTGGAGTTCAGAAGACGGGTGAGTCCGCTGAAAACTTATCTTCTGGAAATCCCCCTGCCTCGGTTGTGGTAGCTGTCATGGAGGGAGTAGACTAACCCCTGTAGTCTCTCTGAGGAGCCCAGCAAGCTGGCATTGTGGAGGGAACAAGAAACCTCCCTTTCTCCCCTCCCCGGCCTGGCCCTCCATTGGCTTCCCACTGGGCTTGCTGACTTCTCCCTCAGCCGGCGTAAAGGCCATGCCTCAGAGCACAAGGACCAGCTCTCTCGGCTGAAGGACAAAGACCCCGAGTTCTACAAGTTTCTGCAGGAGAACGACCAGAGCTTGCTGAACTTTAGCGACTCGGACAGCTCTGAGGATGAGGAGCAGTTCCACTCCCTGCCAGACATGCTGGAGGTGAGGACCTGGGCAGAGCTGAGGGGGCACCTGGGGTCTCTATACTCTGGCCCAGCGTGGCCCTTCTGTGTCCGGTGCAGGAAGCAAGTGAGGAGGATGGAACGGAAGGTGGGGAGGATGGAGACAGAGCCCCCAAAGGACCGAAGGGGAAGAAGAGTGACCCTGTTCCTGTCACTCTTGCCATGGTTGAGAGATGGAGGCAGGCGGCAAAGGTGAGCAGCAGCACCAGGCAGAGTCTCTGCCCAAACCTCTCGTGATGCACCTGAGGCTGTGCAGGTGGGAGGAGCCCTTCTCTGAGCACAGGCTGGTCACGGGTAGTTGCTCCTGGGTGCTGGGATGCCCAGGAGTCTCTGGGGCACGTTCCCTCCTCCAGGCAGATTCCAAGGGCTCTGCCTACCCTGTTCCTTGCAGTCTCTCTCGGGCTCCCGACTACCCACGTCAGTCCACTGTGGGTGGGTTGTGGCGTCCGTGCCTTTGTTGTTTGGTGGAATCGGGCCCTTCTTCTGAGCCTCTCTCAGTGGTTTCCGCAGGGGAAAAGATGGAAAGGGAGAGCCCCAGATACCGCCTGGAGCTGGCCATGATCCAGGATCTGGGACCCTCAGTCCTTGCCCTGGGGCTCCTGAGGCAGACTCCCAGCACCCCCCAGGAAGAGTGTAGATTTGTTTCCATTTTTGTTGTCAGCGCGTGGCTCCGTGACCCTGCCCCCACCACTGCCCTGTGTCTGAGGGTGAGGGTGCCCTTCCTCTCTGGCGCTGCTGCCCTGCCCTCTGCCCCACCCAGCGCTCCCGGTGTTCTCGCCCCTTCAGCAGCACCTCACTCCAAAGCTGTTCCGTGAAGTTGTGCAGGCCTTCCGAGCAGCTGTGGCCACGACCCAAGGAGACCAGGAAAGTGCTGAGGCCAGGAAATTCCAAGTCACAGACAGTGCTGGTGAGCCTGGCAAGGGGACCTGGGACCCAGGCTCTGTTGCATCCTCTGTCCTGCGAGTGCATCTGTGGCCCTTTTGTTGCAGTGTTCAACGCTCTGGTCACTTTCTGCGTCAGAGACCTCTTTGGCTGTCTGCAGAAGCTGCTGTTCGGAAAAGCACCGAAGGACAGCAGCAGGTGACAGGGAGGCCGGGGGAGTAGGGTGGAATGGGGACGTGGCCAGGGCCCTGCCATGAAGAAAGCAAAGCCTTGTGGCCTGGACCCAGCCAGGACAGAGGCCTGGTGGGGACAGAGCCAGACTCTCTGTGGGCCCCTGAGGGGGCCGGGGCATGAGGGACCCTTGGGAGAGGCGGGGCACTCAGGCCATTGGGGTGGCCCCACCCTGTTTCCTTTCCCTTTTGTTCCTGAGAAGGGAGGTTCTTTGCTCAGACTTTCTCAGGGGAGCTGGGTGTGGTGGTGCCTGTCATCCCAGCTACTGGGGAGGCTGAGGCAAGAGGATTACTCGAGCCCAGGAGTTGGAGGCCACGGTGAGCTGTGATTCATCACACCACTGTGCTCCAGCCTGGGCAGCTGGGCAAGACCCTGTCTCTACAAAAAGAAAAAGAAGAGTCCAGGAGCCCTGTGTGTCTGTAGGCAGGGACCTGGCCAGTGTGGGGTCTGAGGGCCCCAGCGTCCATCTTGGGGGATGGGCAGGGAAGGCCGTGGGAGGTCTTGCAAGAGGAGGGACACACTGCAGAGTACTTGGTGGATGGTGGATCCCACGGGGCTCCAGGGGGCTGTGCAGCAACCTGACCTTGAGGTGGTGAAGGCTGAGAGTCAGACTCACCCTGAGGCACCTCTCAAAGGAAGGAAGGAGGCTTCAGAGGGATCGTGCTGTCAGCACCTGGAGGGGAGGCTGGACGGGTGGGTCAGCAAGGTGTCCACATGGGGTGGTGCTGACTGAGGGGGCTGGGCCACCAGCGTGTGTAGCCTGAGCAGGCTGGCTGCGGCTGCTGAAGGCTCCCTCCCAGGGTAGCCTCGGCCCGGGTCTTGGGCAAGAGCTGGTGCCACGAAAGGGCACGAGGGGAGTGCAGCCTCCCAGGTCAGGCGAGCAGCTGCAGGTGCCCACCTGCCAGCGTCGGCCCAGGTGCAAGGAGGGCTGGGGACAGGCCCTGCCCTTTGTCCTTCATGCATCTTGGCAGGTTTTGGTGAGCACCACTGTGTGCTGGGTTCCGTAAGCGCTGAAGGACGAGTCCTTCAAAAAACATGGAGAACTGTCAACCACTGTTGCCAGGTGTTCTGGGTTTTTAGGAGGTTGAGGGTTTGGAACTTTAGGTGATGCTGCTTGTAAAAATGTGGGTAACTCAGGTTTTTAAAAAAGTTTTTTTCTTAACAAGTATAGGTCAAAAAACTTAGCCTGCAGTTGGTGCTGCCTGCGTTAGACCTCGAGTGCCAACTGTGGCGTTTGGGAGCCCGACGTGGCCCCATGGTGGGGGCGGGGTGCAGGAAACCTAGAGGAGGTTCTTGTCCAAGGGAGAGGGCTGGAGGCTCGTGCCCCTCTGGGGAGGCGGCCAGCCCTGGGCCCAGGGAGGTCGGGAGTTCAAGCTCCATGGGGGTGGACCTGTGTCCCTCCGGGGCATCAGGCTGGGCCACCCTTGAGAGGTCCTGGTGAGCCCCTGTGTCCATGCAGCTGTTGAGTGCCCTGGTCTTGAGGGTGCCGTGCGCGGGCAGTCGTGGCCCCGGGCACACTGAACCATCGAGCTTCCACGCCTCACGGCGTCTGTGGGTGTGGTCTCTGCAGGACACCGCAGCTGTCCAGCAGCCCTCTCTGGGGGAAGGTCCGCGTGGACGTCAAGGCGTACCTCAGCTCTGTCATACAGGTGCCGGTCTGCTGGGGAGGGGTCGGGAGACTTGGGCCCGGGTGTCTGCCGGGCCTCCCTTGCCTGGGCCGTGGGGCCGGCAGTGTCTGTGTTTGTCTTCCCTGAGCCTGACTCGAGTGGGTCTGGGCCTCACTGTCCACTCCTGTCCCCAGCTGGTGACCTGCCTAGCAGAGGTGACAGTGTCGGCAGCCGTCCTGAGGCACGTGAGCTGCCTGGTGCCATGCTACCTGACCTTCCCCAAGCAGTGCCGCATGCTGCTCAAGGTGGGCAAGACCCTGTCCCCTCGCTGTGCTGACGTCCCTGGGGGTACACGTGGCTACCCCGCAAGCACATTCCACTCCCAGCCAGAGCAGGGGCAGCTCCTGCGCCCGCACCCCACCCCCGCACCCCCATTGCAGTGCCCACCTCAGGCAGTGACCCGTCCGGCCTCCCTCGTGAGAGCCGTGCTGAGGGGTGTCTTTCTCAAGACCTGAAGCTCGGTGTGCACACACACTCGAGACAGCCAAGGTGGATCTCTGCAGCCCTGTCCCCGGAGTGGGGACGTGCTTGTCCTGTTCGGTGTTTTTTTTCCTTTTTCTACTTGAGCTCCTGTCTCACAGCTCCTCTGAGGGGCGCTGGGAAGGACCCTCTCCCAGCAGTGGCCCGGGAGCCCCTGGCTCGGGGAGGGGCGTGGCGGCCCCGGGGCATCTGAGGGGAGAGGGGGCCCAGCAGTGTGTGCCGCCCCGCAGAGGATGGTCGTGCTGTGGAGCACTGGCGAGGAGTCCCTGCGCGTGCTGGCCTTCCTGGTCCTGGTCAGGGTCTGCCGGCACAAGAAGGACAGCTTCCTGAGCCCCCTCCTCAAGGTAGAGTGGGGTCCCCAATCTGCATCCGTCGGTTCTGTGCTGGGAATCTTGGCCTGGGGGCTGCCTTTGGGGGTGGTGCCCCTCCCCGGGCCCAGCGCCACGGCTTGGGCAGGTCTGGTCTCTGGGTCGCGGTCTTCCCACGGAGGAGTTGCAGGTGACAGATGGGAGCCTGCAGCCTTCCTGGGCTCCACCTGGACTCTGCTCTGTACAGCCCTCCCCCCGGAGGGGCTGAATCCTACTGCCCGGCCACTGCCTGGCGTGGCTGCCCACGCGTGGGGACCCTCTGGCATCCCCCTGCAGGTCCAGCCTGCAGTGAGGCTTCCCCACCTCCCTACCAGGCCCTCCGTCCTCCCCTTGCGTGTGCGGCAGCTCGCCCCTCCCCCGTGTGCCTGAGGCTGGTGGGCAGACACGTGGGAGCTGGGGGCAGGGCAGTGACTGGCAGCGGCAGCTCCAGGGGACAGGTGTGGGCAGGTGGCTTGGAGTGGGCGGTTGGGTGTGCCCGGCCCTGGGAGCTCCGGCGGCCCTGACTGAATCTCTCCGGCAGCACATGTACATCGCGTACGTGAGGAACTGCAAGTTCACCTCGCCCGGGGCCCTGCCCCTCATCAGTTTCATGCAGCGGACCCTGACGGAGCTGCTGGCCCTGGACCCTGGCATGGCCTACCAGCACGCCTTCCTCTACATCCGCCAGCTCGCCATCCACCTGCGCAACGCCATGGCCACCCGCAAGAAGGTGCGCAGCTAGTCCTGAGCTCACGGGAGTCCGTGGGGCAGGGCCTGGGGCCTCCCGGGAGACAACCCGGCACCTTGGTGGAGTCCACCCTTGCACCTGGGGGCTGTGGGTGGGCTGGGACCCCATGCCCGGGTGACAACCCGGCACCTCGGTGGTGGAGTCCACCCTCGCAGCTGGGGGCTGTGGGTAGGGGGTGGGGGGTGGGCTGGGACCCCGTGCCCGGGTGAGGGGAGTGGTGATGGGCTGGTCGGCCTGGCCCATCGTCCTCTCTGACTAGGAGACGCACCAGTCCGTGTACAACTGGCAGTACGTGCACTGTCTGTCCCTGTGGTGCCGGGTCCTGAGCACCGTCTGCCCCAGGGAGGTGCTCCAGCCCTTGGTCTACCCCCTTGCCCAGGTGGTCATCGGCTGCATCAAGTGAGTTGGGGGTGGGCAGGCCGTCCTGGAGGGCCCCGAGGGATGGGGGTGCCTGTGCAGTGTGCAGAGAGTTTGGGTTTGTTAGCAGGGGGTTCTTGGAGCGTGTCTGGCACCATGTGCCGCCTTCGGGGGTGAATGTTGAGGGCTGGTGCAGGCCCAGGCGGCCGGTGCTTCCTCTCTGGCCAGAAGGGGCGTCTCTGTCTGCCTGAGCCTTGGAAGTGCAGGGATGGGAAGGGAAGCTGGGGGTCAGCGGGGGAGCAAAGGAGGCAGGAACGACCCCTGGGTTAGAACGAAATTCACCGGAAAGCTGGATGGGGCATCCCCCAGCCCCGGGACTGAGAAGGGCAGGACCTGGGGCCGCTTGGAGGGATCTGGTGGCCCACGGTGGGGTCGTGTGGCCGCTCCCGGGCAGACCTGTTGTGGGGGCTGCTTGGACGGAGCCTCTGCTCACTCCCGCCCCCCACGCCCAGGCTGGTCCCCACGGCCCGGTATTACCCGCTGCGCATGCACTGCGTCCGCATCCTGACGCTGCTCTCGGAGAGCACAGGGGTCTTCGTCCCCGTGCTGCCCTTCATCCTCGAGGTGAGCAGGCGTGGGGGCCCGGCTGTGTCTGCCCTGAGGGCGGGTCTCCTCCCCGTCTAGGACACGGGCGCTGTGCGGCATGCTCTGCGGAACTTCGGCACACTCGGGTCCGGTGGAGGACGCTGCTCTGGGTGGGCCTGGGGATGCTGGTGTCACAGGGCAGGGGCCGACTCCGACCCCGCAGGTGTCTGCCCAGGGCTGGCATGAGCAGGAGAGCTGGGCCGAAGCTCGGGTTTGCGATTCCGAAGCTGAGATCTCTCCCAACGGCCCTGGCTGCACCGCTGTGTGCGTGTGCGCTGGGTGTGTCGTGCCGCTACGGCAGGGAGAGGCCAGACTCCAAAGCCCAGAAACCCAGCTGGGTGCCCTGTGCCCGCCCACGGTGCATTGAGGAACTCAACTCTGTCCCCGAGAGGGCGCGGCCTTGCTGAAGGCCCCGGGCCAGTCGCAGCCACGCTCAGGGCCCCAGGTTGCCAGTCAGGGAGGATGGACGGTGCAGGACGTTCTAGCCCCCAGGCCACAGTGGCAGGGTTCTGTGGTTTTGTGCCCTTGTGAACATCGTTTGGACAGCACACTGACTCCTGTGGCAGCCAGCAGTGGTCCGTGACCACCCAGCCCTTGGCTCTGGCCCACGGTGTCCCCGCTTCGGGCCTCCTGCCCTGCCAGCTGGCCCTGGGGGCACTACGCCTGTCCATCCTTGCCTGGTTTCCCCTTGTGCCATCCTGCGCTGTCGCTCCCTCCCCACTGCTGGACAGCCCTGCACCGTCGTCCTGGCTCCCCGCAGCTGCGGCTGGCAGGTCCCTCCCGCCGGCACAGGCCTCTGCTCCCTGGAGAAAGCAGAGCCCAGAGTCTGAGGCCAAGCTCCACTGGCCTCCCCTGGGCGGGGGCGGGGTGCAGAGCATCCCATGGAGTGGAGCTCAGCCGCTGCACCTCCTCCCTGCTGCGTGGTCTCCTGCTGGGGCCTCCCACCGCCCTCAGCCTGCATCCCTCTGGGAGTGCCCTGGATCTCCTCGGTTCACCTGCCCGAGGGCCGCTGTGCGAGGGGTCTCCTGGTGGCTAGGGGGTCACCAGGCTTAGGGCCAGGCTAGGCCCTCTCTCTATTCTGCCTGGCTGGGGGAGGACTCCTGGTCCTGCCTTTGCAGCCAGGCCCCTGCTCTGGGACAGAGGGGCCACTGGGGGGCTGCAGAACTGGCACTGCACCCGCTGCTCGTGCATGGTCGCAAGTTCACCTTGCAGAAGTCTGAGGCCAGGTGTACCCAGGCGAGGCTAACACGCCCTTGGGGCAGGTTTTCCAGCAGGTGGACTTCAACAAGAGGCCGGGCCGCATGAGCTCCAAGCCCATCAACTTCTCTGTGGTCCTGAAGCTGTCCAACGTCAACCTCCAGGAGAAGGCCTATCGGGTGAGGCCTCTGGCCTCCTGGGGAGGTCACATCGGGATGTCAGAGGGCACTGAGGCAGACAGGAGGGCTGGTTGCCCTCCAGAGGGTCAAGTACAGACCTTCATGACTCCAAGGGTGGGGTGTCCCCGAGGCTCCTTTGTCCCCAGCCCAGTGAGCCTCAGGGTGGCTTCCTGGGAGGCTGGGCGCTCCTTCCTCCCAGGCCTGTCCTGGACATCGAGCTGACCCGTCAGCCCGAGGGGAAGAGGCCTGAGTGCGGCCCTCCACGACGATCCCCGACGAGACCGGCCCCCTTGCTGCCTAGGACGGGCTGGTGGAGCAGCTGTGCGACCTCGCGCTGGAGTATCTGCACTGCCAGGCCCACTGCATCTCCTTCCCCGAGCTGGCGCTGCCTGCCGTGCTGCAGGTATGTGCCCGCCCAGACCCCCGGGGGCCTGCTGTGCTGGGCTCAGCTGCCTGTGGGCACGGGGCCGGTGGCAGAGCCTGGTCAGCTGAGGGGCTCTACACTGGCACCACCTGGCAGCTGGACCCCCAGGGTCACGGTGAGCCGGAGATCATGGGGTGTCCTTGGGGGCCATGGGATTGGCTCTGGGTGAGGGGTTCTTAGCCACTCAGGAGGTCTGGGGCAGCCCTGGGTGGCTCACTGAGGATCCCGGGAGCATGGCAGCTACTCTCTGGGCTGGTCCCCTGGCTGTGGGCTTCCACAGGTTGCCCTGGGCGTGGGTGAGGAGGTGGGGGGCTCTCCAGGAGATGGCAGGAAGACCCGGCTGCCACCCCTGCCTCGCACACCCCAGTCAGCCTCTTTAGGCAGGGTCAGGTGGGTGGGGCTCTTTCTGGGTCCCCCACTGGCGTCTCTTTGCTCTCAGCGTGGATGTTCCCACCTCAGGGCCTCGCACCTCCTGGGATCAGCTCCGCCACCCCTCCTTGGGCTGGGGGGCCGCCTACTCCGAGCTGCACCTGCCTCAGGCACCCAGACAGTCGTGCCTGCGTGCGCTTGAGCTCGTGCAGGGCAGCACACGCGCTCAGCCTCACGCACAGCCACGGGCTCGCTGCTGGGGCAGCAGCCTTTGTCCCTCTGGGTCCTCTTAGCTGGGCACCCGGCAGTTGGGCTACCTCTGCTTCTGGGCTCAGGGTCCCAGGGACTGGGGCTAGGGACGGGTTGGAAATGTCTTCAGCGAAGAGCCAAACCGCAGATGTTCTAGGCTGTGTGGTTTAGCACACGGCGGCCATGTGCCCCTAGAACTCCATTCATGGGGACAGGCAGCAGGGAGGGTTTGACCTGGGGACAGGCTGATTCTGCGCCCCTCCCCCAAGTGCACATGAAGGCTCAGACCAGTGGGACTCCTGTCCTGTCGTGTCCCCTGTGGTTCTGCCGGTGCCTGACCCCCTCCCTTCTGCAGCTGAAGTCGTTCCTCCGCGAGTGCAAGGTGGCCAACTACTGCCGGCCGGTGCAGCAGCTGCTCGGGAAGGTGCAGGAGAACTCGGAGCACATCCGCAGCCGCCGCCAGAGGGTCCCCTTTGGCGTGTCTGACCGGCAGGCCGTGGTCAGTTGGCCCAAGGGGACGGTGCTGCCTGAGAGCGCCTGTTGGGTCGTGGCTGGGGTTTGAAGATTTGCCTGGGGTGGGGCACGGCCCTCAACTCCAGCTCCCCCCAGGATGTGTGGGAGAAGCAGACCCGGGAAGAGGGGACCCCGCTCTCCAGGTACTACAGCCACTGGCGGAAGCTGCGGGACCGGGAGATCCAGCTGGAGCTCAGTGGCAAAGAGCGGGTACGCGGGGGCGGGGGCTGGGCTTGCGTCTCGCACGCTGGCCCTGACATTAAGACCGGGCACAAGTTTGGGGATAGAGATGACGTTGGGGGGCCGGTGTCCCCAGCTGCAGCCTGGCCCAGTGCTGGGCTCCCAGACAGGGCAGTGACCTGGTGGTTGGTCTCAGAGGAGGAGGGGCAGGCGTCGCAGAACCAGCCAGAGCCAGGGGCTTCTCTCAGGGCTCCCAGGAGGGGAGGCCTGTTCCCCTCCTCAGGCCTGGTGGGCTGGGGGCCCTGGGGCCAGACTGAAGGGCTTTGCTTCCTCCCCTGGACGTGGGAGGGGCAGCGTGTCCTCATGCGTCAGTCAGACTGGGAGGCAGAGAGGTGGCCAAGCAGGGTCCTCATGGCGGGGGCTCAGACGGGGTCGGGTTGGGGGTCGCAGGTCTGTGCCGGCCTGGCCTGGCTGTGGCTGTGGGCTCCTGCCCACCCCCACCTGCTCTGGTTCTGGGTCCTTCCAGCTGGAAGACCTGAACTTCCCAGAGATCAAACGGAGGAAGGTGGCTGACAAGAAGGATGAAGACAAGAAGGAATTTAAAGACCTCTTTGACCTGGACAGTTCTGAAGAGGACAGTGCTGAAGAGGACGCTGTTCTGGGCTCCTCGGAGAGAGGTGGGGCCTGCACTGGGCCCCGGGAAGGGGAGGGGTATGGGGCGCACACAAGCCCCCCGGACACCCAAAGCCAGGGGGTCTGGCAGGGTGGGGCAAACTTCACTGTTTCCTGGGTCCCGTTACCGGCTCCTTCCCTCTTTGGGTGACCTGTGTCCCCAGGCCTGTGCACCCCAAACTGTTCCCCAGGGATCCTCCATCTGCACCAAGCAGGTGGAGGCCCAGCTGTTTTTGCCAGGACCCTGTCGCTCTGGTAGGCGTCTGGGTGGGGCTGTGAGCCGGCCACGCTCCTGCCTTAGCTGCCCCTGTGCCTTTGCTGCTGGGCCCCTGGGGGGGTCATGCACACAGGCTCTGCTCCTTGGTCCCCAGGAACACCGGGGTCCGTGAGTGTTCGGCAGGAGGTGGAAGAGGCGGAGGAGGAGGAGGACAGCAGCAGTTCGGAGGGTGAGTGGTCCGGGTGAGGGGCTGTGGCTCTGAGCCCATCTGGCTGGGAGCGCAAAGCTGTCAAGGATGCAGGCGGTGGGCAGGGCCAGGGAGGGCAGCTCAGAGCCAGGCCCTCCCCCTCTGTGGGGTGCTGGGCCAGCTGCTCTGTCCTCACTGCTCTGGCAGCCAGCAGTAGCTGCAGGATAAATTAATTAGTGCCGTGATTAATTAGTGATGAGTAACCTCTAAGGCTGGCGTCTTCCCGATAAAGCGGAATTTGTGTGGCCTTGGTCTCTCCCCCAGATGGAGGCGCCAACGCAGACCGGGAGGCGGGGCTGCACCCCGGGGAGCTGTGGCGGCTGGCCCAGGGGCCGGAGGACCAGCTGGAGGACCTGCAGCTCTCTGAGGAAGACTGAGGCGCCCCGAGGGAGCCCAGCATCCGCAGTGCCCGAGCAGAGGGGAGGCAGGACATGGGGGACAGGCTTTATTTTTACACCGGAAAGACCAAGATGTACGGAGAGCTGTGCTTGGGAGGCAGGTTGGATGAATCTGCCCGTGCGGGATTCCCCGGGCTCGGCCTGCCTGGGCAGGGGAGGTGCCACGGCCCAGCCCCTCCACTTCCTTTGTCTTTGTTGGGCTGCAGACCCCGGCAGCGCTGGGTTCTGCAGTCACCCCCACAAAGTCTTTGGAAACTCCATCCTTTTCTCTAAAGTCACATGTTTTCCTTTAAAAAATTCTTTGTATTTTTGCATCCAAAACCAAAAGGAGAAATGAGCGGTAGGCAGAGGGGCTGCTGCGTCCAAGGTGGCCGGGAGTTGGCCGGCTCACCCCCAGCTCAGCACAGGGGCTGGGAGGGGTCTGGGGGCCCGGGGAGCAGAGCCAAGGTGCCATTCTCCTGCTTGGGTGAGACTCGGCCTGCAGAGCTGTGGCCCCCCCCAAAGGGGGAGGGGGCTGTTGCTGGGGATGGGGGCTGTTCTGCCCTGAGCTCCAGCTCTGGGCCCTGCAGAGTTGGTGGCTGCAGCGGCAGTGCCACTGGGAAGCTGGCCATGTAGAAGACGCGGCCCAGGCGCCTGGCCACCTGCAGAGAGATGGGCCGGGTGGGGCTTTGTGGCAGGGCTGCCACCAGTCACGGAACTGTTCCCCCCCCCCCCCCCCGCCACACCTTGGTCTGCAGACCCCGTCCTCACTCCCCAGCCGGCTCACCTGAGCCCGGATCTTGAGGGCCGGCCCCAGCTTCAGTCCCATGGTGGTTAGCAGGTGCTCCTCCGTCAGCAGCGGCAGGGTCTCCCCGTCTATCCCCTGCTCTCTGAAGACCTGGGGGACAGGGAACGGCCAGCTTGCCCCGCTGGGTCCTCCAGCTCAGCAAAGGGCCCAGAGCGGAGCCAAGAAGAGCTGTTTGTGCAGCTTGCAGGAAAAATACTCAAAGGAAAGGAAATTCTCCTTTGTGTTGGGTTGGGAACAGCATCAGGCAGGATACAGCCCTGGCAGAGGGGTGGGGGGAGCAGAGGCCAATGTGTCCCCCAACACGCTGCTTTTTAGGAGGGGAAGTTTGGGGTGGGGAATGGTCCTGCCCCCACCCAGTCTTTTCCAGGGAGGGTGGAGAGTGACAGGCAACCCCAGCCGAGGGACACGGTGGGGGCCCCTCACCCGAGTGTACTCTGCGCAGCCAGACAGGCCCCCCACGAAGCTGCAGACGTCTTCCACCGTCCACTTGCTGATGTCCTCGGGGGCAGTGGCCTCCTCTCCGTCCATGAAGAGTCCCCCCATGGCACCTGGGTTGGGGCGTTACTAGGGCTGTGGCCACCCTGTCCCACACCCCCACCTGGCCTGCTGACTTTTCCCTGCCCTCATTGTTGGTGCTAGGTCCGGACTGAAAGGAATTTCCTCCCACTGGCCACTCTCCCCAAGGTCCTCCCCAGGGTGCGGGCAGTCTCCTTGCTGTGTCCCACGGAGGGATCCAGAGCATGGGGGTGTGCCCACCTGTGTGGAAATAGGGGCTGACGGCATACGGGAAGCCCAGGGGCAGCGTGGACGCTGAGGGAAGCCCCTTCCCCTCTGCGCTGGCCCGTCCAGCTGGGGCTTGGCCGGGGGTGAGGAGGCCCCGGCCCCCGACGCCGGCTATCTCGGGGTCCTCTCCGTCTGAGTCTTTGGGGGGCTCATCCTCAGAACCATCTTGTGCCCAGGTCCCCGCCCCTGTTGTCTCCTTGGACTCGCTGGGCCGCGTGGAGGCAGAGCTGTGGTCCACTTTCCGGGGGGCTCGGCGAGCAGGCTCCCGGGGCGGGGTGGGGGGCCCGGGCCCCGGGGGGCCCTGAGGGGGCAGGGCCAGCAGCGGCGCCGCGCTGTGTTTCAGCACCAGCATGGGCCCGCGCCTCTGCAGCTCCTCGGCCCCGTCGGGGGGTCGCAGGACGGCCTCAGGCGCCAGCAGCTGCGGCCGCGCGCTCTCGAGCTCCTTCTGCCGCAGCAGGTCTGCGGACAGCTCCAGCCTGGGCGGGGCGGGGCGGCTGGGGTCAGCGGCCTCCCGGTCCCCGCCGCCCCCCCGCCGACCCCGCCGCCCCCCGCCGACCCCGCCGCCCCTACCGGGCCAGGTTCTGCTTCCGCAGGAGCTCCTGTTGCCGAGCAAACATCTCCGCCTGGGCGGGGGGCAGGAAGCCGTAGCCTGGGGGAAGGGACAGCGCGGGCCAGGTGGGCGAGGGGCCCGCGGTCTCGACCCGGCCCGACGGCTCCGACGGAGGAAGGGGCGGGTTCCAACGGCCTGGGTGCGGGTCCGGGGACACCGAGGGCCCAGAAGGACACAGGGCGCACCCCGCCCAATCCTCACCTGGGGTCTGGCACAGAGCTGAGGGTACCCCCAAAAAGGGGGGCCTGAGATGGGGGCCAAGGGCGATGTGAGGGGTATTCTGGGGCGACAGCAAGGGGGGCGGCTGCGGCAGCTCCCTGTGGGCGGCAGGACCGTGAGCAGCGCGTCCCCCACGCCCTTCCCCAACCCCCCATGCCCCTCGTGTCCCCCCCAACCCGCCCCCGCCGCCTCTGCTAATTGCTGGCCCCCCGGGCGGTCGATGCGCTGCTCGTTACGGGTCCGGGTCGCGCGCCGCCGCCGCCCCCGCCGGCGGCGCCAATTAATCTCGGCGGCGGCGCGGAGGCGCTGACCCGGCGGGCGGCGGCGGCTGCAGCGGTAATTACTGCGCCGGGCGCCGGCCCCGCCTGCTCCCCCCAGCGCCCGCCGCGGACCGAGGGGGAGGGGCGTCATTAGCCGCAATCCGGGAGGCGGCGGAGGCGGCTGCACGCGCCACGCTCTGCGGCTCGGCGGGGCGGGGTCCCAGCGTCCGGGGCGCCCCCGAGGCCCGCGGCCCTCAGAGTGTCCCCCGTCGGCCTCCGCAGGCCTACCCCGACAGGCTCGGGAGGTTTTGTCTGTCGTGTCAACAGATCCAGCTTCTGAAATAGGGGTGCTGCCCATACCCCATCTCCGCCCGGCCTCCGGAGTCCTCTGGCAGAACCCCTTCCGACTAAGGGGTTTCCAGGCCTCTTTGCCTTCCGCCCCTCCAGGGGTCACCCCAGCTGTTCCACAGGGAAACATGCCCTTAGCACTCCAGCCCCGCGCAGCGGTCACGCCCCCCACACACACACTCTGCCTCTCCCCAGCTCAGCGGGCACCAGGACCCTTCTGCCCAGCAGACCCTAAACCTAGAGCTGAGCAAAGTGCTCGACACACTCGGGACGCTCATTACGCATGGCACTGTGGCTGTGCCCAGCCGGAGGTGGCCCAGGCTGTGGCATGGCCTGCCCAGCCCAGGACAGAGCGTGGAGAACGGGGGGCCTCTCCGGAAAGCACCCACCCCAGTACCTCTCTGAGAAGGACGGGGCAGCCGCTGGGGCGGTGCCCTCCCGGTGCTGAGCCAGGCCCTGCTTCCGGCGCTGACCTGCTGGGGACGAGGGCAGGTGGACTTCCAGGCCACTGGGGCTCCTCAAAGCTGCAGCTGCCACCTCCTGCCGGACCCTCAGGAGATCTGGGTGGGGGACAACAAAGGTGACCCAAAGGCTGGGCTCCCCTTGGACATTGCCCAGTCCTGGTGAACACAGGACACTGGCGAGGGTCGCCAAGAACAGGAGCTAGGGGGACCACCACCTGGCCGCGTGTCAATCCCTGGCTGGCCACCCAAAGAGAGGAGCCACCACGGGGCAGAGGACACCATCTCAGTGAGATGGGGGCAGGGGAGCTCTGGACCCCCTCCTGGCAGGGAGCAGCGTGGTGCGTGGAGGTCTTTGGGCCTGGGCTTCAGCCTTGAGGGGACGGTGCCCGGCAGCCCCTGGGGTGGGGGGCAGCCTGTCCGGGAGCTGCAGGGGCCCTCGGACCCGGGCTCACTGCCCGGGGATCCTGGTGGGAGGCAGGAACATTTGAGATCCTGGTGCTACACCGCTGGAGAGAGCTTGTCACACCGCGCACACGGCCACACAAGCGGCAGCGCACGGACACTGCCCCGGCATGGCCACTCTGGCGATGCGCACACAGCGTCCCGGGTTTCCGTCTCTCCCGCCGCCCCCACTCCTGGAGGCTCCGCCGTCGCCTCTGTTTATAAATTAATTACCCGAAGAGCGGAGGCGGGGCGCCCGGCCGGGTGCCAGCCCGCGGAGTCAGCCGGCGCGGCCGCCCGCATCGATCACGGCGGGGCCCCGAGCCCCCGGGGCCGGGCTGCTCCGCTGCGGCTCAAGGCGGGGGCGGCGCGGCGTGATTGACAGCCGCTCCCGGGCGGCCGGCGCCCCCGCCCCCGCACGGCCTGCAGAGCGACCCCAGGCAGGGCAGGGAAAGCAATTAAAACGGAAGATTTTTAAATTATTAACATTTGGTGAATTATTCAGGCTCGTGGTGCCTGAGCTGCCCTGGGGGACGGTGCCTTGTGTAAGGAGAGGACTCCTGTCCCCTTCCTGGCGCCCCCACCCACCTCCGCCAAAAGAGCCAAGCGCAGTGGGTTGAGAGTGACCCACAGAATGTCCACGGGCGGCGGGTGGACAGGGTCAGCCCTGGCGGCCAGGCTCCTGGCTGCGCAGCCTGGCCCTCCTGCCGCGTCCGGCCAGCATCTGCAGGTCAGCGTCCCCTTGTGCACCGGCTGCCGCCAGACTGGGCACACGGACCACGGAGTCTTGAGAACCTGCTGTCCCTGGGAGCTGGAGGCCGCCCAAACCGCGACTGCCCCACACCTGGGCTCGCCGAGGCTCAGTTCCCTCGTGTATAAAATGTGAGTTGTGTATCAGCCTGGGGATCGTGGGGGTGCAGCCCTGGGGGTCTGGAGCAGGACTTCAGGGCGGGGGCGGACCCCCACCCCCAGGGCTGGCCACCACGCCCATGCAGTCCTGGCTTTGGTGTCAGCAGCCAAACACCCAGGGTGAGTGGAGCCTCCCGGTACAGCGAGAGCCTCTGATGGGTGGTGGGAAACATCTGTGGTGGGGGAGTCACGCGCCAGGGTGGGGGCTCTTACCGTGGCTGGGGAGACCCAGGTGGTAGAGTCGCTGAGTGTCCTCAAAGGTGCCCGCCTCACTCAGTGCCGACACAAGCCGGCGGTAGTGGTCCTCGGGGGCCATGGTGGGCCCCAGCTCCGGCAGCAGCAGAGTCTCTGCGTGGTGAGGAGCTTGCTCAGATACCATGTCCGGGGGCAGGGTCCCCTCTTAGAGCCCTAAGGGACCCTCTGGGACTCTGTTACCCCCCTCCCTCCTCCCAGGCCCGTTCCCACCTTGGGGGGACTCTCTCCGAGCCTTCTTCTCTGAAGAGCAATCACTGCCCACGTGGGGGAAGCGGCCCGGCCTCTTGCCCAGCAGGTCCCCTGTGGGAAGGCAGAGCGACCCCACCCTGCGTCTTAGGGCTTGGAGAGGAGGGACCCTGCCCCTGCCCCAGCACAGCCTGGCCTGCACCCACGTTTCTTAGGGGTGCCCTTGGTCCTGGTGGGGTAAGGCCTTGCCCAGCCTGGGCCCCAGGGGAGCCCCCTGAGGGCATCAAAGCCCTGGGCCCTGGGTGCATGTGCACAGAAGTGACGGAGACTCCCAGGCGGTCCCCACAGGCGCCCTGCTGCCCAGACCTGCCACTCCAGCCTCTCGTGCCAGCTGCCGGCCCTCAGCAACGTGCCGGAGAAGAGCGAAATGCTTCTGGTTTGACCGGGAGCTGCCTCCCCTCCCAGGGTCCCCTGCCAGCCTGGGGCAAGACCAGTGGGAAGGTGCACCCCACACCTGACCTCTTCCTGCCCAGGGACGTCACCTCTAGGCTGCTCTACTCCAGGCCCTCCACCTGGTCACACCTGTCCCTGGCCCAGTCCTGCCTGAGCCAGCACCCTGGCTGTGGCTGTCACACCTCTGCCACCTGCCCTGCCAGGCTCTGAGCTCCCAGGGGGCACACAGAGCAGCGCTGCCCCCACGTGCCTGGCCATGAGGCCAGCCCCAGTCCAGAACACATTCCGCCCCACAGAGGGAAGGCCCAGGCCAGGCAGGTCCCGTGCCCATCTCCGGACCAGCCCCTGGCTCTTCCATGCCCTTGGACCTCTAGACCCCACGCCCTGGGGGTCTCTCCTGAACCCTGGAGCCTCTGCCTCGAGGCCCCTTGCTGTCCTCACAGGCTTCTGGTGACCTGATCGGCCCCAAACCTGTCCCTCCCAGCCCTGCCATCAGCTCCAGAGCCTAATTCCTTCTTCTTATTCCCTTAATCTGTCATTTTTATCAGGCTGGGGAAGTGCGGCAGCGGGAGAGTGCCGATCAATCTCCACATTATAGCTGACAGAATGGTGCTAATAACTTATTGATCTCAGCCACCTTGTGGCCACTGGCCCGGTCGCCAGGCCCTGCCCCAGAGAGAGGGATGGTGCCACGGCCTGGTGGAGGGGCAGATCTGCCAGCCTCAGTGGCAGAGCAGGGCAGTGGAGCCTGGGGGGCCAGGGGGCACCGGCTGCACTTGGGCCAGGGGTACACACTGCTGAGGGCCCGAGGATGCCACGGCCCTGCAGCCTCCATCTCAGAGCCGGGGCAGGGCTGGTGCAGCCACGCTTGCCCCTTTAGGGTTTAGCAAGGGAAACTGCCTCTCTCTGTTCTCTTGGGGGCTGTGGGCTCCTCACAGCCTCGGGAGGTGACCCTGGCAGTGGAGGGGGACCCGCAGCGAGACACGGCCCCGTGGTTGCCGGAAGGCTGCGATGAGGCCGTGATCAGGACACTCTGGCTCAGGGACACACCCGGGCCGACCTCAGAGGCAGGCAAGGGACCCGCCTGCCCAGGGAGCAGGGCCCAGTGGTGGGGGGGCCGTCGTGTTTGGGGAGGGGCCGGGGCTGGGGCCTCAGTAAAGGGACTGACATGAGGTTCCTGGGGTCACAGGAAACAAGAAGAGGTGACCAGGACAGTTAAATGTCCCCCAGGGGGAGGCCCCAGGGAGAGGCGAGGCCCTGAAGTGCAGTGCACGTGTGAAGCCCCGACACGGCACACGCTGGCGGCACCGCAGAGCTCGTGTCCCTGATGTCCTGGAAGTGCACGCGGCGCACCCTGCACCCTGTGTCCTGGGATGACGGAGCACAGCTGGGTGGTCCCTAGACGTGGGGCGGAGAGGGGCACCTGGGCCGTGGGCCCTGGCTGGGAGCGGGTGCGCACACGCACACGCGTGCACCTGAGGAGGCCTCCCCGTGTGCAGGCAGCGGGGAGGGCATCCGGCTCAGAATATCTCAATCATTGCGGGGCTCCCTTGGCTCCGCCTGATCGATGGGGCAATTAGATTTTATCAGCAGCCAGCTCAGCCACCTCCGATGGCTCCAGCAGCAGTTCCCCAGCCCCACAGAGGCCTCCCCAGGCGCAGGCCTGCAGGGGGCTCAGGTGGGCTCAGGAGCCCCAGGGATGTGGGCCCCCCACCCGGCTGGGAACACCCCGGCTCAGGGTGTCGGGGGGCCCTAACTCCTTCTGTGGCCAAGTCCTCCCCACCTGCTCCCCTGGGGAGGGCCTGGGTCCCCAGCTGCCCCCTGGAGCCACCCCCTCCTGCTGCCCCTGTGAGGTGACGACCCCTGGCGGCAGGACCCAGGTGGCTCTGCGGGGTCCTGTGTGGGGTTAGCCGTCCCAGGCGTGTGCATTTCTGAGCATCTGAGGCCCCGCCCGCCTCTGCCCCTGGGAGGGGGGCTGGCCTCAGCCACTCCAAGCCCCCCCAGCAGCGGCAGCCACGGCGGAGCCACCGCCTCTGCCTCCTGTCTGCCCGGCCGGGCTGGCTGGGATTAACACAATTACCATCACATGGAGCCCCAGGGGACAGCCGCCCGCACCTCCTCCTCCGCTGGCCTCCCTGGCCGCCTGCCAAGGCTGCTGGGGGTGGCGGCGTCCGGAGCTGCTGAGCAGAGGCACCGGCCGGCCGTCCTCCGGCCCAGCTGCCCCGTCCGCGCCCTCGGCCCAGGCTCCTCACCTGTGGGTCCCAGCCCAATCTCCAGGCCTCCTCTCTGGAATTCACAGCGGCTCTGATGCTCCGGCATCACGAGGTGGCGGCTGCGGTGGACGCTGGATATGAGGGTGGGGAGGCTGCCGTCCTGGCTGCAGCAGAGCGAGACAGGCAAGGGCAGCCCCGTGAGCAGCCACGCAGGCGTGGGCCCAGCGTGGGCACGGCGTGTGCCGGCCTCTGCACGCGGCCCGTGCTGCTGCTGTGCGTGCCCACACGGGGCGGTCCGAGCCATGTGGGGACCTGGCGCTTGGACCCCACCCTGCCCCTGCCTTGCAGCCCCACCAGGCAGGGGGACCCTGCACAGGGCTGGGCAGGCCCGGAGAAGATACACCTGCACCTGCCCCTTCAGCAAGAAAGGGGCTCACACTATTTGGATTCAGACTTGCAAGTGCTCCCTGAACCTCGGTTTCTTCAGATGAGGGAACTGAGGTCCAGCACACAGTCCTGCAGCCAACAAGACGCTCACACGTGCACGCGGCACCGGCAGACACATGCGACATGCACACGCAGCTCACACTGTGCCCGTGTGCTCGGGACACCCTGCTGTCCCCCAGGCAGGTGTGGGCTTGGAATAAACATGCACTTAACTCTTTTGTTCCCTCCTTTCTCTTTTTCTTGCTAAATCAGTGGAACCCCACTTGCACAGAGCCCCCGAGCGAAGGGAGCGAGTGCCCCTCTCTGCCAGGGATCTTCCCATCTCCCCTGTTCAGGAGGGAAGGGGACAGGGCAGGGGAGGAGGGAACGGACCGGCCCTGCCCAGCACGCGCCCCTGCCCGCCCCCTGCCCACCTGTAATGGAGCCACCGCCTCAGCTGCGCTAATGCTGGTGGGGCCTCCAGGCAGTGACCGGGGAACCGACCCTAAACCTCATTAAATAGCCCCCAGCCCCCCTGGCCTGGGCGGGCTGGAGCTGGGCTAATCCAGGGCTGGCCCCTAAGCAGATCAGTTTCAACACCAAAGCCTCCGGGGAGACCCAGGTGCGGCCCCCGCCCCCTAGGAGAGCCCCCCTGTGCACAGAGGGCGGGGGTGGGGGAGTAAGTGCTTTACGGGATTAATTGGCAGTCTCATCCCGGCCGCCGTCCTCATCGATGCGGGGGTGTCGAGACAGAAGTGCTGTCCTCAGCACAGGGACACGGGCGGGGGACCAGCCTAGCCATGGCCGCAGCTGCAGCACAGTTCTCCCCCCGGGGTCCCCGTCTGGTGTCCCAGGACGCCTGCCGGAGGAGAACTGGCCAGGGCTGTCCCGGCCACCCACCGAGTGTCTCTGCACCCCAGAAGGGAGGTGAGGCCGCTTGAGCTGCCATTCCCTGGCCAGTCATGTGGGCACTCGGTGGGGGGGGTGCTGTAGCAGGTGACACCCAGTGGGGATCTGGACGCCCCCCTAACTCCAGGCCCCAGACAGTCCATGAAAACCTGGTCACTGGGCCGTGCACTGAACAAATGATGTGAGGAACCGCAAAGAAACTCCGCACACAGCAGACTGCACATGCAGGAGCTCGTAGGAGCCCTGCACGTGGTGTCACCGCGGGAGGGTCTCTGGCCATGAAAGTCCCTCCTCACCCCTACCCGCAACGGACAAAGCCCACTCCGATCTCAGGGTCTCCGCCACACGGTGGGGTTTGGTGGGGCAGGGGGTGCAGCCAGGCTGGGAGGGGAGGCCCAGGGAGAGGAGGCCGTGGGAGGCTGGTCAGACCCTGCCCCTTGCAGCCCCACAGCCTCAGGGGGCTGAGCAGCCCCCGTCCCTGCCCACCTGCCCACACCTGCCTGCACACAACGGCCCCTGCTGGCTCCACTGCAGAGCCAGACGGAGGGACAGAGGGACGGAGGGACGGAGGGACGGATGGATGGAGTTCAGGGGATCGAAACAACGCACATGCACATGGAGCTGGACAGAGAGACAGGCAGCCCGAGACAGAAGGACCCAGGGACGGCCGAGACGAGACAGAGCCTGAGGCAATGTGGGCTGGGGGCTCCGTGCTGCCCACCCTGGCCGCGCCAGAAGGCGGGGCAGACAGGCTGCCAAGTCAAGGGCACGTCGCACCCTGCTCCCTCCGGGACCCCTGCCGGCCCTCACCTCGGACCACAACCTCCCCTTTGGTAAAATCCAGA
Organism: Varecia variegata; assembly: GCA_028533085.1. Classification (NCBI taxonomy): domain Eukaryota; kingdom Metazoa; phylum Chordata; class Mammalia; order Primates; family Lemuridae; genus Varecia; species Varecia variegata. The sequence goes on from CM052444.1 coordinate 107,396,605, forward strand.
AAATCTTTCTGGCCCTCCTAGAGCTGGTGCAGGATGGAGGCAGACCTGGCCCCTACCTAGCAGCACCCAGGCTCCCCCGGCCCCCTGAGGCCGGTGGATGGGTGGGTTTGCTGCAGGAGGAGCAGCTCCTGGGGTGGGAGGAGCCGCTGCCGGGTTTCCCTACAGGGGCCTCACTGACAAATTTATCCTGTAGTGTCCCAAGTAAAAGGCTCATAAAATGTCATCAATGTTCATGACGGTTCATAAAAATGATCAGTTGAGCTGGCAACTCCAAAATGAGGTGGAAATAAGTTTAAAGATGTTTTTATTGTAATTCGGTTCCAGGATCCAGACGTTCTCAGAGACATAAATAATAACACATCTGGCACAAAGCCAGGACGAGGCCCGGCCCGCCATGCGGCTGGGCTGGGAAGGGCCCCAGGGAGCTGGCCTTCCTGCTGCGCTGCCCTGAAGCTAGGGGGCAAGATGTGACCCCACTCACTCCTGGCCGCACCTCTGGAGCCGGAACTTGGGTCCCCAACACACCCCACCTCCTCCTCAGCTCCCTTCATTTTTCTGTCTTTGCCACATCTTGGATTTGCACCCCCCTCCTGCTTCCATAGCCTGAATCCAACCCCCAACCTGCCGGGGGGGCCTCAGGAAGGACCTTTTCAAAACACACTCCTGGTCACTGCCCTGCTCAAGAACGTTCTGTGGCTCACGCCTGCCTGGAGGACAATGCCAACAGGCCCAGGATCCAAGGCCCTCTGGCATCCAATGGAGCCAGACCTGGCGTGTTCATCCCCTCCCCCCCTCCCACACCCCTTCCCTCCTTCCTCCACAGACATCTCCTGTCCTTAGTGGACGCCTACGCATCCTGCAAGACCCCACTCGCACATCATCTCTCCTCCTGACGATATCTGGGAGGTGGGGGGGAGCCCAGAGCCTCGTCTTTGGGCAGATGGGCCTGGATGGCCAGTCCTGTGTGTGGGGCGGCTGCGCTCTGGCTCCAGGGCTGCTACCTCCCTGGCTGGGTGAGAGCAGCACAGCACACCTCACACCTGGCAGACGCTCTGCCGGCATCTAGCTGAGCCGGTGGACGACAGACAGCTGACCACAGACAGGGAGGGAGCGAAGCCCGAGAGCCTCAGGGGCAGACCCCGGGGAAGGGGAGCAGCAGGCGCCACCCTGCCCTGCGCGGTGTGGGGGCCTGGCCCAGGCGGGGCCTACCTGCAGGACGTCTCTCGGAAGGAGATGTTCACATCCCAGTGGGTGTGGACTCTGTGGGGAGAGACACAGAGTCACAGCAGCCCCTGGAAAGTGGGAGGCGTGCGTGGACCTGTCTCTGGCACGCTGGGCCGTGGAGTGGGGCGCTGCCGTGTGTCCCGCACTGTCTGCACAGGCGCAGCCTGAGGGGTCCCCCGGCAGGACAGGCACGCGTGGGCAGGGAGGACAGGGCCGAGCGCGCAGTGGTGCCGGCCTCGCACCTGGGCTTGGTCACCTGCGGGAAACCCGACCCGGCCGCTGGAGCTGCTCGTGGGCTGGGCCGGGCCAGGGAGCGACCCCACAGCTGCCACCAGCCCCCGGGCGGAGTGTGAGCCCAGCAGCGCGGGGCCCCCAACAGCCTCCCACAAGTGAGCCCCGCCCAGCAGGACACTGGGCCCCCGAGGACACGCCCCGTACAGGACCCCCAAAGACCTGGTCTGAGGGGCAGCGTGGGAGCCGGTGTGGACGCTGTCACCTGAGCGGCCTGCCGCGGTGTCCTCGCCCTGCGGGACCCCCGTGCCCTCCCGCCCCGCCCCCGGCCAGGTACCTTCTCTTCATGATACGGACGTGCGCGGCGTCCTCCTGCTTCAGGCCTGGCCTCCGCCCACAGGCTGGGCCACTCCCATCACTGTCACCGTCACTAGTGCAGAAGCTGGGTGTCCGTTCCTTCTTCAGGACCCGGGTGGGGGGCAGCGCGACTGTCCTCTTGTCTGCCAGCCGCCCCCGGTTCTGGGGAGGCGAGAGGAGCGGGAGGTGAGGCCGCTGGGCTCCGCCATGGCCTCAAGCCCCAGGCCAACCCCAGGCAGGGCCCAGCTGCGCAGAGGCCAGGGCTGCAGCTGGCCAGACACCGAGAGGCAGGGCCTCAGGTTGGGGACCCCCGGACGCTGCTGGGCTTGGCCCTCCCACCCCAAGGTTGCCATGGAGGGTGTGGTCGGGCAGCCTCCAGCCCAGCTCCAGCCCCTTGCTCCCTTAGGCCCCTGGGGTCTCCTGGGATTCGTGTCCGCTTGGGCCTGGGCTCGAAGGGCTGGTCCTGGCTGCTGCACCGGCAGCATGGCGGGCAAGCCCACCCACATTCCACGTGAACCCCCAAAGCAGCACCAGTGTCCCCAAACAAAGGCCCCTTTCTGTTTTGTTAGCGCCACACAGAGCCCAGCTCAGGGGCTGCCTGCAAACCTGGGGCTTGGACAAACAGTCTGAGCCTGCTGACCACCTGCAGACGCCAGGCCCGGGTTCACAGGTCGTCAGACAAGGAGCCCTGACTGGCCCAGACCCTTGTCCCCGCAGGCCGAAGGCCCATTTCTCCCCCTCCCCCTCCCAAGGAGCGAGTGTGCGGAGCTGTAGGTGCCCTGAGCTGGAGGCACGGAGCTCACACACATGCCGGCAACACACGCGGTGCTGTGCACGGAGCAGTGAAGGAGTGTGCGGCCCCTCCGCCCCCAGGGGAAAGAAGAAAAGTTACTGATTCTTTCCAGTGGGCTGGAGGCTTTTTCTTATTTAGTAACAGGCTGCTGGCTTGGGAGGCAGCAGAGGCCTTATGAGTGCCTAAGCCCCTCTCCTCTGTGCAGTCGTGGGGGTCTCCCTGGACACCTCCCTTCCGTTGTTAGAACACATTTTCAAGCTGGAACAGGAGGGTCTCAAGGAGGGACCCCCCCAGAGCCCCCCCTGGAACCAGTGTTGTCCAGCCCAGCCCAGCGGGGCAGACCCAGGACCACCACTGCCTCTGGACGCACAGCCTCAACCCCAGCTTGATTTGGACAGGGGTCCAGGAGCTGGAGTGTCCCCCCGCCTGGGCCGAAGTGTCCCCCTCAGTGTTCAGAGCCATGGTCCCCCCACACCTGCCCTCAGGAACCCATCGGGCCTGCCCTGGCACCCTCCGTCCTCCTCTCTGCCACATACTCAGCAAGATGGACCCAGCCATGCTAGGCGGGTGGGCACGGCAGGGGCACTGAGGCAGGGCAGGGGCTGGGGAAGGGCAGGTGTGCTGAGGCAGGGCAGGGGCTCTGGCAGGGCAGGGGCGCTGAGGCAAGGCAGGGGCTAGGGCAGGGCAGGGGCGCTGAGGCAGGGCAGGGGCTCTGGCAGGGCAGGGGCCGGGGCAGGGCAGGGGCGCTGAGGCAGGGCAGGGGCCGGGGCAGGGCAGGGGCTGGGGCAGGGCAGGGGCGCTGAGGCAGGGCAGGGGCTGGGGCAGGGCAGGGCAGGGACGCTGGGGCAAGGCAGGGGCTAGGGCAGGGCAGGGGCTCTGGCAGGGCAGGGGCGCTGAGGCAAGGCAGGGGCTAGGGCAGGGCAGGGGCTCTGGCAGGGCAGGGGCCGGGGCAGGGCAGGGGCTCTGGCAGGGCAGGGGCGCTGAGGCAGGGCAGGGGCTGGGGCAGGGCAGGGGCCGGGGCAGGGCAGGGCAGGGACGCTGGGGCAGGGCCTGCATGACAAGATGGTGCTTCCAGGCTCCTGCCAAGCCCCTGCCCTGGCCTCAGCCCTGTGCGTACCAGCGGCCCCACAGCCTGGCCATGGCTGCAGGCGTGATGCCCCTCTGTGTCCACACCTCCCTGGCTCAGTCAGGGGTCTCCAGGGGATCTTCGCAACAGCCCCAGCCTGTCTGGAGCCCGCTGTGCCACGAGGTCCCTTCTAGAGCTCGTCACAGCCCAGGCATCAGGACCTCAGGGGCTGACAACCTCTGCTCTCCCACCTTCCTGCTTTAAGTGAGAGAGGAGATGCATCTCCCTCCGCTTCTCGTCTGTGGGACGGGGAAGGGGGGCAGCCAGGGCCAAAAGATCGCCCTCTGGAAGGAGGCCAGAGCTGGCTGGGAACGGAGCCCAGGCTGTGTGCCAGCTTCAGCACCGTGACGCACAGAGCCGGGCGTGGGGACATGCCAGCACCCCAGTCGTGCCCCGAGGGCACTCAGGAGGGCAGATGTGGGGTGGTCGGGGGTGGGGAGGACCAGGATGGCCATGCTGGCCTTGGCACTGCCCAAGCACAGGGACTGCACACTCTCCCCACCCATGGAGACCTCCGCCAGCTCAGTCCTGCTCCACAGCACACGGGTTTGGAAACTTGACCCTTGACCAAGAGCTGGCCCCTCCTCAGATGGCGAGGGCAGGCTGGGCGCGCATGGTCTCTGAAGCACGTGCCATATTCTGTCCCTGGAGTATCCGACCACAAGGTGTGCACACACCGGGGGACCTGGCTGTGGGACTCGGGGAAGGCAGCCTCAGAATGAGAAAGGTGGGGCTGGAAAGGAGGGGCCCACAGGGCTCCTTCCTAAGGGAAGGGTGCAGGGACAGGCCTGAGGTCCCCTCTCCAGCACCGGCTTCCTAAAAGGAGGGAACTGGGACTCTTGTCCTGGGCAGGTGTGTGACAGTGGGCAGCGGCAGGCTGTTGGAGAAGCTGTGTGTGCAGCAAGCCTGTGTGAGCTGTGTGTTTGTGTGTGTGTGTCAGATCGTGTGTGGGGTGGGCACCTGGGTGAGGGGCAGCTGCACCCCCATTCCCTGCCCAACATGCTGTGTCTGAGTATCTGACGTCCGCACAGGTGCCCACCCTCAGGAGGATCCCAGGACTTCCCCTCCGCCCCCCACCATGGGCCCAGAGTAAGCCAGCCCAGGGCGGCCCTGGGTCCCCTCCTATGCCTTCCTGTGGGAGAGCGTTGCTGAGTGTGCCAAGAAGTGCGGCCACCACCCCCAGGGGCTCCAAATTGGTCTCTCTCAACAGGCAATTGCCTTTGCAAATCAATCCCCCAACCCTTGATGTCCAGGGAGCAGGGGATATGCATCCCTGATCACAAAGGCAGCACCCAGCGCCCCAGCACCCCCTGCTCCCCCAGGCCAACAGCTGTCCCTCCTTGGTTGAGGCCTTGAGCCAGCCTCAAACTCCAGTTCTCTGGACACCAGAGGCCCACACTGCAAAGACCCTGCCCTGACAGGGCTCTGTGCCCTGGGGTGTCCAGGCCCTTGCTGTGCCGGCTCCAGCCCTCGGCACCCAAACACACGTCACCAACACCCAAGCCGGTGACCACCCCGGAATGCACATCCAGGCCAGCCAACACTGTCACACTCAGAACCAGCACTTCTCCCAGCTGGGCCAGATGGCACAGTGACCCCCAGACCTGTGACAGGGGAGTCCCCAGGCCCAAGTTGAATGACACTATCCAGGGAGAAGATTCGCCACCCAAGACATGAGGAGAAGCAGCTCCGAGGAACCCAAGGGGAGGATGGGATGGGCAGGACCCGGCATGCATCCGCCTCCATCCAGGTACAAGGACTGGGACAGCACAAGGCCAAGCCCCTCCCCGCACCTGCCCTGCGAGGCTCCCTGCAGCACACCTACACACCTACCCTCAGATCGCTGCAGAGAACGACGAACCCCTGAGCCCAACTTATCCCCCACATCTCACCACTGGGGAGGATATTCGACAGCCCGGGCAGTCGCAGATCGGAGGGTGCACCTGCAGAATCCCCTTGGACATAAGCGTCTTCAGACTTTTCCCTGCGAGGAGAGCCGAGGCAGACCCGGTGAGGGGGCTTCTGAGCGCAGTCCGCTGCAGGGCCAGTCCCCTTCCCGGCACGTGTATGAAATACACACCGACCCCACACCCACCTGGCCCAAGTTCCCAGCCCTCGCAAGGCTGCTCTGCAACTCAAGTCAGGCGGTGCTGTCCGCTGACGAAGGGCGGCCTCCTCCCCGCCCCCGTGCCCCTCCTCCCGCACCGCACCGTCTCCAGGCGGGTCCCGCGGGAACCCGGAGCGGGGCCGGGAAGGACGAATCGGGAGCAGGTGAGCGGCGCCGTCGGCCCGGGCCCAGTCTACACCCGCTGCAGGAGGGGTGGCCGCTGCGGAGCCGCGAACCTCTAAGCCGTGCACTGCGGGCCCCTAACTTTCTAACTCCCCCACGGCGCCTGGCGCTCACTGCACCGCCCGGGGTTGGCATCAGGCGCCCCGCGTCGCACCCTTGGAGCCAGGCTCCTGCGGGAGCCCAAACAGGCTGCGCGGGGTCCCGCCGCCGCCTCTCGGGCACCGCGCGCGCGCCCGCCCCAACACGCGCCCCCGCGACCCCCCACCTGCCCGCGCAGCCCCCACCAGCGCGCACTCGCGCCCGGCAGCGCGTGAGCCCCTCTACTCCCGCCGGAACCCGTGGTCCCTCCCGACCGGCCTCCTGACCGGCCTCCCACCTGCTCTCCTGAGTTCCCGTAAACTTCCGCTGGGCCTTAAGGCCCAGGAGCCCCGAAAAGACCTTCCGAACGGAGGGAGCGGCCCGCTCGTGCGTAGCCGGGAGCCCCAGGGGACCGCGGCCCGAGCTGGCGGGGCGGCGGCGGCGAAGGCGCTCTACCCCATCCAGCAAGGCGCCTGGGGAGAGGGGTCCCTGCGGCAGCCCCGGAGTTGCAGCGCCCCTCTGGGCCGACATGCGGTCTCCCAGGTGGCAGAGTGAGGGGTCCGGACCCGCGGGTCCCGGGCAGCGGAAGAGAGGGACGGCGGCGGCCCGCGCCCCCACCGCGCCGCACCTTTGTGGCGGATGCTGCGCTTCCAGTCCTTGGCCGTCTCGCGGCCGCTGACGAACTGGAACTCGTTGGGCGTGAGCCACTCGCCGCGGTGGCGGATGGACGGGCCCTTGCTGCCCTGGCAGAGTTTGCGCACGTAGAGCAGCGCGCGGTTGGCGCCACACTCCACCTCGATGCACGGCTCGCCGTTGTCCAGCAGCGGCTGGAAATCCGGTGCCGCGGCCGCGGGCGCCGAGAAGCGCTCGAGGGCCAGCGGGTCTCGCGGCAGGTGGAGGTGCGGGGCGGCCTCGTGCAGGCTAAGGTAGGCGCGCGGGGGGCGGAGCGGCGGAGCCAACAGCGCCTCGTAGCCGGCGGCCGAGGCGGGCAGCGAGGCGGCCGGGGCCAGGGCTGCCGCGGCGGGCAGTGGCGCCAGGTAGCCGGGCAGTGGCGGCAGCGGCAGTGCGGCCAGCGTCGGGTGGAAGGTGGCCAGAGCCAGGGCCAGGTCCTCGCGGCCCGGCAGCTCCTTCTTGACCGCCGGCATGGCGCGCCGGTGGCCTCGCAGCCCGGCTTTCCGCCGCCGGCAGCAACTTATTCCGGCCGGGGCTGGAGTTGGGAGGCGGGGGCGGGGGCCCTGGAGGCGCCTGGCCCCGCGCCCACCTTGCCTGCTACTGCGTCCCGGCGCCCGTGGCCACCGCCGCCGCACCGCCCGCCAGGCCGCCCTGGACTGCTGCCCAGCCGGCTGGCGGGGCCCCGGCGGCCCGAGACATGGTACTGCCGGAGCCGCTATCGATCCTGGATCGACTGGCCGAGCGCCGCAGCTCCAGGGCCCTCGGGCTCCACGAGGCGTCGGAGTCCGGCGCTCTGGCCACCTGCGCCGGCGCCCTGGGGCAGTCCCGTGACTGGCAGCGAGGAGTCGCGGAGCCGCTGGCCCCTCTCCCCGCCCCGCCTGGGGGACTCAAGCCCCCGCCCTGCCCCGCCGCCCGGGTCGCGTCCACTGGCGCGCGCCGGCCTGGCGGGGACTTGGGAGACTCCGCCGCCGCCGCCGCCGCCGCCGCTGCCGCCACAACTTGGCCGATTTAAGCGGCCCCCGGCGCGGCGGGCGGGCGCGGGCTCCAGCAGGGGTTGCGTGACGGCCGACCGGGCGCACACCGGCGGCTGCGGGGCAGGCCTGCACCCCTGGCCCTACCCTGAGTGGGCGAGGGTAGGAGGAAAGGAGCGGGGCGGGGGGCGGATGCGAGGAGCGTGACGGAGCCCGGAGCACGCGCGGTGTCACGTTTGGGCGCGGCTGGAACCCAGGCCCCCACGCTGGGGGGAGGCGGGCCGGGTCGGTGGTGGGGACCCGCTCGCCCTGTGGGTGTGGGTGCGCGCTGGCGGCTGTGGGTGTCCTGAGGGTGCGGGCGGTCTCAGTGCACCTGCGGGAGGAGGTTGTGTCGTGCTGCCTCGCCGTGTCAGGGAGGGCTTGTGTTCTGGGAAGGTGAGGACAGCAATCTCCCCCAATTATTGCCCCCGCACTATGCACTTGGTGGCAGTTAGTTTATGTGACATGCCTCTGTGAGTTTCCTTATTATCCCCATTCTACAGATGGGGAAACTGAGGCAGAGAGATCAAGTAACTCTCCTGATGCCACACAGTTTCAAATCCAGGATGTTTGACTCCAGGACAGTCGAAGGTGGGGGCGGATCCTAATGGGTGGGGCTATGAGGAGAAGGGTGGCGGAGTGCCCTGTGCACAACAGCACATTTCTGTTCCCACTGGGGGCACGTCTGGGGAAGAGGGACCTGCCCCGCCCACGTCCACCTGATGCCTTGGGCAGCAGGTCAGCCTGGACCCAGGCCAGGAACGAGGGTGGACCTGGCCAGCTGCCCGGGCCTACCTGCTGCGAAGAGAGACTGAGCACCTACTGGCTTTGGGAGCAGCTGCCTGGACAGCTGTCCCCTGGAGAGCAGCCTCACACCCAGCCCTGCGCCTGGCTCCCTGACCAGGCTGGAGGGGCTGAACCAGATCCCAGGTCTCTCTGCACGGGCACCTTGTTCTAGGGAGGGAACAGCCCATCCCCCACCTCCTCCCTGACCTGGGCACGAAGCTGAGCACTGGTGACCACCCATAACGCATGCAGCCCACCTCATCTCAGCCAAGGCTCCACTGGCCCCAAGGCCGACCTGGGGAGTGAGGTCTGGGCCAGCTGTGCCCTGCGCAGACCAGGAATGTGTCTGGGAGCTGTGTGTCCATACCCCTTTGGTCCCTTCAGTTGGGACCACTCCTCCTACATCTGATCGTCGAGGTCCGAGGGGCCAGGTGGGGGTGTGGGGTGAACGTGGTGAACACCAGCTTACATGGCCATCCTTACACGGCACCCCCTGTGCCGCCCTCGCCACACCTGTGTCTGATGGATGCAGGAGGCTGCCCTGCCCCAGAGAAGCCAGTGCCCCAGCCCTGTGTGCTGGCTGTGTGCCTGCAGCTCTGACCCTACTGCCAAGACACCCCCTCACAGCTGCCCTGCTTCCGGTGTCCCCTGCCCTGTCTCCTGAGCCAGGGCCTGTGGCTGGAGAGGCCCAGGCCCCCACGGCAGCACAACTGAGGGGCTGAGGCCTTGAACCAGGCCTCTTTTCTGACCTGGGCACGTGGAGGTGTCCCCCTCCCTTCTGTAGGACCACCCGTCGCTCACCCTGGTCCTACCACCAGACTGGGTCTCCTCACCTTCCCTAGCGACCTTCCCCTTCCTGGGCACACCTACGTCCTGGCCTGGGGCACCTGGGCCCCACCTTCCTCCGCGCTCCTTAGACTGGAAGCAGAGGATGGAGGAACAGAGTTTAGGCAGTAGAATCATTCCCAGCGTGGCCTTCCTGTGGGCAGAGACACAGCTGGTGTGGACACCACGGCCCCTGCTCTGACTGCGAGGCCGTGTTGTTGTCGTTGCTCCTGGGCCCCCCGCTCGGGGCCCTGCGCAGCTGGGCTGAGGCCAGGGCTGCTGCCAGGAGGGGGAGGAGGGGTCATAAATAACCCCAGGGTGGCTGGCGGTGCAGACAGTGACCCGAGAAGTCCTGGGGGAGTGGGGGCGGCCTGCCTGGCTCCTCTGAGTCCCCTTCTCACTCACCCGTCCGCCATCTACTGAGCCCCAGATGTGGTACAGCCCCAGGAAGAGATGACCCAGAGGTGTGGTAGGGAGGAGAGATGCGAGGAGAGCCATGTCCAGAGTCTACAGGTGCAGCCCGGAGGTGCAGGTAAGCAGAGTGCAGGCCTGGCCTCAGCCTTCCTGAGCTCACCAGAAGCTGGCGATGGAGGGGGCTGGGGTGCAGGCGCAGATGCCCCAGAACAGGGAGAGGTGCAGGACAGATCATGCGGCCCACAGGTGTGGGCACAGCTGACACGGGAGGCACACCTGTGTGCGAGTGCCCGGCCACCACCAACCATTGCATGCATGCTCAAAAGCACATGCAGACAGAACCCACACGTGTGTGCCAGAGCAGGTGCACGGACGTACCCTGCAGTGCCACACAGGTGCTGACAGCTTCGCCACAAACACCAGTGCAGACGAGACACACTAGCTCACACAGACTGCAGATACTCCCAAGGCCTGCACACGAAACACATGCAGACACAGACCTGCAGGCACCGGCACCAGACGGACTCAGCCACACCTTGATCAGCCAAGACAGTGTGTCCAGCGCATGGGTCAGTTTGCAGTGTGGCTGGACTGGGAAGGGTTAACTCGGGCGGTCAGGGCCAGTGGTAAGTCAGCTGGGCTCCCTCTGACATTCCTGCAGAAGTGGCTGGAACCTCCAGGAACGGGTCTGCTCCCGGCTCCTGGTCAGACAGGAGGGGCTGCCCTGCTGGAACATGTCTGTGCCCCGGCGGGCTGTGAGCCGGCCACATGCAGGAGACACAAGGAGTTCTGAGACCAGTCTGGACACCGACTTTGACCTTAACAAAGGGAGGGGCCGGGGGCACTCAACAGACACACGTGTTGGGACCCTGTGGGACTGCAGGTGATGTTTGCCTGCCATGTCCCAAATGTGCTGGCACAGGCACACCCATGCAGACACACACGTGACCCCCAAACTTGAGCCCACAGGACTCCACACACTGCACAGGTGCACCTGGGCACCTCATGCTGTCATGGAGGCCCCTCCCAGGTGCACACGTGCTGGGCTGGCTCTTCCTGCCCAGGCCCTCCCCGTAAGGAGGGGCACAGACCCTGCTTCTGGGCGTCAGGGCTGGTGGGGGAGCAGCCCCTGCCCTAGGGCACCTGCCTGGTGCTGTGGCCCCCCTGGGCCTGAGGGTAGACCCTGCCGTGGTCTGAGCTCGGAGCTTCCTGGCATTCTCTGCCCTTCTTGGAATCTTAGTTTTCCCATCTGAAAATGAGAGAAAGTGCTCAAAATCCGTGGGTGTCCTTTGGTCTGGAGCAGAGGGGTCACATGTCAGCATGGGGGGTGGCGCCGTCAGAGCCCAGCACACCCCAGACGCTTCCTCTGAAAATGGGCCCCAAGTGCAAGAGCCAGGGACCCCCCGACTGCTTGGGGCCAAAGGGAAGGGAAGGAATCCAGTTTTCCAGGGAAGCTGGGAGAGAGAGGGTCTGTGCCTGTGGATGGGCTTAGAGCCTGGACCCACCCCTCCTCTCCTTGCAGACACCACCAGCCTGTGGCCCGTCCCCAGCCTGGTGCTGGAGGGGACAGCAAGACTCGGACGCAGCCGCTGCACTGCTGGGCGGGTTTGGGGCCGAGCTCCTGCCGTCCTTGCCCTCATGGCAGGAGACCCCGTGGCACTGTCCTCGGACCCTGTGTCAGACGCCAGGTCAGGGCAAGCCCAGAACCGGGGCCAGCGCGCCGGCTGGGGCTGCAGTCCCTTCCACCCACACCGAGGGGAAGGGGAGCAGATGCTCGTGTGAGGGAGGCAGAGGGACACCGTGTGTCCACGCGTGTCCATGCCATGTGGGAGGGACGCCCTGTGCCCACATCTCCGTACCTCCCTCCAAGGCCAAGGCCCTGATGGCCACAGGGGCTCATGCTCACACGGGTCCCGTGCAGACGCCGGGAGACCTGTGAGCACGCGGGACCGGAACCCACCGCCGTCCGGACTGCCATGCTGGGCTGTGCCAACTGCAGAGCTCCGGGGCAGAGGTCAGGCCCGGATGGGGGAGGAAGTGAGGCCTGGCTGTGGGAGGGGCCTGGGCCCAGGTAGGCTACCTGCCAGGGCTGCCAGGTGGCACCCGGCACACAGCCAGCCTCGGGGCAGCGGGAAGTCACTGCTCAGTCCTGAGCACCTCTCGGGCTGCACAGGGAGTCCAGGCTGGACCTGGGGAGTGACCGCGTGTGTGCTGGGCTCCCTGAAACGGCTTCTGTGTACTCACGGACACAGTGGGTGTGGCCATGGGGAGCCCCCCCAGCTCACAGCTGGACTGGGTGCAGCCCGGGGGCTCTGGGGCTTGCTGGGCCCGGCAGCCCCAATGCCCACCTATTCTCCTCGGCTCCTGCCCCTGCCCAGGGGGACTCCACGTATCTTCCTGCCCCCAGAAGCCGCTGAGGAGTTTGACGGCAGGTGTCCTTCCCACCAGAGAGAGAAAAACGGGTGGGCCTGGGAGCGTCCCCCAGCCCAGCCCTGGCAGACGGCCTTGATTTCCGCAGGCGTGGCCCAGACTGAGGTGAAGGCGGAGTCTGAGGCTTGGATGCCAGGGTGGGGCCCTGCTGCACCCCGAGATGGGTCCCACCTGGCCCTGCACGAAGATGCAGAAACAGACCACAGAGTGGTCTCCAGGGTCCCGCATCCCACATGCAGGAGGTCTCTGCTCGCTGATGGCTCATGCAGCAGTTTTGTTCTCCAGGGTCCTAGAGGGCAGAACTCAGGCCCAGGAGAAGCAGTCGCGGAGCCCCAGAAAAAGCAAAACCTGCCCAAGTTGCCTGGTAATAGCGCCAGCTCCCTCCTGGCTCGTGTCCAGTGGCCGTGCAAGGAGCCGATGGCCACTCGCCAGGGCAGGGCCAGCCCAGAGAGCCTGACACGGACGGCCAGGGTGCACCTGTGCAGGTCCCAGCGCACACCCGGATCCCCTCGACGTGGCCCATGTGCAGTGTGCACGTGGACATGGGACACGGGTTGGGGAACCGCACACAGGGGCTCCATGGAATGGCCACGTGCCCACAGGTGCACGACTCCAAACCTGCCCCTCACGTGGCCCCGGCTGCTTCCTAAGGGAGCCTCGTGGCCAGAGTGGGGGCCGGGGGTACCGAGGGGGCTGGGGAGACGCCCACGGAGACCCAGTTGCTCTGGGATTCCCTTCAGTTTTTCTTCGTGTAACGAAACTTGCACCCACACAGGGTGTACAGGGTTCCCCTGTGCAGTCGCTGCACATTTTAGGCTGTCATCCCCGGTGTCCCTGTGGGGTCACAGCTGTGACCAGCTGCACCAGAAGGGGTGGGCAGTCTGAGGCTCTGTTGCCAGGGCCACCTGGAGGAACAGCAGTCACTTTGTCAGCACCGACTTCTTTGTCACCTCCCGTGAGCTCAGGTGGACAGTTTCGTTCTGTCTCCCACCGAGTCACACTGCCAGCGGGCCTGTGGCCTGGAGGGCAGGTTGGTCAGCAGCGTCCCTTTGGGGCGCGCTGATGCCTACGGGCTGCCTGGGTGTGGGGGTTCCTTTACTGCTCTGGCTGGCCGAGCCCTACTGGGGGGCTTCTGTGCGGCTGCCCGAGGGGCCGCAGTGGGCTGGTTCTGCAGGCGGTACTGAGAGCCAGAACTCGGAGCTGCATAACTCCGCAGCTACACGCTGGACCCTGGGAGTGGTGGGCCGAGGCCGGGCAGCCTGGGATTGGTGAGGCCCTGCCCAGAACCCCCAGGCGGCGGCTGGGCCTGAATCCACCATGGGCGGTGGCTGGGGCAGCAATTTTGGGGCCCCATCCAAGGCCACAAGCTATCACCTTCGCCTGGGTGCCGGGGGACTGGCCTGGGATGACAGGAGGGACTCAAGCTCTGGGTGCCTCCCAGCCCCCCGGCAGCACAGGGTCCCAGAGCAGAGGCTGCTCCCTCACAGCGCACCCGCCCCAGCCCCCGCCTGCGGCGGGGAGGCCAAGGCTAATAAAACACCCGCCTCACAGGAGACAGCTTTATCTTGTTGATCGGAAGTCTGCCAGCCCAATTTATGATGGAACATAAGATCTCCAAATCTGGATTTATGCGCTGTAGTATTACGAGGGGTCAATGAGATTAAAACTGGGCTCAGGAGAGGAGCAGAGGCAGGATCGCCGCAGGGCGCTGCCAACGCCCCAGTCCCCGGACCCCAGGGAGGCGATAGGACAGCAGGGGGGCAGGGGAGACCGGGCCGGGAGGCCCACGGCGAGCGGGAGGGAGGCAGGAGGAAGGGTCCCTGGGCCGAGGACAGCGGCAGGAGGGGCGGAGGCTTTCCCTAGGCGCTGAGGACGCAGGAGCCCACCCGGAGGCAGCTACCGGGGCAGAGCTCTGACCCCGTCTGCGGGTCAGACAGACCCAGGGCCGCTGTGCAGCCCCCGCTCCCGGCACCCCTGAGCCCCCGGGAGTCCTGGGTGGGGTGAGGGGGGTGCGCTCTCTCCAGGTGGGGGCCGGGCGCCGGGCCAGCGTGAGGCCGGCTTGCCGAGCTCAGGGCAGACCCTGACTTCAGAATTTATACAAATAAACGGAATGAAAAGTGCTGGCAGCCCTGATCTGATTACAGAGTCGTTCATTCTCTGGTCGTTAATAATTTCTGCAGTAAAGGGTTGCGGCCGCTCCGGTGCGGGAGGCTGTGGCCCAGCCTTCCCTCGGCGCCGGCTGCGGGAGCTGGAAACATAAATTATTAGTTTCTTATCGCTGGGCCCACCATTGCTCATGCTGCCAGGGGCCTGCCAGGGGCTGGCGGCTGTCCTGCCCGCCTGGGCCTCCTCTGCTGCTTGTCCTGGAGACGCTGGGGGGGCCTTGGTCACCCCACCCCGCCCTGCCCCCCGGGGGGGTGACCTCCAGAGCCTGGCCAGGCCCAGAGGTTGCAGCTGGTGCCGGGAAGCACAGGGGCTTTCGTGCCGTGCTCGGACCCTCTCTGAGAGGACACCAGGCCACTCGGGCCACAGAGAAGCCCCCGCACCTGGCCACAGCACCTGCCCAGGAAGGGCAGGGGCTACCGTCACCAACACGCACCCGTGGCCACAGAACCCCTTGTCCAGCGCCCTGGCTGGTCCTCCAGCTGTGGCCATGCACACATCTGTGCGCTCTGGTGGGACTCGGCCCCTGTGCCCGGGGGTGCACACTGGCAGGGACAGTGCTGCTGTCCTGCTGCCCGGCGCCAGGCTCCTGCTCTGCAGGCATCAAGCAAACAGTCCCAACGCGGGGTCAGCGCCGCTATGTCCCTGCCCTGTGCTGTGCTCCTGGGGTGTTCGTCCACCCCCAGGGGCAGAGAGCTCCAGCCCAAATGTGACCAAGGCAACTACGGTGAGTTCTCGTCCTCACGCCCCAGCAGGGCTCCCAGCCCGGGCCCTAGGGTTCCCGTCCCCACCCCCACACTGGGGAAACCAAGTGGAGGCGCGGTTGGGACACGGGGTGGGGGCTCCAGAGTGCAGACGTCCATAGGGTGTGGCAGGAACTGGGGCCTGGGTGCCAGGTAAAGTCTCTGTGCCCCTCAGGCTCAGCTTTCCCCTCTGGGGGCTGGGTTAGCCACCTCTACCTTGAATTCCTGCAGGTCTCGGGACCCGGTAGGCAGGGGCTGTGCCCCGGGGCTCTCCTGGCAGTGTGGCCATGGGAAGGCCTTTAACCTGCCTGGACCTCAGCCTGCAAAATGGAAGAGAATCAAGTGAGACAAAATTAGCATTTATCTAGCACCTGCTGTGTGCTGCGCACCCCACAACGGGTAGGGTCAGCTGGGGACCCGTCCCCACAGCCGTGTGTGCTGGGTGGCCTCCCACAGGGCCTGCTCCTGGAACCCCCACCCCCACCCGGGCATTTTGCCCTCTTCCCGGGACTGACTTGTCCTCTGGCTTCTCGAACACCTGGATACAGGTGTAACGGATGGGTTGATCCTCATCAACTCGTGGTCATCTTGCCGTCTCTGGGCAGCATCAGTGGATTGATTCTTCTTCTCATTATGGGCTGTATTTCCCAGCTCCCTGTGTGCCTGGTGATTTTTGATTGAGTGGCAGGGACTGTGAATTTTGCTGGGTGCTGACTCTTTTTGTAAACACTCCCTTTGCTCTGGACACTGGGAAGTTACTGGAAAGCCAGTTGGTCCTTTCAGGTCCAGCCATCGAGCCCTGCTGGGAGGACAAACCACCCTGAGTCTGGGGCTGACCGCGGGTCCCGCTTCCCTGTGGCCAGACCTGCTCGGTGCTGCGCCCAGGGGCTGAGGTGTCCGGCTGAGGGCCCTGCGTGAGCTCTGGACACAATCCCGGCGTGCTCAGGTGGTTCTTTGCTGGGCGCTTCCTCTCACAGGCGCGGTCGTCTGGGCTGTGCTGACCTCGGCTTCCCCAGTCCTGAGCTCAGCCCCTTCCCCTCGGGGAAGATGCTGGACACAGCTGGGTCCCCCTCCCTGCACCCCAGCCTGGAGCCGGCCAGTCCCAGGGCTCACCTCCGTTGTCTCTGCCTCTCAGGGCTCTTGTCCTTCCTCGCATGTCTGGCAGGAGGCGGAGTCTGGCTGCTGTCCCGTCTTGTCTGAGCGACTGTCCCTTGGGAGACTCATGGTGGCGCCGGCAGGGCTGGCGCAAAGGAGGCGCTCCAAGGTGTTTTCTGAACGTGCCTGGGTGCAGCCAGCAGGTGGCAGACCCTCTGCCCGTCACGTCACCTGCCGTCACCGCTCGTCACCTGCCAGCCTGCCTCAGCCGGGGCTCCTGGCAAGGGCTGGGACGTGCCGAACTTCAGTCCAGGAAGGGAGATCCGGGGGCCCCTGGTCAGGGGCCGCTTCCCCCCCAGCACCCACGCTACGCTGGCACTTCCTACCTCCGGGACCTCCAGCCAGCCCCTGTCACTCGGGGCAGCTGGCAGCTTCACTTTGGGGACCAGGACAGGAAGGGGGAGTGACCACAGCATGTCCACTGTGAGAGCAGGCCTCATACCTGCAGCAGCAAGTGCCCGGTGTGCCCGGGGCTGTGGCCCCGCTCTCCTTGGAAGGCTTTGTCACTGGGGCTCTGGTGACAGGATGCTGTCACTGTGAGAGGAAATTTAATCTTGGAAAACCCCCGGGAGAGCAGTGATGCCTTGACGATGCTGGATTTGTTTTACTACCTGGAAGCACACTCCACAGTCTGTGTGGGCAGCAGCCGTGGCTGTAAACACACAGGTGTGCCACGCCAGGGTGCCCATCTGCTAACGTGTGTGCACACGAGACACAGGCAGGCGGGTGGCATCTGCCTTGAGGTCTCAGCCTGACACGGCCCAGACACTCAAAGGACTGAGTGTTGCTGGCACTGGGGGTGCCAGGGGAGCTCCCCAGGGCCGGTCCTCGCTGGGCCATGGTCGGGGCAGAGGTGGACATCCGGCCTGCAGACAGACTCGAATGGACAGACGGGGGGAGTCAGGAATGGGGACCGTGGGCAGATGGGGGGAGGGGTGTGAGGGGCTGTCCTCCCAGGTCTTGGTCTTGAGCGGGGCTTCATTTCTTCTGTTGGAGGGACAGTGGGCTCTCTTTCCTGGAGATTGCCTGGGGGAAGGGCTGGTTCACAGGGCAGAGCTCAGGGAACCCCAAGCTGGAGGCTTGCGAGGGTGGCAGGTGCTGCCTCCAGACACCCCTAGGGGATCCTGGAGCCCAGGGTTACCCCTGGGGGCCGGCTGCCCTCCCTGCTGGGCGCTGTGTGCAGAGGCAGTGGCTTTGGGAAGCTCGGGGCCAAGCAGCACGGACGTGGCAGTGCCTCCGTGCAGGGCACCTACTCCGGCACCCTGTGCTCTGAGACGGGCCCCCTGTCTCCCAGCAACTCCCCTGGGAGGTCTCCCCCCTCCTCTGGGCCGGGCTTGCTGGGCAGCCCTTCTAGGGCACAGCCCAGAGCAGGAGCCTTCGACCGGCCACTTCCCCACTCGTCAACTCTGTGGCTCTGCTGCCTGCAGGATGAGCACATTCATTATTCCTCCCGGACTCCTTCGGTGTCACTGAGCCCAGGAAGACAAAGGTGAGCAGTTCACACAGCCTCTTTCTTCCTGACATGGGGCAAAGAAAGGGAACCTGCAAGCTTCCACCTGGTGCCCGCAGACCCTGCTCTGTCAGAGCCTCCCAGGGCACAGTCCAGGGGTGGCCCTCACTCCACGGCAGCACTTTGCCTTCCCTCGGCCAGTCAGCAGTACCCTCTGCCTAATCCCATTCATCCTGGATGCCAGCTAAAAATGCCACTTCCTCCACGAAGCTTTCCTGGATCGCTCCAGTCAGAGCAAGTCCACTGTCCTTGTGCTTCTGCACACATCCTGCATTCCCACAGCCTGGAGTTCCGGCTCACACAGGGCTCGCCGGCCGGCACTCAGGAGGCCACGGAGAGATGTGTCACATGGCGCAGCATTTTACAAGCATTAATTGCAGGTGAGGCAGGTGCTCTTTTTACCTCCTTTACAGGTGACAGCTAGCAGGTGGCAGGGTGGGTTTGGACCTCTGGCCCTCTGCACTTTAATGCTCAGCTGCTCTGAGCCACCCTGAGCTAACCACTGTGACTATTAATTAACCCCTTAGTTATGCGCTAAGGACTTCGCAGAGACTCTGGGGCTGCAAGCAGGAGAAAGCAGGGGTCCGGTGGGACCTGAGGAGCCACGGGCCTCATCCTGCTGCCTGGCCCGTGCCGAGAGCTGCTGATCTCCGGACACCTAGAGTCTGGGGCTGCAGGCTAGAGGGGCAGGGGTCTTCTGATTCCTGAAGCCTCCAGAGGCTGCTTTGTCCTGCTCACCTGCAGACAGCATCACAGGTCGCCCCACCTGTGCACCAGGCGCTACCTGCTTCCCTCCCTCGGCACAGACCGGGCTCTCAGAGGCCCCACTCTGTGGCTCGCCCTGTTTCCCTGACTCCTCCAGTCCTTTCCCCGGGGCACCCCCCACCACACCCAGACCCCACATCCCCGGTGGCCTCCACAAGGTTCGCGTCCCCTCGAGCACACACATACAGTCACACACACTTGTGGTTTAACAAACAAGGCCACACATCAGACACATACGGACCCACTAACTTGGCCCCTGCCAGGCCGAGCATGAACACAAAGACAGGACTCACCCAGTGTCCCTCACCCAGACCTGAAACCCTGAATGGGGAGCCCCCACCCCCACTCTGCGTGGTCGCCTCTAGACTGATTCCATTTATCACTGGCTGAGGATGAGTAATTTTCTCGTGAAACACAGTTCATGGTGATGGATGAGGGAGCCCGGGCAGGTGACCGCCTGGCTGCCTCTCCTCCAGAGGGAGGCGGGAAGGAGACCCCTGTCTTTTTGTAAGGCAGGGTGGCCTGGGGGGGGGTGGCCCCGGGGGTGGGGGTGGGCATGGCCCAGGAGGGGGATGGGGAGGGAGGAGCCCCCACCAGAGCGGTTGGCAAGGCTGGATCTCCCCCACATCCGCTCCACCACACCTGAGGCAGGGCCCAAGCAGGGAGGGAGACACGGCTGTGCCCCACATTCCGCCCAGGGCTGAGGTCCAGAGGGTCCTCTGTGGGGGAGGGGGCGTGGGACAGGCAGGTGTGGGGTCCAGTGTCCAGACGGAGAAACTTTCCTCTGAAAACTGCCATAGTCTTTTCCAGGAGTCTTAACCTCATCTTTTATTTGCAGACTCTCTGGGATTGATATTTTTCACAGCCCACCTCAATGCTGGAGCAGACCTGCGCTTCCCAGGACGAGGGAGACTTCGTCCCTTGCCGGGTTCATTTGCAGCCGCAGTTGGGAATTTTCTGGAGCCTCTTCCAGGTGTTCCAGTCGCCTCAGTGGGGGCTGAGGGGCCCGCGGAGCTCGTCCACCCGTCAGTTCGTGGGACTGCAAGGCCAGGCCGCTTCCCGGACCCAGCCCGCGCCCCCATGCCCAAAGCAGGGCCCCCACCCCAGCTCAGGGTGACCGGGCCGGTCCGTCCCGGGAGACCCTGGCCGGGCCCGGGGGCGCCGCGCCGACTCTGCGGCTGCTGAGCGGGAGGCGGGGACGCGGGCGGGAGCGGGGCTGTCCCCGGGGCCGCCGGCGGCGCAGCAGAGGCGCCAGGCGCGTCCGGGAAGTCTGGCAGCCGCCCGCAGCGGCCCCGGGGTCCCGCGCCCGAGCCCGTCGTGGCCGCCCCCGCCCGGCCGGTCCTCCCCGCAGCGCAGGCACGGCGGTGGTGGCCCCGACAGCTGTGACTGCTTTCGCTAGAGGGACTCTGGCCGGTGCTGCATTTTTGGTAGCGGTGATGCTGAGCAGCTGCTGTTGCCGCAAACCAGGGCGCTAATGGTCACAGCGCAGCCCCGGGAAACCGAGGCCCCGAGAGCCCCAGGGCCTGGCCACGGCCAGGGAGGCCGAGCCGCGTTCCGCCGGCCGCTCCGGGGCCAACGCCGGTCCCTCCGTCGCCGCCCCTCTCCGGCCCCACGCTTTCCGCGCTGGCTGCATCTTCCGCGTCTTCACCCTCAGCACCTACTCTACCCAAATGGCAGCCATTCTGGCGGATGTGCAGCGGCACCTGGCTTAAGTTTGTTTTCCCTGCCGGGAGGTGCCTCCACCTGCACCGCAAATGGCCTCGGCGGGGCCCGGAAGCGGGGGGCTCTGCCCGCTCGACGCCGGTTCCGCTCCCCGCAGAGCTGGGTCTGGGGCTCGAGGCGGGCCCCGAGAGCGGGGCGCACAGCCCAGCACCGCCCGGCACCCCGCGGGGGTCGGAACCAAGTTCCTAGGGACAGATTCTTCCTGGACATGGGTCTCCACGGGAATTTGGGGTCCAGAAAACACCCAGAGCTCGGTCCCGGGCCCGGCTGCGCGCGTCTCGGCGCCCCGCTCGCCAGGCGCAGCGGCGCCCCCGGGTGGCAGCGTGCGGGCCCCGCGCGGAATCGCGGCCGGCGCTGCGCTGTCCCCACGCAGGACCGCGGGCCGCGACCGCGCGCGACGGCGGGTGCGCGAGGGGGACGGGCGCAGCGCCCAAGCGTCGGGCGGCGTCTCCTGGGGCTCTTAGGGGCTGGGTGCGGGGATGTCTCCTCTGCAGGAGCAGGCGGTGGGGGTGTTGGTCCTTGGATCTGGCAGATTTGGGGGAGCCGGCACCACTGAGCTCAACCCCCTGACTCTAGGGGCAGAGATCGCCCGCCCCTCGCGCACCCCTCCGCTGCGTCCTCGGCTCTCCACCAGCGGGGTCAGACCTGCAAGACCAGGACCCAGGGACTCCGGGGTTCACCCCGTCCTCTGCGCTGGCCCAGTGCCATCCGGGCCCCCACCGCCTCACCCCCCGCCCCCCGGCAGGTGCAGCAGGAGCTTCGTGGAATGAGCAGGTGGAGGAATGCTCCTGGGGTGCTGGATCCCGCGCCCCGGCCTCCCCCACCCCAGCTCCGTCTGCAGCCGCACAAAAGGCTCGGGCTGCCCCAAGCCCGCGCTCCATAGGCCCACAGGTAGGGGCCGACTGCTGCCCGCAGGCAGGACTCCTGGACACCCTCACCGCTGGCTCGGGTTTGGATCGCCTCGATGCCCCGCAGCCCGAGGGGCAAACGCAGCTTTCTTGCTCCTCTGGGTCTCACTGTTCAGTTTGCTGGGGCTGGATTTCGTGTCTGTGGCGGAGGTCCTGGAAGGAGGCCCCCGCAGATAGGAGGGCGGGCTGTGCCACGAGACCGGGTGGTTCGAACAATAGACATTTTCTCAGTTCTAGAGGCTGTAAGTCCCTGATGAAGCGTCTTCGGTTTTCGGTGAGGGCTCTCCTGCTGGCTTGCAGAGGGCCACTTTCTCACTGTGTCCTCACATGGTGCAGAGAGCGAGCTCTTTGGGGTCTCTTCTTATAAGGACACTAGTGCCACCAGACCAGGGCCCCACCCTTGTGGCCTCATTTAACCTTAGCTGCTTCCTTAGAGGCCCCATCTCCGAATTCAGCCACACAACTTAACCCATAACATACACCAAGCACGCGTGAGGTGGCGGGTGGGTGTTACGAACTCACTGTTTGTGCCCCGCCTCAATTCATGAGTGGAAGTCCTAACCTGTAGGACCTGAGAACGTGACTGTATTTGGAGATGGGGTCTTTAACAAGGTAATTAAGGTTAAATGAGGTAGGGTGGGCCATAGTCTAATGTGACTGACGTCCTTACAAGAAGAGGACACAGACACCCAGAGGGACCACCCTGAGAGGGTGCAGGGCAGACGCCAAGCCAAGGAGAGAGGCCTCAGGAGGAGCCATCGCTTCGGTCTCAGACTTCCAGCCTCCAAAACGTAAGATCAACGTCCGCTGCTGAATGGCCCAGTCTGTGGTGCTCTGAGCCGACTAGCACAGGGTGACACTGCAGCCTCTCCTCCAGACCACCTCACCCGCACCCTGTGGGCACACCACTTCCCCAAACCAGTGTGGCTTTCCCAGGAGGAAGGGTGAACTTTCACTGACTTCCCAGAACTCAAGTGAGAGGGGGTTATCATTAGTTTGTCCTGCAAGCCCACCCTCTCTCCCCTCTGGGAGCCCAGCTCAGCTTCTCCTTCTAGGGAGGGCACGGTGGCATGGCCCAGGCGTGTGGCCAGCATCTGCCTGACCGACCCCATCCTCTGCCTGAGGTGGGGGTCCCAGAGGTGAGCAGGCACATGCTCTGTTTGCTGCCAGGTCTCAGGCTCTGTCCACCCTCGGCGGGGTGGGAGGGACACCGGGAGTGCCTGAGCTCAGCCATCCGCTCCCTGCGGCACCCCCAGACTGGAAGTCACTCTCCTGGGAACCTGCGGTCACAGCTGCCTCCCAGGCACCTTCCTTACACCTGGCACGCTCAGCACGTCCCCTGCCTGACGCCAAGCATGCACAGTGACCTCAAGCTGAGGTGCTCGTGGGCACCCCACCAGAGATACATGGAATGCCAGCATTCCTGGGTAAAATTTGTATTAATCAATGAAATTCATATTTTTAACAGTTTGCATAATGGAAAACATATCTTGAGATGTTACACTGTTGACATTTTGTGAAAAGGTGAAAACAGGACATGCTTGTGTACACACTCACACAACACACACACACACACACACACACACGCATGGGCATGCCTGTGGAGACAGATCAGCGTGTATCCAACACTCCTCAAAGCAGCTGTTGACTGTCTGCTACACGGCAGGCTCCATGTAACAGAAGCTGAGTCCCTAAAGCTTTGGGTAGTGTGTTGTGCTGGTGGCAATTGTCACCCTGAATATTAGGCAGTCTACTTGTCAATTTTTCTGCTAGACTATGAGCTCCTTGAGGGCAAACCAAGTCTTTGTCAGGATTAATTTGCTTAGCAGGTGCTCAGTAAACACTTATTTAATGAACTAGTCAATGAAAAAGATAAAACACTCCAGGCTGGGCGCGGTGGCTCATGCCTATAATCCTAGCACTGTGGGAGGACGAGGTGAGAGGATCGCTCGAGGCCAGGAGTTCGAGACCAGCCTGAGCAAGAGCGAGACCCCATCTCTACTAAAAAAAAAAAAAAAAAAATAGAAAGAAATTAGCTGGACAACTAAAAATATATAGAAAAATTAGTCAGACATGGTGGCACATGCCTGTACTCCCAGCTACTCGAGAGGCTGAGGCAGAAGGATTGCTTGAATCCAGGAGTTTGAGGTTGCTGTGAGCTGGGCTGATGCCACGGCACTCTAGCCCGGGCAACAGAGCCAGACTCTTTCTCCTTGGCCTGTATGCCACTGATTCTGACCCCCCTTGTCCATCCCTGGCAATCATCCTATAGCGAAAGGATCCCCAGATATCACAGTAAGGGAGGCTAGGGATTCCAAAGTCTGAGGCAAAAGAGCTCTGGGAAGATCAAAGCTGAGTTCCCTGTATCTGCAGAATAGAGTCACTGAGGGGCAACTGTAGGATCAGAGAACGCAGAGGAATTTGAAAAAGGCAGGGCATACATCAAGAAAAGAGAAATCCATAAAAAGTCTTGAACAAGAGTCAAGCCTCTCACACCTGCCCATCCACCCACCCCCAACTTTAGCTGCCTTACACCACTCCCCTCACTGCACCACTTAAGCCCACGTCAACTTGATCATTCATGTTGGGCATTTCGCCATTTAAAGAGGAACTTCAGCAGTACCAGGATCTCCGAGAAACCCCCAAGGGCTCCTTGCCTATTTTGTGGCAGGAACAAGGAAGAAAAGGCAAAGGTCGGGTCCATTACAGGTACACACACACACACACACACACACACACACACACAATTTGACTGACATATAGATAAATGGGTGGCTGGAACTTTGGAATTTGTGGGCAAATAATTATCACATTGGAAACACAAATTGGTGCAAAAATTATGGAGCATACCTACACTATGACCCTATTATTTTATCCCAGTACCTCCATGAGAGCTACCTTTCCAATTATGTAATATAATCCATTGAAGATTCACAAATTAGTTTAGGGAGATCAAATATCTTTCAATGGGTTAGAAAAAAGTTACCTTTTTGAGTTTTTTTTTTTTTTGAGACAGAGTCTTGCTCTGTTGCCCGGGCTAGAGTGAGTGCCGTGGCATCAGCTTAGCTCACAGCAACCTCAAACTCCTGGGCTTGAGAGATCCTACTGCCTCAGCCTCCTGAGTAGCTGGGACTACAGGCATGCGCCACCATGCCCGGCTAATTTGTCTGTATATATTTTTAGTTGGCCAGATAATTTCTTTCTATTTTTAGTAGAGACGGGGTCTTCTCTTGCTCAGGCTGGTCTCGAACTCCTGAGCTCAAACAATCCGCCCGCCTCGGCCTCCCAGAGTGCTAGGATTACAGGCGTGAGCCACCGCACCCGGCCCCTTTTTGAGTTTTATAATGAGTTTATTACAGAGTGTTCTTAGGAAGGCAACAGCTTTTGATTTGCCATTTTAAAAAAGTTAATGTTTTTTCATGCTGTACAATAAAGGTAATGCAAGAGGCTACAGAGTTATACGATTTCTCCTTTAATTCTTTGCTATATAGCACAGTGTAGTAATTTCTGCAATGCTGGGATACATTTTTAAAAAGTCTCTGCTATGCTTCTCTTAAAAAAGCAATGAATAATAACAGAAGGCATAAATGGTAATTTTTTCCTATTCATTCTGTAGTATGGCCAGTATTTTCACCATCACAGGCAACAATTTTCACTTTATCCACTTTAATACGTTCTGTCACCTCTTCGAATTCGACATTATTCAATACAAAAATCCACACAATATCGCAGAATCTGTATGTATTTAGAGAGCCTCTGAAATTGACTGTTCCTGATCCTCTGAGCCAATCAATGGTCAATTTATAACCTTATCAAACTGAAGTAGAACTTGAAGGGCAAATTGGGGACTGATCTGTTGAGACTGTGTGAGCTCACCCAGGCTTTGCCTAAGGTTGTTTCCCAAAGTGGGATTTCTGTTGCTTTTCTTATTCAGGCCAGGAGCCCAGGAGGAGTTTCCACTAAGAGTAACTAATTAAAATTTCTTGTTTGTTAACAAATTTAAAGTAAAACAGAGACATGATTCTTTTTCACTCTTTAGAACGCATATAAAAAAATAGACGTGGGTTCTATAACAGCAATACGTACATCAGAATTTCAGAAGGTTACTTACTAATAGCATGGACTAACTGACCCACATTGGAATTTGCCCGAGTTATTCCCACAAGGTCCCAGGTTGTCAAACGACG
>CM052444.1:107422493-107439057 GCA_028533085.1 Varecia variegata
TGAGGGGTCGGGGGTGGTCTCCATCCACGCGACAGAGATGTGGAATTCTCGTTCTTTATTAAATCGTCGTTTGACAACCTGGGACCTTGTGGGAATAACTCGGGCAAATTCCAATGTGGGTCAGTTAGTCCATGCTATTAGTAAGTAACCTTCTGAAATTCTGATGTACGTATTGCTGTTATAGAACCCACGTCTATTTCTTATAGATATAATCCACAACATGAAAAAAATAATGTCTCTTTTAATTTAGATTTGCTAATAAACAATAAATTAATATTGTTAAGTCTCTTCCAACCCATTAAAAGATATTTGTCCTCACCCAGTGTACTAATTTGTGAGTCTTGAAGGTACTATATTTTACAGTTGGAGACTGCTCTATTGTATATACTGGAATAAAATAGCAGGATCATAGGTAGATGCACTCCATAATCCTTGTGCCAATTTACACTTCCAATGTCTGATAATAAAATTTGACAGACTCTCAAGATCCATGCATCCATCATCTGTCCATCATCCACCCATCTATTTATCAATCCAGTCTTTAGTTATTTGTTGTTTTTTGTTTGTTTGTGAAATGTGTCTGGACTTTGCCCTTCCTTCCCTGATTTTTGCCACAAACTAGGCAAGGAGTTCTGCACAGGAGTTTCTCAGAGCCTCCACTACCACTGAAGTTCCTCTTCAGACAGGGAAATGCCCAGCTGGAGAGATCAGGGTTGATTTGGACTTGGGTGGTGGAATCGGGGGTGGGGTGAAACGGGGGTGAAGTTTGAGGGTGAGTGGATAGAGGCAATGAGAGGCTTGACTCTTTCCCAAGAACTGTCCCCTGGTTTTCTCTTTTCCTAATGTATGCCCTGCCTTGTTCCTCTGTATTCTCTGATCCTATAATTGCCCCTCAGTGACTCCATTTTGCAGATCCAGGGAACTCAGCCTTGACCTTCCCAGAGCTCTCTTGGCCTAAACTTTGGAATCCCTAGGTTCCCTTCCTCAGGCACCTGGAGCCCAGGCCTCTCTTTTAAACACATATTGTGATGATATTTGGGAATCCTCTAAATACAGGATGATTGACAGGGGTTCGGTGAGGGAAATCAGTGCCTGATATTTCACCCTCCTAGGATACGGCTTGTCATTCCCTGTCTTTGTGGGCCTCAGTCTTCTGTCCATAAAAATGGAGATAGTAATATACATTTGAACGTGTAGATCTCACCCTGAGCCCACCTCTAATAGTCTAAAGGCCAAGAATGCAATCCCTTTCTTCCTGAAGGTACGGTCCCCAGAGTCAAGGAGAAGAGCCTCAGGGATGATACCTACGTGTTTCCAACACTAGCCATATATTGTAGTTTTTAGTGTTTAAGTTTACACATCTTTTGTTAAGTTAGTCATAAGTATTTTACTTTTGATTTTATCATAACTATAATTGTTTCCTTAAGTTTATGTTTGGATTGTTCAATTCTTGTGTACAGAAATACAGTTCATTTTTCTATATTGATCTTTTATCCTGTTACTTTCCTCAACTCTTTTTTATTCTAATAGTTTTTAGTGAATTACTTATGATTTTCTAAATACAAGATCATGTCATCTGCAAAGATAATTACACTTCCTTTCTAATCTAGATGTCTTTCTTTTATTTCTGTTGCAACATTGTCCTGGCTAGCACCTCCAGTACAATGATGAATAGATGTGGTGAGAGTGGATATATTTAGTCTTCTCTTTTTTTTTCATGATCAGTCTAGGTAAGTGTTGGTAAAACTCCCTGCGGAAACTGAGAACGATCCTCTGTAAGTGGAGGGGAAGCTCAGACCAAGGAAAGATGTAGACCGCGTCCAGGTTAGTATTAGTCAAAGACTTATTTGGGGGCTTCCAGGTTAGTATTAGTCAAAGACTTATTTGGGGGAAATTACGTATGAGACAGCCTTGGGTGGCATAAAGCAAGATTAAGTAGATCTTCACACTTGCAGTGCATGCCTGCCTAACCTTTTATACCACGAAAAGAAAAAGGATGGGGAAAAAGGAAAAGTCACTGATGGTGTGTTAAGCTATATGGTTGCTTTCTTAATTTATTACTTTCTACTTAAAGGGATTGTTTGGGCTCTCTACAACCTGGTCAACATTTTTAAGATGAGGGGTATGTTCCTGGCAACAGGAGTTATCTTGGTCCTCCAGTCACTGCATCCTGACACTCACTTCTCAATCACACCCAAAATACATTTTCACAACAATAAAGGTTTGTCAGTTTTTTTGAGCTTTTATGAACATACTTTAGTTTCATTGTTTTTCTTTATTGCCTTTCCATTTTCTATTTCATTGGTTTCTGCTGTAATTCTTATTATTTTCTCCCTTCTGCTTACTTTAGATTCCATTTACTCTTCTTTTTCCAGTGTCTCTAGGTGGAAAATTATGGTATTGATTTGAAATCTTTTTTATTACTATAGGTATTTATAGCTGTAAATTTCCCTCTAAGCATGGCTTTAGCTGTCTTCCATAGATTTGTCAGTTGTGTCATTTTCATTCCTCTCAGTGTATTTTCAAATTTCCCTTTTGGTTTCTTCTTTAACCTACTGGTAATTTGGGAGTGTTTTGTTTAATTTCCACATATTTGAGTTTCCCTAATTTTTGTGTTAATTTGAAGGTTCACTCTGTTGTGATTGGAGTACCTACTGTTCTGATTCCTTAATAGCTTAGCATAGAGTCTATTACTGAGAATGCTCATGTGCTCTTGAGAAGAATGTATCTTCTGCTGTCATTGGGTAGAATGTTTTGTATGTTTTTCAGGTCTAGTGGGATCATGAAGTTGTTTACATCTTCTGTTTCCTTGTTGCTGTTCTGCCTAGTTATTCATCCTTTATTGAAAGTGGGGTATCAAATTCTGTAACCATTATTCTTGAATTTTCTATTTTGACCTTCATTTCTGTCAGTTTTTGTTTCATGTACCTTGGTGATATTTAATTAGGTGCATGTATGTTTATACTTGTTCTTTCTTACTGTTGGATTGACCATTTTATCATTGTAAAATGTCCCACATTATCTCTAAAAACTTTTTTGTTTTAAAATATATTTTGTCTGTTATTAGTATAGCTAATTTAGCATAGCTTTCTTGAGGTTTTTCTCTGCATGATATATCTATTTCCATCCTTTTACTCTCAAACCATTTGTATCTTTGAATATAAAATATTACTCCTGTAGACACCATAGAGTTGAATCTTATTTTTTATTGTCTGACAATAATTAACTTTTGATTAGATTGTTAAATCAATTCCCATTAACATCGTTGTTGATTCGGTTGGATTTGTGTCTGCCATTTAATTTTTTTTTTATCCATCCATGTCCTTTTAATTCCTCAGTTCCTCTTTTATGCTTCCTTTTACAGCAAGTATTTCCTAACATAGCATTTAAATTTCTTTAATGATTTTATCTCTTTATTTATTTAAGCTCATGAGGTAAAACAGTATAATGGTCTTTAGCACTGTATTTTTTGCTTATTGTTGTAATCAGTGTTCTTGGCTTATATTACACATCTTAACTGATCAGAATGAGCTTTGGATTTGTGCCCATTCAGATTAATTCCAGTTAGACATAGAAACGTTACCCAACCTGCAGCCTCAGGGCCACACGTAACCTTCTGGATCCGAGTGCAGCCTTTTGATTGAATCCAGAAAAGGATATGCTCTGTGAAGTTTGGGTTGGTCGAGGGGCCGTGCTTGGGGGTCTGTAGACCACACGTGGCCTTGAGGCTGCAGGTTCCCCACCCCTGCATCTGCATATAGCTTGATACCACTATGTAGTTCTATACCCTTCTCTGTGTACCTTTCAAAGGTACTATTCTTATATATCTTACATCTATACATGACACAAACTCAACAATACATTGTTATAATTGTTACTTCACATAACTTTACATCTTTAAAGAAGCTGAAAGAAGAAAGAAAAGCAGGTTAATATTTAGAATTTTGTTTTATTAACCTTCTTATTTAGCATTTATCATTCTTGTCATTTGTTTTTATAGATGTGAATTACCTGGAGTCTGACATATGGAGTTATTTTCTTAAATCAATACAGCTTTTCTCCCACCCACCTCATTTGTTCTGTTATTGGCAAACATATTTCAATTCTGTATGCCACAGGACAAACAATGCATTGCATATACACTGTTCGATAGTTTCTTTCTAAATCAGTTAAGAGAAAACATAGAAAATGTGCATTCATACTGCCTTTTATTATTTTCATAATAAAAAACTAATATGTTTATAGTTTCATATTTACCTTTACTAGTGTCCTGTATTTTTGTGTGTGTGCAAATGTGAATTATTTTCTGGGTCATCACTTTCTGCCTGAATAACTTCTTTTAATATTTCTTGTAAGGCAGGTCTTCTAGCAACAAACTCTCTGTTTTGTTAATCTGGATATGTCTTTATTTCATCCTCATTTTTGAACCACAGCCATGCTGGATATAGGATTATTTTCTTTAGAAGTTGGATATGTTGTCATACTTCTTTCTGGCCTCTATTGTTTCTGTTGAGAAGTCAGTTGTTGATCTTGTTGGGGTTCCCATTTAAGGGTTTTAAAGGATCTCTTTTAAGTTCAAAGAGTTCCTTTTTTCTCTCTCACTTCCTGCTGTCAACATTTCCTACATGTCTTTAGCTTTCAGTATCATTACTATGATGTGTCTGTGAATCTCTTTAAGTTTATCCTAATTGAAGTTCACTGAGTTTCTGCATGTAAAACTTTATTAGCTACATGCCCTTGGACCATTTCCAGAGACTTTAAATGGTTGTTTTTCTTTTGTGTAGATTTTGGAACTTTCATCAATTTTCAGAAGAGAACGTATTTCTTACCTTCCTGTGTGGTCAGTGAAGGGTGTGTGGTGGGGAACTCAGGCTGCTGCTGGCTCCAGCGGCGTCTGCATCCAGAGCACATGCCACCTTGTTCTGTGCTTTGTTTGGAAGTGATTCAGTGGCCCAAACTAGCCCCCTGGCTCTGCCCAACTTGCAAGGGAGCTTGGAAACGTGAGGATCAGATGGAATGTTTAGCACTTTCACCAACACGCTTGGCATGGGCCCAGCTTCTCCTCCCCATCCACAGTCGCACGAGGTCAGGAGAGTAAAGCGTCACGTTTGCTTCCACTGCTTTCTACAAGTCCTGGAGGAAGAAGCCAAGGACAGGAGCTCTATCACCACTCAGCAAAATCTAGGCACAAGGTGATACAAAAAGACGAACACAGGTATTTGATGGGGCAGTTGGTACTAACGGGGCTGCCTGAAGACCTGCTCTCAAGAGACCACACCACTGTGAACTCAGACAGACAGTGTTCACTGACAGTGTTGAGGCTGCAGAGAAACAGAGTTGAAGGAATCTTGAATTTCAACGTCAGCTCCCAAAGGAGATAAGGGAGGATGGTTCTGCCCTGAAGAAAGGACTTCCTCCTCAGACCCATCCCAGTTTGAGCCAGGTAGGAATTTTTGCTCTTTACGTGACAGGAAAGCCACCAGGAGGAGAAGCCCCACACCCAGCTGGACAAATCAGAAGTCAGATCTGCCATCCTCACGAGAGGACTGTTGAGAAAACAGACCTGCATAACTGCAGACAAATCTCACTTCAGCTACCCATGTTAGTCAATGGAGGATATGGATAATTCAGATGACATAAAGAATCCAAATTAACATCTTCAGATTGATTTCACAGGATCTTAGAACCATAAGCAAAACAATAAGCAGGTATCAGAGGAAAAAAAATCAATAAAGGAGGAAGACTTTTCTTTTTGAGACAGTGCCTCATTCTGTTGCCCAGGCTGGAATGCAGTGGTGCAATCACAGCTCACTACAACCTCCAACTTCCAGGCTCAAACGATCCTCCTGCCTCAGCCTCCCAAGTACCTGGGACTAGAGGTGTGCACCACCATGCCTGGCTAATTTTTTCTATTTTTTTTTTTTTCAGTAGAGATGGGGTCTCATTCTTCCTCAGGCTGATCTTGAACTCCTGACCTCAAGCAATCCTCCCACCTTGGCCCCCGAGAGTGCTAGGAAAAAAAGTTATGTTTTTAAAGAAAAACTATAATACGCCTATTATTAGATTGTGGGCCTGTGCATAGTCTTCAAATTCTTGTTATTGACCAATAGGCTGGACTACATCCTGAATTCTCCTAATTTCTTCCTCCTATTTGGCTACAACTCTCCAACTAAAAACAAAAGCTGCTCTCCTACTTCAGCCCTATAAGCTAAAACTAAATAAATTGTAAGGGACAAGCTTGTGCCTGATGTATGGATCACAAAAAAAGTTCCCAAAACCACCTGGTGTCATGACCAGAGACATTCAAACTACAAATCAAGAGAAGTTAATGTTTTTGCACTGTAGACATATTTTCCCAAGACATCAGAGCAAGATTCCATATCATAATGCTACCTTTTTCACTTGGCAGAATAATGAGGTCCATGAAATTTCATAATCAATAGCTTCTGCTGGTAACTTAACAAAACCTACTCTAAAAATTCCTTAAGTATCCATTGGTTAAATAAGAAAATGTCTGTGTTACTGCCAATACCATGTGCTGTACCTGGATAAATTCCTCTGGGAAACTTGAGATCAACATGCACCAAAAAAACAGTCCACATGGTCACGACAGGTCTCACCTAATCCCTTATGGTCATTTGATTTATTCAACTGGTTATCTTTAAGCCTAGGTTCATGGCTTAAAACAATTATATAAACCAGAATTGTCATATTACTATTAATTTTACTTTGCGTATTTCCTTTTTAAACTTTGTATTTGTTACTTGTAACATTTTTTCAAAATTACAACTCCTAACAAAATAATCCTGGCACAGTACTTTAAGATGATAGCAAAAGACTACTAGAAGAGACAAAATTGAACTTAATAACAGACCTCAGATAGACTGAGTCTGAAAACCCCTCCCTTCAACTCTCCCTTGTTGCTCCAACGTGCCTACAAGGAGTTTGACACAGACTCCTAGATGCCAATCACTCCCTCAACATGGGAAAGACCAGAAACCAGAATAGGTCCCTCCTGGCACCAAGGACCATCAAAACCTAACCCCAAGATTATTGATCAGTGATGCTTTCAGAGAAAGATCTTGACCAAAAGGGGGATATGTGAAAGTGGTCTGGATCAAAATGAAGTCACTAATGGTAAAAAAAAAAAAACCCTGACGATGAAAGCAGGGAAGGCATGAAGAGAGGGTTCTCACACTTGTGTGCCTGATGACGAAGACTCTACAAAAACCACAACTTTGCACAAAGGCCATTACAACTTTACACACACAAAACTCCTGCAAGGACACCTGCCCAGCAACTGTCCAATCATGGACTGGCATCACCCTTGTTATTGATCTTTGTAGTCGAGGATAATTACTTCAAAACAATTATGTAATCCTCATTTTTTCCTTTAAAAACTTTTGTCTTCCTTTTCCTCCCTGACTGTGCACATAGTTTACTTCCCTGTGGCATGTGTGTTTACATTGCAACACTCTATTCCCAAATAAGTATCTTTTCTTTTAGAGGGTCTAATTTTTATTTAGGTTGACAGGTTCCAGCTGGCCTTACAAATACCGGGACAGAGAAGCAAAATCAGCTAGAAGCATCTGATTTAGAACTAGAAATATGGAAGTATGTACACAGATCAATGTGAATACTGACCTCTAAATCCTTTCACAGATGATAGTAAACTAACATTTACCTGAAATTACAAGAAACAAGGTAACCATGCAAATGTTTATTGATGCTTTAAGAGAGGCTGGGGTCCGCCTTTCTCCTTTGGGGATGTGCTTTTCCATCAGCCTTAATCTCATGATCCACATAGGAGCTCCATTCTTCTAAGGGTTTTTCTTTCTGTTACCAGTTTCTTCACTGCTGCTTGAAGGGCAAACTCTGACCTGGGTTGGGCCAGCTGCTGCACACCCTCCAGCCAGAGTCTGTGAGAAACAGGATGCACTCCCATCCCCACTGCCCGTGTCCTTGCAACCTCCCATGAGATGTGTCCACTCCCTTTGCAGTGTCCACGGCAAAGGAATGCAATGAACATGTGGGTTGTGAGGTTGCGTCTGCACTCTGCGCAGTTTCCAAACCAACGGATCAGTGCATGGGTGATGCCAGTCAGCTCTACCTCCCTGAAGGGGTTTGGGAACACAAATTCTCCTCCATGCAGCTCTGGGAAGCTGTAATTTTTTGTTGCACTTAACAGGAATTTTTGATGTTACAATCCACTCCAGGGAATTTATCCTTAGGAAATATTTGGAAATACACATAGATGTGTACACAGTTATTCATTTGCAATAATCTAGATGCCCATCAGTAGAAGAATGGTTATGTAAATTAGTGCACAGACACAGAAAAGACAACTTCCAGCCCTGCATGGTGACTCAAGCCTGTAGTCCCAGTGCTCTGGGAGGCCAAGGTGGGAGGATCACTTGAGCTCAGGAGTTTGAGACCAGCCTGAGAAAGAGCAAGACCTTGTCTCTACAAAAATAGAAAAATTAGCCAGGCGTCACGGTGTGTGCCTGTAGTCCCAGCTACTTGGGAGGCTCAGGCAGGATTGCTTGAGCCCTGGAGTTGCAGACTGCAGTGAGCTATGATGATGCCACTGCACTCTAGCCAGGGTGGCAGAGCAAGACTGTCTCAAAAAAATAAATAAGAAAAAATAACTTCCAAGCCCTTATGAGGATTAAAATGGATCTTGAAGGACCCTCTCTTTTAGAGAGGCAGCATAGGATGGTGCTAACCGTTTTGGCTGTGGAGCAAGATCACCTGGAATCAGCTCGGAGCTCTATTGCTACCTGTGTGGCCCTGGGTAAATGACCAAGGGCGCTGGGCTCCACTTACTCATTAGTAAAGTGGGTTGTTGAGGATTAAACGAGTTAATGTAAAGTGCATAGCACATGGAGTACTTGGGCCGTGGCAAGAACGCAATGAAAATTAGCTGTTATTATTTATGATGTATCCTTAAATGAGTAAAGCATGTTATGGGAGCGTATGCAGACAATGATCCCATTTTTGTTTCCTACATAATATATACATGTCACGTGTGTGCACTTGTTAGAAGGTCCTGGGATTTCAGATGATTTAATGAAATCATTTATTCAATCAAGTACTTGGATTTTGCTGGTCCACTTTGAATCCTTTCAGCTGTCTTGTTCATCCTTTCACATATTAATTGGCTGAACAAATATTTACAGAGTATGATGTGCCAGGAGAGAACAAGACAGTCACTACAGCCACAGAGAAGAGGCTCCCTGGGAGGAAGAACTGCCAGTCAATGGGCACAGAATGCATCCCTTACCTGCAACTGCAGTAAGAACGAGAGGGCAGCACAGGGGCAGCCTAACCTGTGTCCGGGAGGCCCTGGAAGGAGTCACATGGGAGTGACTGCTGAAGATAAGCAGGGATTCCCAGAAGAAGGGGGTCTTCTGGCAAGGGGGCAGCAGGAATGAAGGCCTCAAGGCACCAAGTGCCCCGGAATGGACAAGACTGTTAGAAGTCCAGAGAAAAGCAAGGAGACCAGGCGACAGAGGAAATCCCTTATGGAAGCAGAAAGCCATACATAAAACAAACAGCCATATATAAGGGATTTAAACAGTGGTGAAATTTGATTAAATGTAGCGTTTTAAAATAGCCTCACAGCTGTCCAATGGGGAATGGACCAGCTGGGACTAGAGTGACTTAGGGACCCTGCCTGGGGGTCCTTGTGGTCATCCAGGGGACAGGTGAGGGTAGCTGGGATGAGGGTGGGGGATCTGGACATAGAAATTGATGGCCTTAAAGACAATCTAGGCCGGGCATGGTGGCTCACACCTGTAATCCTAGCACTTTGGGAGGTTGAGGCGAGTGGATTGTTTGAGCTCAGGAGTTCGAGACCAGCCTGAGCAAGAGTGAGACCCCCGTCTCTACTAAAAATAGAAAGAAATTATATGGACAGCTAAAAATATATATAGAAAAAATTAGCCCGGCATGGTGGCACATGCCTGTAGTCCCAGCTACTCGGGAGGCTGAGGCAGGGGGATCGCTTGAGACCAGGAGTTTGAGGTTGCTGTGAGCTAGGCTGACATCACGGCACTCTAGCCCGGGCAACAGAGTGAGACTGTGTCTCAAAAAAAAAAAAAAAAAAAAAAGACAATCTAACTTAAATATACAGAATCTCCCAATTTAACCTCATCAGAAGGGAACGCAACTCAAAACCAGATGGCATACAAAGCAACATGTGTGGCACTGGGAAGACAAGCAGCATGCACTAAAACCTTTTAAAGGGCAGTGATAAACACAACTTGCAACATGCTACCTCCCAGAAAGAATATCCTACTGATATGACAACTTACCAATATACAAACTAATTTCCTTCAAACGATGACTGATAAATATCTTTATTTCTAGTGCTTGGAGTCATCCACAACGCAGTAACAGCCATCCTTGAAGCAATTAGCGAACAATAGTAGTTCTACACTGTAATTGCAGTCTTTCAGAAGTGAAAACCTGACACAAAATAAACCTGAGTTAACATGCCCTCTGCTTTAAAAAATAGAAACCCACAACTTCACTACCACAAAAGAAAAAGGGTTTGTGACCACATTCACCAGACACAGCGTAAGGTGACCTCTGGTACGTCACACCTGCACGGAATCCTCTGGAGTGAGGCTGGAACTGCAACTTGGCTCTAAAATACAGAATGAGGCAAAGGCGTGGGGATGTCCCTCCCAGGATTACACTGTTACTTAAGATTGTCCTAGTCAGCTGGAGTCACACCCTCCCTCGCTGACCTTGCAGAAGCAAGCAGCCCTGTCTACAGAGAGGCCACGGGGCAGGCAACTGCGGGTGCTCAACAGTCAGCAGTGGTAAGAAACCAGGCCCTCGGTCATACGTCCTCAAGGAAACAAATGCAGCCCAACCCTGAACAAGCTGAGCACCAGCTGTCCCCAGTCGAGCCCCTGCTGAGGATGCAGAGGCTGTCACTCTCCCTGCAGCCCCGAGATCCTAAGCCATGCCCAGCTCCAGACCCCCAGAAAATGAGGTGGTAAATGTGGGTTGTTTTGAGCCAACACGTGGGTGGCTATTTCTTAGGCAACAACAGAAACCTATTTCTCTGCATGTGTCCCCAAACAGCGGTTCCTGGACAGGCTCTTTCAGTGTCCTCCACGTCACTACAGGATTCTGCCCTGCCGTCCTCAGGACTTCAGAGCCACAAGATGAAACAAGGGACATGACCAAGATCAATATCCTGCCACATAAGAACAATCATCTTTTCCATATATGTCTTTTCCTTGGAGATTTTCCCAGATATGCCATAGAATCCTCCTAACGTGTCCCTGGACACAATTGGGACACATGCACAGCCAAAAAGGACTACTAAAAGATTAATCCCAGCTAATCATAAGAAACTCAACCAAGATAAAAGTGGCTAATACAACCAAATCCAGACTTTTCTCAAGAAGTTGAAGGTGGTTCTTGTGTAGCCAAAGTGTTATTGCCTGTGAGTTCCTTAATTTTCTAAATTATGATAAACATCACCATATCTATGTGTTTTAGTTCATTTTCTGGTATTTTGAATACCTGGAACTGAGTAATCTACATAAATGAACTTTTTTCAGTTCTGGAGGCTGGGGAGTCAGGGAATAGCTTGGTATCTGTTGAGGCTTCTTCCTCGGGATGCTCCAGCCTGCAGAGCTGGGCAGGGCCTCCTGGCAGGCCGGCTCAGGCAAGTTCCTCTTCTCATAAGGCCACCAGTTCCACTCCCGCGATGACTTGTTATTTTCCATGAATGGATAAATCCACTCCTGAGAGAGCCCTCATGATCCACTTGTCTCTTAAAAGGCCCCAACTCCCCAAACTGCCACTTTGGGGATTATGTTTCCACATGAGTTTTGGAGATGTTCAAACCATAGCACTGCAAATTAGACAGTTTAGCAGGTGCCAGGTAATATTCGAAGCACTTAACTTGTCCAGTGCATTCCTCACAATGACCCTTTGATGCAGGTCTTACTATTACTGCCTTTTTGAATGTGCAGAAATAGAAGCCCAGAGAGGGTAAGGTCCAAAGTCTCTCTCTCTCACACACACACACACACACACAGTGGAGCGGGGACTTACATGCTGCCCCGTTGGGTAACAAGGCACACACAGCAATCCATCCCCGGGCACGCAGGTACACAGACTCACAGCTCTACTGCTGCCCAACCTGAAGATTTAATAGGAGTGAAGGGGAAACTTTCCTTCCGGAGACTGCTTTACACTCAGTACTGTAAGTATTATCGTGCACAGCTGTTTAACTATAGCTGTTAACAATTATGGGCATAATTTGTGTATTTTTATGTAAATAATGTTCCCATTAGAAACAGTGGCCTAAAGTTTGTTACCTAAGAGATAGTTAATCATACAAATTAACATACAAAAGGTGAGCAGAGCAAAGGCATGCACAGTTAACCACTGAACAGCACACGTATGAAGTGCAGGGTACAAGTCCATGCAGATTTTCTTCCACCTCTGCCAGTGGAGTGAGCAAAACCAAATCCTCCTCTTCACACCTACTCAACGTGAAGACAAGGCTGAAGACTTAAGATGACCCACTTCTACTTACTGACTAGTAAATAAAATTTCTCTTCCTTATGATTTTAATAACATTTTCTTTTCTCTTACTCTATTGTAATACAGTACATAATACGTATAATGTACAAAATGTGTTCGTTGACTATGTTGTCAGTAAGGCTATCAGTCAACATTAGGCTATTAGTAAAGTTTTGGGGGAGTCAAAAGTTATGTGTGTACTTTTGACTCCTTGGGGGAATCCGTACCCCTAACACCCACAGTATTCAGTGGTCAGCTGTACATTAGACATATATTTAACTAGATATAAAGAGGCCAGAGTGTCATTTAATGTGGAAAATACTAATGCAAGTCACAGTATTTATTACACTAAGTGTGCATATTTCCTACCCGCAGCTACACTGGGTCCCATTAAGCAAAGTAGCTGTTGACACAGA
The DNA here is from genome assembly GCA_028533085.1 of Varecia variegata. Classification (NCBI taxonomy): domain Eukaryota; kingdom Metazoa; phylum Chordata; class Mammalia; order Primates; family Lemuridae; genus Varecia; species Varecia variegata. Next base: position 107,435,465 of record CM052444.1, read on the forward strand.
ATACCTACATACTCGAACTGTGCCGACCTGAGAGGGACACCGTGCGAGCAGCGTCCCTGGTCTCTAGCCATTTGATGGCAGTAGCCTCCCAACCTCCAGTTATAAAAAAAAATGTCTTTGGACGTAACCAAATGTCCCCTGGCAGGCAATATCAACACTCACATTTAAACACTGATATGTAGCCAAATATTTTAAATATAATCTCCACAGTATTATTTGTCTGAAAACTTATATCCATATCACACAAATTGACTATTTTCCCTTCATTTCAAATTCTGATATTAAAAAAAGTTGGAAGGATTTTCAGATGTTTAGACATACTAAAGACATTCATAAAGATTTACTTCATTCTCAGAATTTCATGAGATGCCACATCTAATGAGGCTTTCCCGATCTGTTGGGTAGTTTCTCCCCTGATTTCATTGAGTTCTTCATAAACTTACCTGCAGATAAAAGGCTTCTCTACTGTGTGAATTTTCTGATACACAAGAATTAGTAATTTCCCTCACAAAGCTCATAAGGCAATTAGCTTTGGGCTGTGTTGTAATGAAAGTCAATCACACATACTGTGGCCCAACAGGGATGGTATTTATTTCTCGTTCAAGAAAACGACAAATGGGATTTGAAATAGAGATGGAAAGAGCCCTCCTTTTTCCAAATCAAGTCCGTTGTTTTTTTTTTTGTTTGTTTGTTTTTGTTTTTTTTTTTTTTTGAGACAGTCTCACTCTGTTGCCCGGGCCAGAGTGCCATGGCGTCAGCCTAGCTCACAGTAACCTCAAACTCCTGGGCTCAAGCAATCCTCCTGCCTCAGCCTCTCGAGTAGCTGGGACTACAGGCATGTGCCACCATGCCTGGCTAATTTTTTTCCTATATATATTTTTAGCTGTCCAAATAATTTTTCTATTTTTAGTAGAGACGGGGGTCTCGCTCTTGCTCAGGCTGGTCTCAAACTCCTGAGCTGGAGCAATCCTCCTGCCTCGGCTTCCCAGAGTGCTAGGATTACAGGCGTGAGCCACTGTGCCCGGCCATCAACTCCTGTCTTAAAGCACAATGGCCTTCTCCCCTGTGGCTTCCAAGACCACTCTGGGGTCTTCTGTACTTCAGTCACAGAAGGCATGAGAAACCAGGGAGGCTCTCATGGACTTCTTTATTACCACACCTAGAAATACACATCGCTTGTGTCCATATTCCCTTGAATAGAGCTCAGTGCCACGGTCCCAACCTCCATGATGGGAGGCTGAGAAATGTAAGCTGTGCTCAGGAAAAGAGAGTGGCTTTGAGAGAACACATAGCCAGAGTCTGCCATATGGGATTTCTCCCGTGTGCAAGTTCTCTGAGGCCAGCTTTGGTGTGACTTCTGATAAAAGATCTTTCCACGTTCACTACATTCATGGTTTCTCTCCTGTCAGAGATAAATGCCTGCCAAGGTTTGACTTCCACATTCATGACACTGACAGGGTTTTTCTATGTGAGTTCTCATGCGAGGGCTGACTTATGGTAGAAAATGTGCCTACGTTCTTTACGTTCATATGGTTTGTCACCTGTGTGAGCACCTGATGCACCCTGAGGTTTGGCTTTTCGCAAAAGTTTCACACATTCATTACATTTGTCGGCTTTTGTCCCCACGTGGGTTCTTGTGTACAGTAAGCTTTGATTTCGGGTAAAAAGCTTTCCTACATTTTTTACATTCATGTAGTTTCTCACTAGTGTTGAGTTCTATGACGCAAACTTACCATTAATGGACAAAGCTTTCCTACATCCTTTACATTCATATGGTTTCTCATCTGTGCGTTCTCTGATGTATAATGAGGGCTGACTTATGGTAGAAAGATCTTGTACATTCTTGACATTCAAAGGGTCTCTCGCCAGTGTGAATTTTCTTATGCAGCCAGAGGGTTGAGTTCTGCCGAAAAGCTTTTCCACATTCCTTGCATTCATAGGGCTTTTCGCCTGTGTGAGTTCTGCGATGTATGGTAAGAACCCACTTCAGGCTAAATGTTTTACCACACTCACTACATTCATAGGGTTTTTCCCCTGTGTGAGTTCTCTGATGCAAAGTAAGTTTTGACTTCTGGGAGAAAGTTTTGCTGCATTCCTTACATTCATATGGTTTCTCACCTGTGTGAGTTCTCTGATGTATAGTGAGGATTATCTTTTGGGCAAAAGATTTCCCACATTCTTTACATTTATATGGCTTATCACTTCTCCGATGTACAGCAAGGGCTGGCTTTTGGCAGTTCTTCCCACAATCATTACCTTCATAGGGCTTATCCCCTGTATGAGTTCTCTGATGTATCCTGAGGTTTAACTTGTGGCAAAAACTTTTTCCACATTCATTACACTGATAGGGTTTTTCCCCTGTGTGAGTTCTCTGATGCACACTGAGGCCTGACTTCTTGCTGAAGGTTTTCCCACATTCCTTACAATCGTAAGGTTTCTCCCCTGTGTGAATTCTTTGATGGACAGCAAGGTGTGCTGTTTGGCGGAAGGTTTTTCCACATTTATCACATTCATAGGGCCTTTCCCCTGTGTGAATTCGCTGGTGGATGGTAAGGCTTGCCTTACGACTGAAAGATTTCTCACATAGGTTACATACATATGGTTTTTTCCACACGTGTGTCTTCTGATGTTTTGTAAAATGTGATTTGCCAATGAAGGTTTTCTCACACTCTGTACATTCATAGGGTTTCCTTCTTGTCTGTTTTTGCCGATGTTTAAGGAGCTTAGACTTTTTATAGACGGTTTTCTTTCCTACCTGAGTGCTCTCTTGAGCAGTGGGTGCTGCCCCATCACAGCCTTTCCCACATTCCTCATACTGACAGGTCTCTCCCACTTCAGCCCTCTCACGTCTGAAGATTATTGCCTTTGTGTCAAAGACGTTCCCTCGTCCACGACGTCCAAAAGGCTGCTGACTAGTGTGAATCCTGTGATGCTGACGACGACGCTCGCAATGTCCGTCAGAGCTTCCAGTTACGTCACAGGCGTTAGGCTGCCCTCCAGCCTGAGTCTCATCAGGCTCAATGGGGACAAGTGCGTCCTGACACACTCCGAACTCCTCAGGCCTTATTCCTGAATAGTTTCCACTACTTACCATCGGTTTTGAAATACGGTTTGAGCTCAAATTAAACGTTTTTCCTAATTCAGCTCCCTCCTCAGTTGATGTCTTCCTGTTGGTGACTACAGCTTGCCACACATGTCCACCTTGACTTCCTTGGCTCCTCTCGATTAGGTTACCAATCATTGGGACATCTGAAAGGAGAAAAAAGCAATCACATCCACTAACCAAACATTCGCATTTCTTATGGAATGCTCGTGTAAAGGTAAAGAAGCCACATCTTGGCCGGGCGCGGTGGCTCACGCCTGTAATCCTAGCACTTAGGAGGCCAAGGCGGGTGGATCGTTTGAGCTCAGGAGTTCGAGACCAGCCTGAGCAAGAGCGAGACCCCGTCTCTACTAAAAATAGAAAGAAATTATCTGGCCAACTAAAAATATATATAGAAAAAATTAGCCGGGCATGGTGGCGCATGCCTGTAGTCCCAGCTACTCGGGAGGCTGAGGCAGAAGGATCGCTTGAGCCCAGGAGTTTGAGGTTG
>CM052445.1:5608-18052 GCA_028533085.1 Varecia variegata
CTCCAGGCCCGGCGTGGGGACCTCAGCAGGGAGCAGCTCCAGGGGATCCCAGGAGGTGAGACCAGCGGCTGCCCCCGGGGCTGACCATGGGGCTGACCACGGGGCTGACCATGGGGCTTAGCATGGGGCTGACCACGGGGCTGACCACAGGGCTAACCACTGGGCTGACCACGGAGGGGCTGACCATGGCAGGGCTGACCACGGGGCTGACCACAGCGGGGCTGACCACGGGGCTGACCACGGTGGGGCTGACCACGGGGGCTAACAACGGGGCTGACCACAGCAGGGCTAACAACGGGGCTGACCACAGCGGGGCTGACCATGGCAGGGCTGACCACAGTGGGGCTGACCACGGTGCTGACCACGGCGCTGACCACAGGGGCTGACCACGGCACTGACCACGGCGGGGATGACCACAGGGCTGACCACGGCGGGGCTGACCACGGTGGGGATGACCACGGGGATGACCATGGGGCTGACCATGGTGGGGCTGGCATGAAGCCCGGGAGGTCACAGCGCAGAGGCGTCGCAGGACGAACGGGTGCCAGGGGCCGAGTGGGCTCTGGGCCAGGCCCACAGCAGGTTCCGGAACCTGGGCTCTCAGAGCTGCTCTTGCTGTCCCCCTCCAGAGCACCCTCCACGTGTCCTTGGTGAGCCTGGTCTCCTGTGTCACAGCAGGACCCATGGCTGGGGCGCCTCGGCTGCCTGGGCGGCCGCATGCTCTTGGGGCCGAGCTCCTGGAACACGTCTGGGCCCCGTGCGGAGGGTCCCGGGGCCGGGGAGGCCGTGCGGTGTGGGCGTCTGCGGCTGGGCAGGGCCTGCGGCGGCCCCTCCTCCCGCGCCGTCTGGGGAAGGCCAAGGCTCTGGGACCGGCTTCTGTCCCTGCTCAAATCACCCGAGCAGCCTTCGGGTCCTTTCTTAACCGTCGAGAGTTCTGCTCATCTCAGGGGAGCCCGGGCAGGGGGTGCCAGCCCCCAGCGGCTCCCGGCTCCCAGACAGCTTGTCTCCGGTCTTTGCGCTGTCCCAGGGCTCAGGGGAGCAGACGGCATGTCCCCTTGCCACGAGCCGACCCAGGGCAGGTGCCGGTGGAGTCAGCGCCGCGGTCTCTCAGCACACTCAGGCCTTGGGCTCTGGGACGTGGGCTCGGTGACACACTCCAAGTGTGACCGGGACATCGCACGCAGCCGTCCCTGGGCCCACGCCAGGTCCTGTGTGGCGTGTTCAGGCATGTCCTGGCGTGGCAGAGGCAGTGTGATGGGAGCCACAGGCACTGAGGGCTGTGCGGACGGTCCCCGCGGCTGTGCCGGCCCAGGCCTCCCTGTCAACAGAGGGCCACGTCCCCAGGCCCCGGCCCTCCCTGCACCCTCCTTGCTGCCGATGGCCCTGCTGCTCTGCCGCCTGCGGGCAGAAGACCCTCGCAGCCGGCCTCCGTGGGCTCGACCCGTGTGGACCCAGAACATTCCGGCACTGGGCCCAGCCCCTACCCGGCTCCTTGCGTGGCTTCCGGACGCGGCTGGGAGGGTCGCCCTTCTGGTGCAGGCCGCCCACGCTCCTGCTCCGCTGGAGCTCGGCCACCTCGCTGGCCGTCCTGGGGTGGCCGGGGGCGGCTGCTGCGGGCAGGGCCCCGGGGCCGGGCCGGTGCCTCCTGTGTGCGGCCGCGTCCTTGTCCATCCTGAGCGCGGGGAAGCGGGCGCCGGCTCCCAGCGCAGCCTCAGCTGCGGCTCATGGCTGCCTGCTCGTGGTCTCTGCTCAGGGAGAGTGGCCCAGACTGCGCCCGGGGGACCCCCTGTTGCCATGGGGCTGCTGTGACATCACTGCAAGGTCAGAGGTCAAAGGTTGGCCGGGTCCCGGCCCAGCGTGGCCTTTCACCCAGGCCGGGGTTTGGGGTGTGGGTCTGCGTTTCCTTCGTGGGCCTGGCCCGGCATCTCCTGCAGGGTGGGTGGGCGGTCGCCAGCCAGGCCCCTGGCGCAGACACCAGCCGCACGTGGGCACCCTCCCTGCCGCCGGCGTCTTCCTGGATCTGAGACTTTCCCTCGTTTCAGGGGCGAGCTCGGGGGAAGGGAGGGTGCAGCGGGGTGGTGCCCCCGCAGCAGGACGTGGCCTGCACTGGGCAGACAGGCGTGACAGCGCTGACAGAGCAGCCACCGCTCGTCCTGAGTCCTCATGCTGTGGGCAGGGGACAAAGGCCGCGGCTGCGGTCGAACAACAGCCCGACTGGCCCAGGGCCCACCTTGGGGACCTCATTTTACCTGAATCACCCCCCTGCTCCAGATACAGGCACCCCGGAGGTCCTGGGGTCCGGCGTGAATCTGGGGGCGCGACACAGCCCAGCAGAACCCCCGAGGCCCCCACCCCCGAGCGCCCTTGGCCGGGTCAGGAACTAAACCTGCGTGAGAAGCAGCCCCCGTTCCTGCAAGCTCCACGTGGCCTGGGTGCCGCCTTCCACACGTGGACTCTGGCATGGAAGGAGCGTGTGGGAGACTGGAGACGAGGGTGGGGCGCGCCCAGCCCTGCCTAGGAGACGCCGCCGTCCTCCCGCTCGGGTCTTGCCTTGGCGTCTCGGCTGCTCTTTCAGGAAGAAGCGGGAGGCCAGAGCCCCGCCACGCACCGGTATTTTTGGTGCCTTTATCTCAGAATGACCCTCAAGCCGCACGGCCTGTGCTGGGCGGCCTGTTCTGCCACCTTCCCACCCGTCCCGAGTGCCAGCTCGCTGCGCAGGGCTCACCGCATTCGGGGGAGGCAGAAGGGCCCCCAAACTAGCCCGGCTCTTGCCCTCTCTGGGGTCTCCTTTGCACCTGGGAGGCCTCAGGCCACCTGCCAAGCACCCAGGTGGGCAGCAGCCTCTGCCCCGGGAACCACAGACTCGCGGCCTGGCCGCCCCGAGACCGAGGGCCAGAGGCGCCTGGGCCGACCGGACGCCCGACAGCCGCAGGAGACGGACTCCGGGCAGCCGCGCAGAGGCCGCTCTCTCTGCAATGGCCCCCACGTCACCGGAAGCAGGGGGGGGTCCGCCTCAGCCGTGCCCGCTCAGGCGCTGGGGAACCCCCGGGCCTGCTGCGGAAGCTCAGCCCCCAGCAGCCCGGCCAGCCTCGCGGGCAGAGGGGGCCCCGCCCGGGGGTTCACCCACCACCCACAGCAGCCCCCGGCCCGGGGCAGGCAGGAGGGGCCCGGGGAGCCGGGACGGCACCTTCCTCGCCCTGACCCCCACCTGCCTGTGCAGCGGCAGCCCACCCTCGCACCCAAGCCCTGCCCACCGCACCCCCACGTGTGCCCGGGAAGCGTCTCACCTGGCGCCCCAAAGCCAAAGCCCCTGGATTCTCTCACAACAGAGCTGACGCGGTGGCATTAAATAACAACATCAGGAACGTGTCGGCCGTCCCCAGCCCTGCCGCGGAGTCTCCACTCACAGCCTCCCTCGACCCTCAGGGCCGCCCGTCTCTCCTCGGTGCCCCCGAGCTCGGGGACGCAGCACGGTGGGGTCCGTCTCCCGACACTCCGGAGCCACACGTGCCACAGCCCCCGCGTGCCAGACCCACTCCCGTCCCGTGGGCGTGGCCAGGCTCCCACCCAGACCCCCGCAGGTCACACCACTGTCAGCGACACCACCTGTCACCAGAGATGTCACCTGTCATCAGGTGTCACTTGTCACCAGAGATACCACCTGTCATCGGAGATGTCACCTGTCAGTCACCTGTCATCAGAGGTGTCACGCATCACCAGAGACACCACCTGCCATCAGAGGGATGTCACTTGTCAGAGAAATGTCACCTGTCATCAGAGGTGTCACCCATCACCAGAGACACCACCTATCAGAGATGTCACCTGTCAGATGTCACCTGTCATCAGAGGTGTCACCCATCACCAGAGGCACCACCTGTCATCAGAGGGATGTCACCCATCACTGGAACATCACTGTCACCAGAGGGATGTCACCTGTCATCAGAGAGATGTCACCTGTCGTCAGAGGTGTCACCCATCACCAGAGGCACCACCTGTCATCAGAGGGATGTCACCTGTCACTGGAACATTACTGTCATCAGACCGGTGTCGTCCAGTGCCCCGTGTCTGGCACCCCAGCCCCCATATGTGAGACCACCAGGGCGCCCCTGAAGAGCATGCCAGTCCTCAGAAAGAATAAAGTATCTGTTTTAATTGGCCAGTAAAATACGATGCAAAACATTAGTATTTTATAAACAGACGTGAGATTACAAACCCATGTTGAAAGCCGCCGCACGGCGCAGCCTCACAGCTGCGTCCCCAAGTTGACCTTTTACACTTTGCTCCACTATTTCTGTGACAAGTGACGTTACTACTTGCCATTGGGACCGAGCCTGAATGACCGTATTTCCCAACAGGGACAGGGAGAAACGGCCACAGGGACTCGGTGCTGAGGACTCACGCGCTTCCCAGCACCGTCTGCAGCCCGCAAGGCCGCGGCGCGGGAGGGAGCCTGGGGGACGACTGACCGGCCATTCTGGGTCCCCCCAACCTGGGGAAGCGGCCTCTCGGGTCCACAGAGACACAGGGCAGACACCGCAGGCCGGAGGGCGCCGGTCCCCACAGGCCCCGCCTGCACGTGCAGCCTTCCTCCCTGCGTGGACCCTCCTCCCTGCGTGGACCCTCCTCCCTGCGTGGACCCTCCTCCCTGCGTGGACCTTCTCTGAGGACCTTTGGGTTCCTGAGACACGGCTGCCGGCCTGTGGCAGCCTCTCCTCCGCAGGTGCCGCTTTGGTGTCACGAGTTACTTCCTATCAAAGAGCTAATTCAAAATGGTCCTTGAAAAACATTAAGAAAAACAGCTTGAAAACCACGTGGATGCTTTAAACCCCATCAAAACGGCGTGTGCTGGAGCTGGGGTGCGGGACACCAGGCGAGAGCGGAGCCCACGCCCGTCCCCCACGCCCCTCTGCGGCGGGACCCCCACTCTCAGAGCACCCTCGGCGGGACTTCCATGCGGCTCTGCGTGTCCAGCGCAAAGCTGACCCTTCCGCCAGGAGCAAAACCACATCCAAGGCCGGCCAGGGCAGTCGGCGTCCGGTGCGTGGCGTGGCAGGACGTTGGCGGGGCAGGAGCCCACTGCAGACGGCGGGCGCGGTGCAGACGGAAGCACGTGCTCTGCAGCAGAGGGCGGCGTGGGCTCCCCGCGGACGCCGAGCTGTGGCTGTCGACGCCCACGGCGCCACCGTCTGGCCGACCGCGGGGTCAGCAGGATAAAAACCAGCAGCCGCACCTCCCGGGAAGGCCGGTCGGGGGCGAGTCCGGGCTCTGCCACCACAGGAGGCAAGGGGCAGCTTCTCGGTCAAGCGACGCGGCTCAGCGGTGCGGCTGCTGGTCCCCAGGGAGGGGGGCAACGCGGCTCCCGGCTCCTCCCCACGTGGGCAAACTTCAAATGGAATGTGCGGAGGTCTCCGGCTGCTGCCTGATGTAGCTCTGGAAGCTCTTGTCCCCGATCGGGTGCTCCCTGGCGGGAGAAGAGAGAGTGAGCACAGCTCCCGGCGTCCCGCGGTCTTTCTACGTTTCATCGCAGCAAACACAAAAAATACAAAGGGAGAGCGAAGCTGCTACGCAGCCCCCTCTGGACGTGCCCACCGCGGCCCTCATCTGTTGTGTGCACACATGTAGGTCATGCGTGCAGGTGTGGAGCACGTGTGTGCGCACACATGCAGCATGTGTGGGGGCTGTGTGCACACGTGTGGAGCGTGATCTCCAGGGCACAGTTCCGTCCACCTGTGTGCTGTGCCCGGGACAGTGCCTGGCACGTCGCGGGTGCTGGGTAACTGCCCGCTGCGGCAGCCACCTGCTGCCCGCCAGCCTCACGCTCAGTGTCAGCGAAGCAGCGTTTCTAGGTGAGTGTGTCTCTCCGCAGAGGGTGTCTACGGTCAGACTTGGGGGTGTGGGTGGGGGAGGGGCGAGGAACAGACACATGTGGGGCACAGACGGGGCCCCTCACCCAGGAGGGGCTCACACGTGGTCCCACAGGCAGCCTGTCCAGCCGGGGTCCTGGGGACCTGCCACTGTCCCCGGGCTCCACGACTTCCCTCCCCAGATCACACCACAGCCTCCCTGGAGGGGGTGGGGAGGAGGGGGGGAGGGGCAGAGGGAGGGGGTGGGGAGGGGGAGGGGCGGGGAGAGGGAGGAGGGACGAGCAGGGCAAAGGGAGGGAGGGGAGGATGCCGGCTACACAGGCTCCCTGGGCTCACCTGCCCCATCCAAGGTGGGCTCCACCCAGGTGGTCCCCGGGCACCTGCTCACTCCCGGCCAGGGACTATTCTAGGACTTCACGTAACTTAACCTCCCAGTGACTCATGAGGATCCTGCAACCCTCGGGCCTACGGAGCAGCAGGCGCTTGCTTGGCTGACCTGCCTGCCCTGCAGCCTGTGGCCGCGACCCGGCCGAGGTCTCTGCGTGCCCCAGCACCCCCTCCCGAGACGCGAACAGGCCAGTCCAGCCGTGGTGGGGACGGCAGGGCGTGCAGGACAGGCCCGGGAGACCCCAGGCCACTGCGGTCAGGACGGCAGAGGGGCCGGAGAACACAGGTGCCTGCTCTGGAGGAGGGACCAGCGCCAGGCACGTGGCGGGCACATCTGGGGCTCCCTGGTCGGGGGACGCACACCGGGGCTGGGAGTGGGCCCGGCCCCTCCCCCGCTGAGACCTTCCAGGCGCGTGGCCGGGGACCATCCTGGGAGCCGACTCACTGGCTTCCGTATTTCGTCTTCTTGAACTTGTCCCTCCTGTACTGGGCGTGCTCCTGCTCCAGGGCCCCGACCCCAGCAATGACCTGCTTCAGCGTCTTGTATGTCTCCTGGGGGTCGTCGATGACGAAGGTGGAGTACTCCTCCTGCTCGGGGCCGTCGTACACGGACTTGCTCCCACAGGCCTCTGCAGACCAGGCAGGGTGGGGAGGTCAGTGCCCAGGGAGCCTGGGGCCCGGTGCCACCTCCCGTCCCTGCGTCTGTACAACCCAGTGTCCCTCTCGCGGGGCACGTCCGGGGACATCCTCCCAAATGTCCCTCTCGCAGCGCACGTCCTCCCAGAGCAACCTCCCGCAAGGCTGACTGCTCACTCACAGACGCGGGCAGAACCCCAGGCCCCTGCGTGGCAGCCGAGTCCTGCCCAAAGGGAACCTGGGAAGCCCGAGGAGAGCTGGCAACGGGAGCTCGCTGCCCCCGGCCCTCAGTCTGTCCCCAAACTCCAGGTAACACTCAGAATGAGCAAGGGCCCAAAGGTCGGCCAGGGCAGAGGCCACACCACGTGGCACGCAGGGGACAGACACTGCCCACCGTCCTTGCATGGTGCCTGTGGCGCAGCACCTACAGGGGAGAGGACTGGATGTGGGTGGAGCAGACCCAGTGGGGCGAGTGTTGGGAGATGGAGTTTGGCTAATCCAAGTGCAGCATCTTGAAGAAATTAGAAGGAAACTGTCTGCACCAAGAAAGCTCGGAGACTGCAAGCCTGACACTGCCAAGGGGCTCGAGCCCTGAGAGAACCTCACCAGACGTCCAGCCAAGCCAGTGTCCACAGACCCGCACCACCAGGAGGGCTCCTTACTAGGGGGGACTGAGTGTGAGAGCATTTCCACGTGTCCACTATCATCCCTTTGCCCATCCCACAACCACCCACCTGTCCATCCACCCGTCCGTCCACTCACCTGTACACCTGTCCATCCGCTCACCTGTCCATCCATCTGTCCATTCACCCACCTGTCCATCTGCCCATCCGTCTATCCACCCACCTATCCATCCACCTGTCCCCAACCCACACACCCATTCATCCGTCCATCCATCCATCCATCCACCCATCCATCCATCCACCACCCACTCATCACCCATCCATACATCCGTTCATTCATCCACCCACCATCCATCCATACATCCATCCATCATCCATTCATCCACCATAATCCATCCAGTCATCCATCCACCCATCATCCATCATCCATCCACCCACCACCCATCCATCCATCCACCCATCATCCGTCCATCCATCCGTCCATCATCCACTCATCCACCATCATCCACCCACCCATCATCCATCCACCCACCATCCATCATCCATCCATCCATCTACCACCCACCCATCGTCTATCCACCCACCATCCATCCATCCATCATGCATCCATCCATCATCTACCCATCATCCACCCATCATGTCATCCATCCACCTATCATCCATCATCCATCCATCCATCACTCACCCATCATCCATCCATCCATCCATCCACCACTCACCCATCATCCATCCATCATCGATCCCTCCTTCCACCATCCATCATCCATCCATCCATCGATCCACCACCCACCCATCATCCATCCATCCACCACCCACCCATCATCCATCCGTCCATGCATCTGACCAGCACACAGATGCTGGGCACCCCTTTGTGCCAGGCCCTGGGACAGAGCCCTGCGCTCTGTTCCCCGAAGGCCACAGCATGTTGAGAATGGAGGAGCAAAGATTATAACTGCAATGATGGAGATGAACCCAGGCTGCTGGCTGGGGAGGTCAGTGCTCCCGGGAGGAAGGGACTTCCAGGGTGAAAAGGGGCCAGCCTGCCCGAGGCAGGAGGGCATTCCAGGCCAAGGCAGAGCAGCACCCGCAGTGCAGGTGCAGGGTACAGCGGTACAGGGCCAGCCCCAGGCCCCGGTGCAGGAGCTGGGAGTGGGTGGAGAGCCTGGTTGGCCTCGTTCCTGAACCTGCTCTTACGTGGTGGCCTCCCCTCTCTAAGGTTTGTGTCCTTCTGTTTGGTCACTACTCTCAGGGACAGCCGGGAAGAGGCCAGCCCCACCCTGCTCCACTGTCTTTGCGCCCTTGAGGCCCGAGCAGCCGGCTGGTGCCCTGGAGCCTCAGACCCAGACAGGATGTATGACTTGCTTGCTTGCAAAGAAGATGCTACATGTGTGGGGTGGCCTGTGCACATGTGTGCATGTACACGTATGGTCATCTGTGCACATCTGTGCACACAAGCATGCATGTGTGAGCATGTGTTGTGTTCAAGTGCATGTGTGTGCATGTGTTTGTCTCGTATGTGTTCAGACATGTATACATGTGTGTACACACATGGCTGGCTGGGTGAGTACATGTGTAAATGGCTGTGCATATGTGTGCCTGGCACCTGTGCACACCCAGGGCGTGAGGGGCCCAGAGAACAGGCGTGGCTGTGCTCAGACAGGCGGCTGCACGCACACAGAGCAGGACTCGCGAGGGGTTTCCAGGCCAAGGCGCACCTGGCACTTGTGGGTCAGAGCAGGAGACCCTGACGGGCCACCTCCAGGCATGTTCTGCTCTGTTTCCCACTCTGGGGGGCTCAGGAGCGCTGTCGGGTCACCTCTGAGGGGTCACCGAGATCTCCAGACCTCGATGCATCCACGGCACCACCGCCCACCCCCGTGGGCCCTTCCTGCGTCTGCCTCCCCTGAGTTACGGACCTCTAACCGCTGCTCCCCGTCAAGTGCTCTGCCCACCGAGCTTGTCTTCTAGCTCCATAAAACAAAGAAACGTCGAGGATGAAGAAGCTGCATATGTATTTAAAACACGCAATGTGCCCGGAGATGGTGGGCATGTGTCCACACACGCATGCACGTCTGGAGACATGAAATGTTACGAATAGGGTCTTATAAAGAGCTTGGCAGTGCGGAGGACGCAAAGGTAAGTTCCATCTAAACACTATCTGTAGAACCTGTCATCAAAGTACTCTTCCCCACAGAGCTTCCTGCCCCACAAAAGGCCATCCCGCCTGTCGGGGCCACAGAGACGCCCCCAATGGCCTGCAGGACGCAGGCGCCAGGCACCCGTGGGCTCACCCTGCATCTTCTCCAGCCTGGCCATGTACGTGTGGAAGAGGGAGTAGATCCGCTCTGTCTCACGGTCCCCATCGATGTCCAGCTGGATGTTGGCTGGGAGGCCCCTGTCCAAACACAGCAAGGACAGAAATAAAACTCTGATTTAAACAGTGCTCTCCAGTCCCTGTGCTAGAGCTCCGGGGACTGAACCATGGTTGAGCGCTGAGCACACACTTGTCACATGAGCTCATCACTGTGTCCCTGTCATACACACAAGTGTCTCGTGGGCGTAACTGGGCGAGGCCGGGCACCCAGGCCTCCTTCCTAGACTGGCAGTGACCCCAGTCCCTCAGGGACCAAGGGAGGCCCAGCTGACGTCACCAGGCAGACAACAGCCACCAGGGAGTGTGCAGGGACATGCCCATGGGCAGGAAGCAGCTTCCGGGAGGTGGAGTCCTGCCAGGCCCCTCTTAGACAAACAGGACAGCACCCTCCCTGGCTCCTCTCTGCACCGAGCCCACCCACTCCCCCAAGGACGGCACAGGAGGAGCCGTGAGAGCTCAGACCCAGGGGCTTCCGGGCCGGAGGCTCCTTGGACAACGCAGAAGGAACAGCCCTGCCGTGTGCAGCCTCAGACGCCTCGGCCCTCAGACGCACCCGCCTGCGTGAGCACAAGCCTCCGCTGTGCGTAGCCGGGCAGACCTACCCCGTGCAGGGCGTGCAGCCCGCGGCCGTGTCCGAGGAGGCCCTGCAGCACAGCCAGTGGCCGTTCAGGTAGGCGGACGGGTGGAAGACGCTCAGGCGCTTCTGGTTGCACTGGCTCACTTTGGTGAGGATGTCGATCCAGTCCTTGGCCTCCACGCAGTTGTTGGCCTGGATGTACAGTGCGCGCTCGGGCTGGACCACCTGGAACATCTGCAGGTGCAGAGCACGCTCAGGCCACACGGCCAGTGCACCAGGCACGTGGCCGCGCTCACGGGACCCTCAGAGGGGCTGAGGATGTGGGCCCAGGCTCTGGGGCGGGAAGTGCCCGGAGAGGCCAGGCCAGGTGTGCGGGGCGCCTGGCCAGGCATGTCTTGTCCGGGGCCGTGAGTCTCCACTGCGGGAGCAGAGGAGGGCAGTGTCCCCACGGCACCCTGGAGCTGACCATAGGTGTCGCACACGTGTGGAGCTTGTTCCTTTGGGTCTCCCTGTTTTCTGAGCCAGGGTGGGCCGTTGTGCAAGAGGCTCTGCAGCTGGCCCTGCCCACCTTCCTGTTCCCAGCCCCCGCTTCGGGCCTCTGCCCCGCCCTCCTCCATCCAGGTGTTGGGTCCTCATGAGGCTTCCCGGAGCCCCCATCGGTTCCATCGAATAGTCAACAAACACGACTGAGTACCAGGTACCTTCTAGGTCCTGGGACACCGTGTGGCCTGAGTCCCTGACCTCGTGAACGTCCCGCCAGCACAACAGAGGGAGCACAAAGTGCAGGGGGCGTGGGGGCGGGGAGACCACGTGCGCGGTCCCCAGCTGGCTCAGGTAGGCCAAGAGGAAATGAGGTGGAGAAAGAGAGTGGGGGGCGGAGGGCGCCCCGGACGGGAGGGACAGATCCTGAGGTCAGAGGGGTCCAGGACTCCCAATGGCACAGGCCCTGCACCAGAAGGTGCGGTGAGTGGGGAGGTGGCCACCTCGTGTACGGCACACTCTCGGCCCAGCCGGGGGGCCCCTCCCGGGGAAACAGGCCCCTCCGCCGGGAACAGACCCCCTCCCCCCGTGGGAAACAGATCCCTCCGCGGGGAACAGACCCCCCTCTGTGAGAAACAGATCCCTCCGCGGGGAACAGACCCCCTCTGTGAGAAACAGATCCCTCCGCGGCAAACAGACCCCTCTGTGAGAAACAGATCCCTCCGCGGGAAACAGGCCCCCTCTGTGAGAAACAGATCCCTCCGCGGGGAACAGGCCCCTCTGTGAGAAACAGATCCCTCCGCGGGAAACAGACCCCCTCCGCGGGAAACAGATCCCTCCGTGGGGAACAGACCCCTCTGTGAGAAACAGATCCCTCCGCGGGAAACAGACCCCTCTGTGAGAAACAGATCCCTCCGCGGGAAACAGACCCCTCTGTGAGAAACAGATCCCTCCGCGGCAAACAGACCCCACTGTGAGAAACAGATCCCTCCGCGGGAAACAGGCCCCCTCTGTGAGAAACAGATCCCTCCGCGGGAAACAGGCCCCCTCTGTGAGAAACAGATCCCTCCACGGGAAACAGACCCCTCCGCGGGAAACAGATCCCTCCGTGGGGAACAGACCCCTCTGTGAGAAACAGATCCCTCCGCGGGAAACAGGCCCCTCTGTGAGAAACAGATCCCTCCGCGAGAAACAGACCCCTCTGTGAGAAGCAGATCCCTCCGCGGCAAACAGACCCCCTCTGTGAGAAGCAGATCCCTCCGCGGCAAACAGACCCCTCTGTGAGAAAGAGGCCCCTCCGCGGGAAACAGACCCCCTCCGCGGGAAACAGATCCCTCCGTGGGGAACAGACCCCCTGTGTGAGAAACAGATCCCTCCGCGGCAAACAGACCCCTCTGTGAGAAACAGATCCCTCCGCGGGAAACAGACCCCTCCGCGGGAAACAGATCCCTCCGCGGCAAACAGACCCCTCTGTGAGAAACAGATCCCTCCGCGGGAAACAGA
>CM052445.1:18552-41119 GCA_028533085.1 Varecia variegata
CTGGCTGGTTTAGGGGACTGGCTGGTTTAGGGGGGCTGGCTGGTTTAGTGGACTGGCTGGTTTAGGGGGGCTGGCTGGTTTAGGGGGTCTGGCTGGTTTAGAAGGACGAGCTGGTTAGCAGGATTGGCTGGTTTAGGGGCTGGCTGGTTAGGAGGACGGGCTGGTTACCAGGGTGGCTGGGCGGGGCTGGCTCACTCACCGTGTGGTGCGGCGTGAGCTGGAAGAGGTTGGGGGACAGGATGGCCGGGGCGAAGAACCGCAGGAAGATGAAGCTGCTCACGGCGGTGTACCTCACGTCCGGGTCATCTGCACCAGAGATAGAACCGCCCTTTCCATCCGCACAGGCCGGTGGTGGGGCCTCGTTCTGGGTGGTTCGCTGTCCTCTGGGGTGTGAGGACGTGAGCTGTTTATTCCATCTTGTTCCAAAGCGGAGCTCGGCTGGGGGGAACCTGCCTCCCCGGGCCACTGCTCAGCCTGGGACTCCCCCCTGCTGCCGAGGGCCGGACAGCCATAGGCCAGGGCGGCTCTGCTTGCCGGACGAGAGGGCATGCGGGACGTCCAGGCCAAGACACCCCGGGCCCAGGGCTGTGCAGGGCACGGGGCTGCCTGGGGGCATTTGCGGCTGTGCCGGTGCCAGCAGGACACACCCAGGCCATCCACAGGCTGCCCAGGGAAGGGAGGAGTGGAAGGAGAGGACACTCGCTGAGCCTCAGAGAAGCGGCTTCAAGCCCGTGTCCCTACTGAGGCCGGGCGCTTCTTCCATGGGGACATGCCCTGCCCGGCTCCTGAGTGGTCCGCAGGATTCGGAAGCAGGGCTCCAGGTCATGGGAACCCCCAGCTTCAGGTGCTCAACAGAGGAAAGCCCTACCCAAGGCATCATCATCTCTGTGAAAATGCCCCAGTGCAGAGTTCAGGACACAGCACCTTGCCCGGCCGTGGTCAGCTGCAGGAAGCACCCGCTGGCGGCTGGCGGTTTCCTAAGCAGAGCCCAGGCCAGGAGGGCCGACCTGCCTCCCAAGGAAGCCCGGCCGGCTGCCTCCCTGGTCCAGGGCAGGGGCTTACCACGGTCACAAATTGGGGTGCAATGGCCGTGGGCACAGACCCCGCAAAACCCAAGGCCAGATCCCCCAGCACCAGCTCTGGTCCAGCAAGCAGAGCTGCATGGTCCTATGGCTGCCAGGTGCTTGGCAGCGGGTGGGAGTTCCGGGGGTTGCGGGGGGCAGAGGGGTTCTGCAGTCATTTCTTACCAGCACGGGTCTCCACGAACACTCACCTTGGAAGCGCTTGGCGGCTGCCTCTCGGAGGGAGAAGAAGATGTCGCACATGACTGTTGGGCAGCTCACCCCAGACGTGGTGATGGCGTGGAAGATGTGGTCCACATACTGTCGCAGGTTCTCCTACAACAGGACACAGACCCACCAGCGCACATGGGACCCAGCTGAGCGCCAGGTCTGTGCCCAGGGAGGGAGCAAGTCCGCTCGGTCAGGGCAGACTCAGTGCTGAGGCAGCTCAAGATACTCTTGTGAGATGGTTAAAAAAGCCAGCCCCCTTCAAACATGCTGAACAGCTGCAATGGTCCGCGTGGTGTGACGACTCTCTGGTGTCTGGGGAGCCACAGGGTCCCTCTTCTCTCCCCAACCCGTGAACTCAGTGCAGAACTGAAATTCACTAGCATGCACCTACCCAGGCAAAGGCAAAAACTACTCTTTTACCCAAAGGTATGACCCAACCCAGCGTGATTTGTCCGAGGAAATCACATAAAAAGACTAAAGTGTTGGGAGGACGTTCAACATCAGGGAGTTTTGCTGTTTTAAAGAACAGGACTCAGTTCCGAGAGCAGCCCGAGGCGCCCGGTTTGCTGAGAGGACGGACAACGGGCAGAGCAGACCGGGGCGGCCGCGGGGGGCAGGAGGGAGCCTCTGGGAGGGGGCAGAACACCAGGGCTGAGGCCAGCACAGGTGACAGCAGTCAAGTCTCCAGGCAAACGTTCCCACCCGTCCTCCCGGTGATCCAGGGCCCTGGGGCGAAACAGCGTTCACGAGGCCACAGGCTGAAAGGCCCCAAATAGGCACCTGGCTTTGGAGAGCGTCCTGGAGAAAACAGAACTCACCATGTTGTGCTCGAGGTTCTCTCCGTCTTTTAACTTCACGGGGTCAATCTCACAAGACTTGTGGCTCTGGCATATCTGGAAGCGGCGGTCAGAACAGGGCTCTGAAAGGTGGGCTCCGGGGCCAGGCGGGTGGGGGGCAGAGGCCTCAGGCCTCCCAGGACGGAGACCGCGCCTCGTTCAGAAAGCTGCCCCGCGGCTCCCCGCCCGGCCCCAGCACCGAGCAGGCCCTGCGAGGCTGCCAGGGCCCGTGCCTGGCTGCAGGGGAGACACCCTGGTGCCCACCCACAGGCCGCTGGAAGGACAAGTGAGATGTCAGGCGCGAAAACAGCCCTCGCGGCCGGCAGACACGCGGGACCCCTTGAGAGAGACCTGCATCAGTCCACGAGGGACGAGGCTTCGTGGGGTTTGGTAATATTTTCACTTCACAGTGTTGCCCACAGACAAAACCAGGACGTTATTATTTTACATTTTCTCACATTTGCAAAGAGCTTGTTTTTTTCGGAACTGTTCTAGGGAACGAGGCCTGAACAGCACCCCAGTGAGGGGTCTGACGGGGAATGCTGGGCCTCGTGAAAGGGACGTGCACGGCCTGAGTGCCAGGCAGCCGGTGCCCCTCGCAGGGACAAGTGCCCAGACCTGGGCTGGTGGAAGTCACGCAGCTCCAGGCGTGAGGACTCGGGAACCCAGAAGTGTGTGGAGAGAGAGGGTGTCCTGGGAAGAACCAGGTTTTTGTTGCATGTCCTGCCTTTAGCAGAATGATGGGTTTTTCTTAGGTATTTTTTTTTTAATTTGAGAAAATGAGGAAGATTCTGGAATACACAAGAGTGTCCTCTCCACAAAAGCTAATAAAAGGACGTCCCTGCAGGGAGGTGACAGGTGAAGTCGACATGAAAGCCACAGGTCTCTGCAGGCTGGACGGCCAGTGCGTGGGTGGGCGGTGGGGCGGGGCGGACTCACCTCCTCGATGGCGGGCCTCAGCGTGACGTGCAGGTAGTGCATGCCCGCCAGCTTCATGGTCTCGTCGATGCACTTGGACGTCAGCGAGTTTCCTCGGAAGATGGTGTTGGGGTCCCTGGGAAACAGCATCGGGGACATGTGTCTCCCGTGACCCCAAAGCCCCTGCAGGAGCAGAGCCCGTCCCTGAACACCCACCACGGGACGCGGATGGGTCTGTTTCAGGAGCTTCCCGGGAGCCGAACCTACAAGGCCGGCACAGCAGTACCACCCGGCCAGTCAGTGCCCGGGACACATGCGGGCCCCTTCCACCCGGTCCCCTTGCCCCTCTCTGAAGTGACTTTTTACAGATAATTAGCACTTGGCACACCAAGGCCCGGGCAGTATATGCACAGCAGAGGAGCAAACGCCTTGTTGCCAACCACAGTGGGCACCTGCCGGACCCCTCTGGATCACAGGTGTCCCAGAGCAGCCCGCAGGTTCCCAGGAGGCAGCACACCCGTCACCCTGGGCTCCACGACGTGGGCACTCAGAGTGGGGCCCCAAGTGCCGCGGCGGGGACTCCAGCCGCCCCTCGAGCCCTGCGCACCTGTCCCCTTGGGCCTCCCCAGAGAAACGGTGCTTTTTAGAGACCCCGGGGGGCTGTCTGCAGGGAAGCGCGACACGGCCCGGCCCGCACTCACTGCGTCCTTTGCACCTCGGCGCTGGCGATGGCGCTGACGAAGGCCACCACCCTGCCCGCGTGCAGGAGGAGCCGCGCCAGCGGGACGGCCGCCTCCTGCTTCTCCCGGCACACCTCGCCCAGGATGTGGGCCGCCGACGCGGACACGGGCTGGCGGGGCAGGGCGGGCGGTCAGCGCGGTGGCGGCGGCCTGGCCCGGCCCCACAGCGCTCACGAGAGCCCCGAGGACGCTCCCGCGCGCTCGCCCCGCGGCCGCGCTCCCCGCCAGCCCGGCCCGCAGCCCGCCAAGCGCGCAGCCAAGGGCAGAGCCAGCAAAGGGCCGGCCGGCCACGCGCTGCAGGGACAGCTCCCACCCCACCGCAAGGGGCAGTGGGACCGGCCGGCAGGGGCGGGGCCGCAGGGGACAGGGCTGAGCAGTGGGCGGGGCCGCAGGGGACAGGGCTGAGCAGGGGACAGGGCTGAGCAGGGGGCGGGGCCTGATGGGGCGGGGCCGCAGGAGAGAGGGCCGAGCAAAGAGGCGGGGCCTGACAGGAGGCGGGGCCGTAGGGGACAGGGCTGAGCAGGGGGCGGGGCCTGATGGGGCGGGGCCGCAGGAGAGAGGGCCGAGCAAAGAGGCGGGGCCTGACAGGGGCGGGGCCGCAAGGGACAGGGCAGAGCAGGGGGCGGGGCCGCAGGGGCGGGGTGCGCCCGGGCAGGGGGGCCCCCCCACACCCAGACGTTTGGGTGCCCGACACAGGCCGCGCGCCCAGGCACACACCTCCACGTCGGCAGACTTGAGCAGCAGCTCCCGCAGAGGGCTGTAATAGTCGGAGGAAAACACGTGGTCCTCGGTGTACACCACGTTCAGCCTCAGGGACCCCAGATCGTCCGGCTTCAGGCTCTTGCCGCCGTTGTCCCGGGGCTGGAGGAAGTACCTGCGGGAGGACACACGGAAGGGCGCGTGGGCGGCAGCACCCTCCAGGGAGCCGGGCTCCTCAGGCGCTGTCTGCATCGGGTCTAAGGCGGTGGCAGGGGTCACGGGGCCGCCCTGCAGGACACCCTGCAGGGTCTGGTCACCTGCCCCAGCACAGGTTTCCTATGGAGCTGGCCTGAATCCCGCAGGGGTAGGAGCTGATGGGGAACGGTGCAGGGGAGGCGGTGGTCTGCCGCCAGGTGCGCCCAGCCTTAGGGAGTCTCTGCTGCTTGTCATGGTACCTTCGAGACTAACCCTGACAAGGCGAGCAAACAGGACAGAACTGAAGCTACTTTAACTGGCTGTGGGTGGCTTCTGACATCAGAGGGGACGGTGACCTTGTGCGGGTGGGCCGGGCAGGCCCTGGCACACAGTCCTTAGGGGCTGTTTTCTGACGGCCACCTCTCATCTTTGCAGCTACCAGGGGGGTCGACTGCGTTGGCCAGGGGTGTGACAGCTCGTGTAGACAGAGCGTGTGTTTGGGGCCTTCGGTGGGCCGCACGGGCCAGGGCTTGCTGAGTGTGAGCAGGAAACCCGACCGATTCGGGGGTGCACACCAGTGCCGTCTTCACGGAGCTCACAAGTTCCTGGCGATAGAAACTGCCCTGGCACAGAGGCAGCGTGACACAGAGCAACCGGCAGGACACTTGTGCTCTTGCATGGTGTGTCTGTTAGGAGACGTGTAACTCATCGAGAAACAGAATGAAGGCCTATTGCTAATGCCAACACCGACCACCCAGAGAAAACAAGAAGTAGGCACCGGGGCTGCAGGACCCCCATCCTTGAGTGGGTTCCCAGGCAGAGCCGACGCCCCTCACGTTTAGAGGCATAACGTGGAGAACTCCCCAAGTCACAGTGTGCCGGAAATGGCCCTGGGCAGAGCCCGCTTCATAGATGTGTGGCGCCCCTGGCAACCAGGCCCCGGCCATTTCAGGGTCCAAGGCCACTGCCACCCTTGCTTCCTTCCCCCCTGGGCTCCTCACACCTCCCTCTCACCCAGCCAGAGCTGCGGGCACCGGTGAGCAGCCGAGGGCCAGCACACTGTGTCCTGGCTGCCTGGGGGCGGCTCGCGCTGGCTTAGACGTCCCCGTGTGCCACACGCTGCCCCTTACCAGGCCTTGTGGGAGCCGGACTGACGCAGCACCTTCAGCGGAATCCGCAGTTCTCCCAGGAACTCATCTCCAAACTTCAAGTTACTGGCATTCCAGAGATCAACTCTGACAACGACAGCAACACACAGATCTCACCAACGGGCAGGCCGGGCGGGGCCTGGCGCAGACGGAGCCTGCAGCTCCTGCCCAGCGAGCTTCAGCGAAGGCCGAGACTGAGCACGTTAAACCGTGTGGACCTGGGCTGCAGCTCTGGGGCAAAGACTTCACTTCCTGGGTGCGGGGAACAGGTGGGGGGCCAGAAGCAGAGACTGTGCCCGAGGTCTGGAGGGGCCAAGACCCCCAGGATGCAGCCCCCCAGCGCAGCGACGGGAGGGACCCGCTGGGCCCTGCTATGTGCGCTGGGATGTCAAGTAGCTGCTGCCACTCTGGGTCGGCACCATCTTCCTTTGGGAGCCCAGGAGCTGCCTGCTCACCCTGGGCGGTGAGCTGGCCACGCTGGGGCCCTGCAGGGTGCACCTCTCGGCTGTGCCCAGACCGGCCTGCAGCTCTGAACTGCAGGGCCAGCCCAGGATGATGAAGGCAGCAGGCCCGGTGGACAGGTGCCCCTGTAACAGCGCTCCCTGCTCCCACCTGACGAGAACCCGGTGCCTCTGAACGCTGCTCCTCCCTGCACTTGGAAGCCTCCCCCCAGATATGTATGAACCACCAGTGTGAATCCCGGTCCAGGGCCAGCACCCACGGGCACCGTGGCTGGGTCGCAAACACCCACAAACCACAGCACGACGCGTGGCTCTGCGTGGAAAGTGCGTGCCAGCGTTCTAAAGAGCCTGCTGGCGTCCACTCGGCAGGGACCTCACGAACCCCGTCTTCTCCAGAGCCTGCTCAGCGTCGCCCAGACTCGCGGCCGTGGACTGTACCGGACAGACACAGTGCGGGCCGGTCAGCAGGGCCGGTGCCCCAGGGTCACGGCTTTCCCAGCCGTTACCCACAGAGCCGAAAATCCCGCGGCAGGCAGGTCTAACTGCGCCACGGCAGCCGGGCATCGCCATGGAGGGGACAGTGGAGAAGCCGGGTCCGTCTGTTGCCTGTGCAAATCCCAGCGAGAGCAGCTGCACCGCGGACACCTGGCCTGGAGGAAGCCCCGAGGCTCCCACGCGCAGGCCTGGCTGCCGGAGCCCCCCGATGCGCACCCACCCCACTGCCCCGAGCTCTGGGGCCGCAGAGCCGCCTGGGCGCTGGTCCTCCCTTTCACGAGGAGGAAATAAACGCCGAGACCAGATGGGGAAGGTGACCGCAGGGCCAGAGGCAGGCGGTTTCGCCGGCGTCCGGCCTGGCGTCTCCCGGAGGGAACAGGAGCTCATAGAGGCGCCATTGCCCTCCCGCTCAGTCGGGGGCCGGCGCTGCGCGGGCCCCACAGCAGGACCCTAAAAGCTGCTGTGGCCAGTGTGTCTGCCGCGCGGCCCCGGAGGTTTCCAGTGGGTGGAACCTCCAGGCGTCCCTGCAGGGGGTGGCATGCGGGCTCTGACCCTCACTTCCCGCTGCGAAGTGAACCTAAGCCCGAGCCTGCCCTCTGTGCCATAATCTCTGTCCAGCCGCGTTTACGGCAAACACTCGCCTCAACCACAGCGTCTGACATCCTGGTGTCAGAGTCACCGGCAGCGTGGAGACCCATTCTGCCCGTGCCCGTTTCTGGAAACAAAAGCAAATGGGCAACAGAGGCGAGTCCAGACTGAAACCGCCACGCAGGAGCCTGAACCTGGTTTTCTTACTCACCTGATTTCAAGCTTGTCCACGTCCTCCTCCTCGAAGTCGAAGTGGGACTTCTTGCTGTAGCTACAGGGTCTGGTCACCTGGCGGCAGAGGGAGGGAAGGGCTCAGATCACACGGCTGGGCAGGAGCGGCCTCCAGGTGGTCCGGGAAGGAGCTGGTGCCGTGCACCCCACCTACCCGGCGGGAAGCGGAGGTGGGATTGGGATCCGGGCCTGGTCTCCTGAGTTTGGGGGATGCGGGCACCGCCCACTCACAGCACCCCTGCGGGGAAGACCCAGGGGCTCCTCGGGGCAGGTGGGAACACACCCCAAGGCCGCAGCATGCCAAGGCTGGTGGCGGCTGGTTCTCGGCCACTGGGTACCTGAGCTGCCCCTGGACTCCCTGCCTGGCTGGCCCCGCTGCCCTTGCTCCTGACGCACTGCGGGGAGGACAGAGGCCGCCACTGCCCTCGACGGCCCCAGCTCCAGGTCAGCTCCCTGAGTGTCTCAGAACCCCACCCTGCAGGAGACGCTGGGCCACCCACGACCAGCCCAGCTGTGCCCTGGCGTCTGGGGACGTGTGAGAAGACCGAAAGACCAAACACTGCCGTGTTCCTCCTGCTAGTCTAGGGACCACGAGTTCCTTAAAATATAAAAAAGGCTGGGACGCCCCCCCCAGCCCCGCTGCCAACAGGACCCAGGCAGCGCCCAGCTCGGCTCCTGGAGGTCACAGGAAGTGCTGCTTCCAATCCCCTCCTGGCCGCCATCCACAGGGCCAGGTGCCCCATAGGTGCGAGGTCACCCATGGGGACAGGAGGGATCCCTGCTGCCTGGCCTCCCCCCACTGCCCCATCTCAGGGGAGCAGCAGGGGGGATGTTAATTTGCAAGTTCCCGTAGTCCCAGCACTTTGGGAGGCCGAGGCAGGAGCATCACCTGATGCTGAGCCCAGGGGCTTGGGACACCTGAGCCCAGGAGTCCCAAGCTGCAGGGGGCTGTGACGCCACTGCACTCTAGCCTGGGTGACAGAGAAAGACCCTGTCTCAAAAAATAAAAAAAAAAAAAAAGAAATTAAGAAAGAAAAAGAAGGAGGTTTTAGCTCAGAGTTCTAATCCAGAATTTGACCCTGCGTCACGCTGCTTAAATCACTTACATCTGAGCTTTGACTTTCCGGCCAGACACCAGCAACACACAGCTCTGGTGACTGAGGCCGCCCCGGGGCAGCTCCATCCCCCAGTTCTGCAGCTGCAGACGCCCCCCCACCCTGTCCCCACCCCAGCAAAGCCTTTTCCCGGCAGGGGCCGTCTGACCCCACGGCTGCTGTCCGTTCTGCCTCCAAAGCCCTGAGCCCCAGGCCTGTCCGGGCGGCTGCCTCCGGCCCCCGGGCCCACACCCTCCCCCACGGGACCCCACCCTCAGCCTGCCCTTCCCTGCCTGGGTTGCCAGGCGAGCCCCCACCTCTCAGCAGAGCGCACGTGGCAGCTTCCTCACCGGGCCCACGCCTGCGGCTGTTTCTGAAATGCCACCTCCTCCAGGAAGGCCCCAGCTCCCTGCCTGACACCCGCTCTGCACAGCAGCCCGCGGTGCTACCACCAGGCTCATCTGCTCATCACAAGCCTCCGTGCTGGGCCAGCGTGGCGGCCACGGGGCTTGTCGTTCCTTCCGTCGTCCCTCCCTCAGCAGCACACAGCAGGCGCCCAACACGTCTGTCCCGTGAATGAAGGCAGCTCTTACGGAGCTTAAAGTGACTTCACGTAGATATTTAAGGGGCTTTTAGATACGTCTAGTTGTTTTCCTGGAAGAAACTGTTCTGGAAGCTACTTCCCACGGACACAGAACGTCTGTCTCTCCCTGGGTTCGCCCCGCAGGAGGCGCTGTCTGCCCGCAGCCCGGGGGCGGCGCTCTCCCTTCCCGGCCGCCGAGTGAAGCCCGAGGACACGGGGACCCGCAGGAGAGCCCGGTGGCTGCTGCGCAGGGTGGAGCTGACGGCATCCCAGGACGCAGACTCCAAACAGCTCGGCCCACGATGCCGGCCGGTCAGCAAGCTCCAGGCTGTCCGGGAGGACGCCGCTGTCACACTTGTCTGCGAGCCATTCGTTAATCTAGTAGGTTGAAACCCACATTCTCTCAAAATGCAATAGAAACGCGCAATAGAAACAGCCGCATCCGGGCCGCACGGCACGCGGAGGTGGACGCGGATGCCTGAGCAGACAGAGGCCCGGGTGAGACCTATTCCCCACCGAGCCCTTCCAGGCAGCCACGACGCACGTCACCGACCCTTCTCCATCTCTGACCCGCGAGGCGGGGGCCCGCCTCACCCCGCTCTGGTACAAACCATCCTTGCCGGCTGTGCGGTGAGGACTTCCTCCAAGACGGAGGGCGGAAACGTGTGGGCTTCAGGCGCCAGGCCCGTCCCACACAGAAGCCCCCATCCTGCCCCACCTCCACTGCAGCCTCGACCCCTGCGCACACGCGTGGCCCCACTGCCCGGCTTGCCCGTCCCGCAGGCAGCCACGGCTGGCCGGCCCTCTGCCGTCGGCAGCCAGCTCTAGAGTCGCCTCCCGGACCTGGCACAGGTCACACACCCAGGAGGGCATCACGGACGGGAGCACACGTGACGTGACGTGTGTACACACTGCACAGCCCGGCTTACTCGTTCTGTTCTTTTTCTTTTACTATTGTTTTGAGACAGGGTCTCGCTCTGTCGTGCAGGCCGGGGCAGTGGTGTCGTCACAGCTCACCGCAGCCTCCAGCTCCCGGGCTCAGGGGAGCCTCCTGCCTCGGCCTCCCAAGTCGCTGGGACATAGGTGCCACCACACCTGGCTAGTTTGTCTATTTTTGGCAAAGACGGGGCCTTGCGCCTGCCCAGCCTGGCACGTCCTGCTCTAGAGGCTCAGTCCTCACGCCTGCCACTTACTAATCGCGGTGTCTCACGTTCAGCCAGGCGACCTTGTGTCTGAATCGGGCCCCTCACTGTTGCTGGTGACAAGCCCCCGCCCTGCTCACCGAGGCCTGGGGGTGGGGTGGGGAAGGGGGCAGCCCCAAAATCAGAGACCCAACACTGAACAAGCAAAACCCCAAACTCCCGACCGTTTGGAAGGCATCGACCTGTCAGCTTTGAACTCAAACCCAGGCCTTTCTTTCTGGGGACAGGAAGGAGGTTCCCGGAGAGCCAAGTGGGTCCGGATCCCACGGCTGCCAGAGCCTCCTCCAAAACGGCTCCTGAAGACTCGTGCCAAGGCGCCATGATACCAACCTCAAAGTAAAACACCTCGTCAAACTGGGGGTTGTTGGTCTTCTTTTTCACTTTTGTCTTCTTCGCTTCTGACCTGTCTCAAGACAGGAGAGTCAGGGTTAAACACACCATTGATGCCAAATCTCTCGGTCTCGAAACCCAGCTCTCAGGCCGGGCGTGGTGGCTCATGCCTGTCATCCTAGCACTGAGGGAGGCCGAGGCGGGAGGATCTCTTGAGGCCTGGAGTTCAAGACCAGCCTGAGCAAGAGCGAGACCCCGTCTCTACTAAAAATAGGAAAAAATTAGCCAGGCATGGTGGTTCATGCCTGTAGTCCCAGCTACTCGGGAGGCTGAGGCAGGAGGATCGCTTGAGCCCAGGAGTTTGAGGTTGCTGTGAGCTGGGTTGACGCCACGGCACTCTAGCCTGGGCAACAAAGTGAGACTGTCTCAAAAAACAAAAAACAACAACAACAAAAAACTGAGCTCTCAGATGCACAGGGAACTTGCCGCCTTATTTAGCTCATAAATGATTCTGTCTCGAGCTGTGTGTGTGCAAACCAGGGGCCTTCACTGAGCCAGACACCCAGCGTGAGGACACGTGAGGACATGTAAGGACACAAGGGGCACAAGGGCTTTCTTTTCACACAGCTGCAGAGCAGCAGAGGAAAGGAGGGAGCCGGATCGGACACGCCCCCTGCGGCCTGCATGAGCGCCAGCAGCTGCACGGGGCCCACCCCACCCGGGACCGGCCAAGAGGGCCACTTGCCTGAGTGGTCCTGCCAGTGTCACCGTGGCATAAGGGTCACACTGCCCATTGACGATGGGGAGGCCTTGGCATTCGACGACGCTGGGGAAACAAGGGCAGAGGTCGGGGGGCACAGGTCATAGGTGAGGGCAGAGGTCAGGGGGACGGGGGTCACAGGCCGGCCGGGACCAGCCTGTCCTGGCTCTGGCTCCCTGGAGCCCCGCCCACTGGGCAGTGACGGGCACACGTTGTGGGGGGCGCTGTGCAGGTGGGTTTGGCGTCCAGGGTGGGCAGCCCAGCGGGGGAGGCCCCGCCTGCGGGTCCCAGCACGGCGCCCTAACCCGACAGCACCTCCGAGAGGCCCCGGCTTCCCACGGCCGGCGCTGCTCTGGCCTCTGCGTGCCTGCCTGGCTCTGCTGCGGCATCGCGGAAGCAGGAACAACTCAGTCCCATTTCACAGACAGGGAAACTGAGGCCTGGGCAAGTCAAGGGCTCATAGGCAGCAGGAACCGCCACCCTCGAGGCCCCCGCACCTCACACGGCCCTGCCTGATCACAGACTTTACTCGTTCTCGGATGCCCACCCCTGGGCGGGGCTGCTCACGTTTGCCTTAAATTCTGGAATCGTGGCACAGCTGCAGACAGGCCAGGAGCTGGGTGCAGACGCCAGGGCGCTCCCTGGGCACAGCCTGTGCCGTGACGTGAAGGCTAAAAGTCAGGAGGGTGCACTGCTGTCAAAGCCCCAAATAGCACCACTACGGGTAACATCTGCTTTGCTGACAATATGAAAAAGAATGTTCTGGAACTTCTAAAAACACCATCATCTTGGGGATGATTTCCACCAAGTCTGGAAATTCTGATGTTTGCTCAAAAACAACCTGCCGTACTTCCCGGGTGTCAGAGTGTCATCAGGCCGATCAGCCGCAGCGGGAAAGGCCTTACCGTGTGGCCAGCTTGTGGCAGACGACGCCCGTGTCCGTGATGACCTCGCTCAGCCTCAGCTCCAGGTGGACCTGGCCCTGCAGGACACAAGGACAGAGCGTCAGGCTGGGACGCACGCCAGCTGTGGGGAAGCCGGGAGGCACGATGGGAACACCCGGCCACCGGGCTCCGATCTGGGACGAGGGGTGTGACCGGCTTTCCCTCCGGGGCTCTGCGCCCCATGTGCCAGCTGGAAGCGCTGCCCGCCTGCTGCACCTGCCGGAATCATAAGCACCTGCCGGCCCCTCGGCGCAGTTGGGGTTTCGGTGAGTACGTGGTGCAGTGAACGTGAGCCCACGATTTCCCACACTGCTCCCCTGCTGGCGGGCCCCAGGGATCACCAAGCTCCCAAAGGCCACTGCCAGCCCTGCTGGCCTCACGGGGCCCTGCAGGGATGCTGTCCCGGCAGCCTGCCATGCCCGCGACACGGGAGGCCTGGGGGGACTGGGCAGAACAGCCCACTCGGCTCACCTGAGCCCCCGACAACAAGGGCCAGCACTGCCGGGGCCAGAAACAGACACGGTGGTCTGTCCTCGGGGACTTTCTCCACCACAGGGGACCAGAGGGACAGACAGGCAGACACCAACTGCTACCACGGGAACACCAGAGCCAAGGGCACCGTGCACCCCGTGACCCGAGGTCACCCGGTGTCCTGAGCGAGAAGCTGGTCCACCCCGTGCAGGGTCTGTGCTGCCGGCAGCCGGCGAGAGGGCCCGTTCTGTGCCGCGGCCCACGTGCCTGGGCCTGGCCTTCCTGCCCGCGGCCGCCTGGGCCCCAGCCCCAGAGCGAGTCCTCGGGGACCAGGGCTGGCGCCGGGCGGGAAGGGGCGCGAGCTCCGCACCAGCTCTGGGGGCAGAGGAGCAAGTGCCCGAAACGGAACGGAAGGCGCCGACGGAGACACGCGCGCGGCTCCTTCACCGAGCGCGGCCAGAGCCCGGGCGTCGCGAATCATCGCTGCGACGCCCACAGCTGCCCTCGGGCTGAGGAAGTGGCCTTAATGCCGAGCACAGGACAGCCATGCGCGGCGGAAGAATCATCGAGAATTCACCGGAAGCCTCTGACTCCAGCGCCCGCGATGGTCTGCCGGGTCGCGGGGCCGTGCAGACCGCCCGCCCGGCTCACTGCCAAGGGGCTTCCGCAGATTCCGGGACGCGGCGGGGGGCCCGCACCCGCCTCCACCAGCAGGCGCCGCAGCCGCGCCCTCCCCGCCCGCCTGCCCTGCTGGAGGTCCGGGAGAGGGGCGGAAGGGGATGCGACAGACGAAGCGAAACCTACACGTCCCCGAAAGGCCTTTCTCCACCGGAAAGTTGCTCTGAGCGAGGCCGACGGTGAGAAGTTCGGGCAGACGCGGCCGGCGGTGCCTCTGCAGGCGGGTGACGCCACCTCCCCTCCCGCGCAAGCCACTGGCCTTGGGGGCGGGGCGGAGGCTGCTGCCCCGCGCCCGCCGCCCCGCGGGGCCCAGGTGCTCAGGCCCGCGCCGCCCCGCCGGAAGCAGCCCCAGCGGCCCCGCGAAGCCCTGCGTGGCCAGAGCGTGGCGGGCGACCTCAGCTCTTGGAAGCCGCCAGGGCCCAGCGTAGCCGTCCACGTCACCAACGCACCTGGCGAGGTGTGGGCGAGCCCTGTGTCCGTGAGGAAGGAAACGAGGACAGTACAGAGAAGATGCCGACTGATGGCTTTTCCGTTGCGATTTAAGGTGAACAGAGATACTAAGAACTTAAAAAAGCAACTGGGATCTGAGTGACGTCTGCAGACCGTGTGGGGCGGGGACCTGCGGTCTTACGGCCAGTGTGGCCTTCTAGGTCCCTCCCCGCGGCCCTGGGCTGAAGGCAAACTTCACAGCCGGTCCACACACACGCCCAGCCACGCGGGGCGTCCCGTCCGGGGTGGCGCTAACAGAAACGAGCAACAGGCAGCCGGAAAACCCCCAGACGTGTGGGGACTGAACAACATGCTTCTAAACAACACACGGGTCAAAGAAGGCTGAAGGGGGATTTTTAAATATTTTGAAATAACAGAGAAAGTGCAACTCATCAAAGTGTGAGAGGAGCCAGGTGCAGCGGGAGGGGGATTTGGAGCCTTAAACACACGGTCGGAACAGAGGAAGGATCCAAAGTCAACAATCCCAACTTCCACCACAGGTAACTGGGAAAAAAAGGGCACATTAAATCCCAAGTAAGTGGAAGAAAAGGAACAAAAAGTGGAACAGAAATCAGTGAAATTAAACACAGGAAATCAATACAAAAAAAATCAGACTCTTTGAAAAGATCAATAACATTGACAGCCTTGGCCAGACTGGCCGAGAGCAGAACAGAAAAGCCGCAGATGGGGAGGACAGGAGCCGGCTGGGCGTGGTATCCCCACGGGGCTTCCGTGGGCAGCGAGGATGCAGGTGTGAGCTCCCTGCATCCTCCACTCAGATCTCCT
Organism: Varecia variegata; assembly: GCA_028533085.1. Lineage (NCBI taxonomy): Eukaryota > Metazoa > Chordata > Mammalia > Primates > Lemuridae > Varecia > Varecia variegata. The sequence goes on from CM052445.1 coordinate 33,493, forward strand.
GTGACACTCGGCTGCGCAGAAAATGAAGTGATTAATTAAAAAAAGAAAAGCAGAGAAGGCCCCATCCCTGTTTCTCAGGGAGGCCCCACGTGCGAGGTGTGGGGGCACCAGGGTCCCCGTGCGGGTCAGATGCAGACCCTGCCCGGGAGGGCTGCCCTCCGGCATGCCCTGGTACCAAGGGGCCACCCGGGAGAGGCTGGGCCTGGCACCGCTGACTCAGCGGATGGGAAAGAGCTCCAGACACCACGGAGGAAACGGGCGCCCAGGGGGAGAGAGAGGCGGGAACGCCGGGAGGCCCGAGCTCGCCCGCCTCTCCTGAAACCCTCAGAAAGATTTAAAAGCCAGGTGTGGGGCGGCCGCATGGCCACTGCGTGTGCGTGGGAGACCCTCTGGGCAGGGCTGTCGGAATTCCCAGACGCTCTGTGGACAGGCTGGCCCTCCACATGCAGCCACGGCCGAGACGTGCACATGCGTGGTGTCTCTCAGGGGGCTGGCGGGTGCCCGGTTTGCCCTCTCCTGAGCACGTGGTCATTTTTTTTCTTTTTTATTCTTATTTCAGCTTATTGTGGGGGTACAAAAGTTTAGGTTACGTATATTGCCCTTGCCCCCCCACCCCCCAGCCCCGACGTGGTCATGTTAATACCCAGTTTGTGAAAACGGAGCTTAGCCACCAGCACCTGCCACCACTCAGAACACGGCTGCGTCCAGACCGGGAGGCGGAACCGGCTGCCAGCCCAGAGCGCTGCTCCACTCCCTCGTCCGGGGAGGGCAGGTGACCGTGATTTACCAAAGACCTTTAGAGACATTGTTTCAACTGCCCTTTCCCAGCCTGTCACTCACGGGGCCCCAGCCCCCGTGCTGGCCGGTCCCGAGACTGTCTTTCCTGACACGTGGCTTTCCTGCGTAAGGCAGGTGAAGTCAGGGAACCGCACCGCCACGTCTGCAAGCTGTCACTGTGAGATTTCAAAACCAGCGCTGCGGGGAGGGAGCCTAGCTGCAGCTCCCACGGCCAGGCTGAGTCTGCCGGAGCCGCCCCACCCCGTCCCAGCCACTCTATGGCAGGCAACTTCCGAGAGACGCTCAAGCAGGGCACCCTCGCAGCCCGCCTGGGCCAGCGCGCACTCAGTAGGCGCCAACTCCTCCTCCTCCCCTTCAGACACAGCCTGCACCTCGCTCACACATTCCCAGGACACAGGAAGAGTCGGGCCCAGAGGATGAAACCAGTCCACGGGCACACGAGCTGCCTTCCGGCATTAATTATGGAATATGCCGCCAGCCGTGAGATCAACATGCGTGCTCCTATTTACACGCCATGGTGAGGAAACAGTTCCGAACCTTGATGTGGTGCTGGTCACGCAATCCACACACGTGCTAAAGTTACACAGGATATCCCAACAGCCAAAGGCAGAGGCAACGCAGATGTCCACCGTGCTGAACACGCTGGACTATCACCCAGCCTCGAAAGGAGGGAAGTTCTGGAATGTGCCACAACGTGGGTGAACCATGCACCACTCTGAGTGAAAGAAGCTGGTCACAGTCCCACTACAGGAGGTCCCCAGCGAGCTGAGACCACAGACAGGGTGGGACGGTGGCTGCTGGGCTGGGCGGGGTTGTGTTTAATGGGGACAGAGTTTCGGTTTTGCAAGAGGAGTGGAGTTCCAGAGAGGGACGGTGGTGACGGCTGAGCAACATAATGGATGTATTTAATCCTGGGCCACTAAAGTAGACACTTAAAAATGGTTAAAAGGGCAAATTTTACCATATGTGTATTTTACTATGATAAAAAAATTAGAAAAATAAATCACATAGCACTCACACACACGTGTGCGTGTAAACTGGTGGAATCTGACTACCGTCTGTGCATCGTACAAACACGGCGTCCTGCCAGGATCGCGTGCCAGTCACGCAGGGTGGTGCCAGGCGAAGACGGGAGAAGGGCCCAGCCCCTCCCGCACTGCGGTCCTGACACGCAAATAGCAGAGTGCACAGATCTGCAGTCCTGCACGATTTTTGTGACTTCCCGGCACTCTATGACCATTTCAAAATCAAATAAGTTAAATAAAAAAATAAGAGGCTACAAATAGGAAAAGCTACATCTACCAATAAGATCGACCTAAATCCGGGAACACACTGTAGGGAGAAAACGGAGTGGCCAGGCCTCCGTGGGCCGAGCGCAGTTTCACGGTACGTCTAAAACCTCGTCCCTCTGGGCAGGAGTGTCCACGTCCGTCAGAGCACGGCCCTGTGTCCACGGCCATCTCACGGCGAGAACCCGCTCTCTCGCCCCAAGGACAGCCACGGGCTCTGTCCGCAATGACGGCCCCTGCCAATGCCGCGGCACGTGGGGCGCCCGCCAGTGCTCTCCCCCAGGCGAGTTCGCCAAGCGTGCCGCACATGGGGACGTCCCCCAGGGCCACCCAGGCCCGTCCTGGTGCAGCCGCTTCTCTTCCGCCGAGGCCCCACCTCCCCACGCTGCGGACGACCCTTGTTTGGCCGCAGGGGTGTGCGCGACCCAACGCCCTGCCCTTCGCCTTAGAAAGGCGCAGAGGATGCGGGTCTGGACCTCTGACCCCAGACTGCCCTGGACACGCAGGCACGGGCCCCGCCCTGCCGACCCCCAGAGCTGCTTCCGCTGACGTCCCAGGCAAAGCCTCGAGAGGCACCTGTTTCAGGGTACCTGGCCGGCTCCAGGGCTCTGCCCGCCCTGCTGGGCCCTCATCGCCGGCACAGGGACCGCCCTTTCCCACCTCGTGTATCGGTGAAGCTGCCCCACCGTGCGGGACCCAGTGTGGCAAAGGCCAACGGAGCAAACAAAATCCGTGAGCCTGTACTTAGTCTCTGAGCAGACACACAATTTGCGATGACTGTTCTCTGTCACCCCCGGGAGCCTGTGTCTCTGTTTCCACAAATGGAGCTCGTCCCCTTCCCCAAGGCCCCGCCTGCCCGGTGCTCCGCCGGCTCACCTGCACTTCCGAGTCGGCGTCCACGTGCTGCAGCTGGAACCAGGTGTCCCTGTTGTGGTACTTCTGCAAGTCCTCCTTCCGGATGGCCACCTTCCCTGCGACACACGGGGCAGAGGGAAAGCTTCACACCAGGGAACAAATCCTCCGCCCAGCCCGGCTGCATCATCACCGGCACCTACTCCAAACAGTTCAGTTCAAGACGGACAGTCCCCCTCCCAGGAAGGCGCCACGTCACACCCCACTCACACCCCTCAGGAATTAGCATCTCACCCCTCGAGTGTCAGAATATCACCTGCGTTAGCTGCAGGAGCTGAGGAGAGAGACGGGGAGGGACAAGTCCCGAGCGCAGGCGGTGGTCACAGCCCCTCTGCGCCAGGACATCCTTCCTTCAAAACGCAGACGGAAGCAGAACTCACCTTGCAGAGTTTTTACGAGGATTTAATGCAAACGTGTGTGTGTACCTGTGTGAGTTATAGCTTAGAACACGTGTGTGCGTGTGTGTGTACGTGTGTGTTCAAGGGCAGCGGTCACCACAGCTCATGGGAGCGCTTGAGCTATTCCCAGCAGGACGGGCAGTGAAGATCTGGCCGGAACAGGATTGATGAGCTGCCTGGAGACCCCTGCCCCACCCAGAGGGAGGAAAGCAGAGGGCCCCAAAGTTTGGGGACAGTTTCGTGCCCCTTACACAGGCTCAGTGGAATGTCAACAACACACACACACATTGTGTAGTATGCGTCTACTGCGCAAATCCACAGTACTGAAACACGCACAGGCACCCCTTCCGTACCCACCAGTATATTCCCTCGTTCCAGAAAAGCACTCAGGGCGGGCGGCAAACACATGCCCACCTCACACGGCACTGGGCTCTGGACTACTTTGCCCGTTCCATTAAAAACATAAAAGATAGAGAAATAAATTCTTTTAAATGTGCAAGATACGTCGGCTGAAAACACATCACAAAACACTGATGGAAGAAATTACAGAAGACCTAAGCACGTGGAAAGATACACCACGCCGCAGATCAGAGACTCGATTTTGTGAAGATGTTAATTCTCCCCCAAATTATCTATAGATCAATGTAATGCCAATCAAAATTCCTGTGAGAATGCTTTAGAAATTGAAAAGCTGATTCAAAAACATACACAGCAGGCCGGGCGCGGTGGCTCACACCTGTAATCCCAGCACGTGGAGGATCACTTGAGGTCAGGAGTTTGAGACCAGCCTGAGTACAAGCGAGACCCCGTCTCTACTAAAAACAGAAAAAATTAGCTGGGCATGGTGGCGCATGCCTGTAGTCCCAGCTACTCGTGAGGCTGAGGCAGAAGGATCGCTTGAGCCCCGGAGTTAGAAGCTGCAGTGAGCTATGATGATGTCACCACACTCTAGCCAGAGTGACGGAGAGAGACCCTGTCTCAAAAAAGAAAAAAAAACAAAATACAGCAATTCAAAGGACTTAGTATAGCAAAACAAGTTTGGATAAGAACAAAGTTTTCAGTCACACACTACTGACTTAAGACTTGCTATGAAGCAAAAATCAACTTCAAATAGCTCATAGCTCCTGATATAGCAGCTAAAGCCATAAGCTTTTTAGGAGAAAAATGTCACAACCTTGGGATAGAAAACATTCCTTAGGACACCAAAAGTACAAATCAGAAAAGTAAATAATCTAACAAACTAGAATTCATCAAAATTAAAAATTCTGCTCTTCAAAAAACAATGGTAAGAAAATGAAAAGTCACAAACTGGAAGAAAATATTTGCAAAACACCTGCCTGATGGTCTTGTATTCAGAATATATAGAGAGAGAACTTTTAAAACTCAGTAAGAAGGAAACACCCCAATTAAAAGGGCAAAAGATTTGAACCATTTACCCAAGAAAAGACAACGATGAACAAGCGTACGAAAAGATGCTCAACATCGTGGACACGCACTAAAAACACGAGATAGCCCACACCCATGAGAACGGCAAAATTTAACTAAAAATAAAAACCGACAACGCCAACTGCTGATGGGGGCACGTTGCTGGAAAGAACTCGGAACGGCGCCGTCACCGGCATCGCTGTCCAGCAGTTTCTAACCAAGTGACGCGGCAGCCTCACTCCCAGGTGTCTATCCGGGAGTGAGAAACAAACGCTTGTCAACACAAAGGCCGACGTGAGGATGTTTTTAGCCACTTTATTCATAACTGCTAAAAATTATCAACAGCCCAGACAGCTGCCAAGCAGGTGGCTGCACCGCGGTGCGTCGGCACGTGGACCCGAGGCAGCCGTGGGGGGCAGCCGTCCCAGAAGGTGCCTTGTGTCGCGCCGCCGGGCGAAGGACCCCCTCGTGGGTCACCCCATGTGGCCTGGAAAAGCCACAGCCGTGGGAACAGGCGCGCGGCTGGGGCAGGACACCCACTGCAGCGGGCCCGAGGAATGTCTGGAGCGACGGAAACGCTCTTAACTGTGCGGCTGTTTACACAACTGAATACACTGGCTAAGACCCAGCGCACTCCCCTGCTGACGAAGGTGGGCTTCACCACGCGTGAACTGTATTTCAACAACCTGATCCACACACAAAGGCAAAGGCCCCACTGCACCCGCCCCCATGGGGAGGCCTCGGGAAGTCGCTAGGCCCCAGGCGGAGGGATGTGCGGGAAGACGGTGGGCCACCGGGGAGGGCGGGAGGAGGCTGCCCAGGCCCCCACCAGGCCCCTAAGCGGAGCCCTGGCTGGAGCAGCATTCACACAGGGACCCCCGGCTCAAGCTGCTCCTGCCGGATGGACTGGGACCCTCCCTTCAGCCTTGTCCACCTGCTCCGTCCTGGGGGGCTGCCCTGGTTCTGGACCCGGGGTTGGCCCGCATTCAGCCACCGGAGACGTTGGTGGCAGACGGGGTGGGGTGGGGTCAGGGCTTTTAGCTCCCCAGCCCTCACCTGTCCGGGGCACTGCGCCCTCTGCACACCTGGGCTGTTTCCTGGGTTTCCGAACTGCCCCTCCCACCAGGCTGAAGGCTGCCGCTGCCGCTGGCGCGGGGGCTGCGCCCATCTGTCCCCAACCCCCGGCACATGCCTGTCCCCTGCGAACATGCCCCCATCTCCCACTGCCACCTGCTGCTGTGCCCTCGGTCCTGGACTGGAACTTGCCACCGAGGGCACAGGTTTGGCTGCATCAAAGGAAACCCGCAGGCAGGCGGGACTCCTCAGGGCGTGGGTGCTCCCAGATTAGAAACCAGGAAACCGCAAGGACAGCACCGCCCAGCAGCCAGCCGGCAGCACCACTCATTTCCACGACAGAGAGTTATTTCTTAGAACTTGCCCTTTTATTCCTGGTAACAACATAATTACTAGTCATGACTTTAAATCACTGCTGGAGAGCAGGAAGCCACTTGTTTTTACGGCTTTAAAAACGTGGGTGAGAGCAGCTGAGCCCAACCGTGTCATTACAAAGCCCCCAAGAACCCTAAGTCGCCATGGGGCTGGTCATCTTTAAAAATAGCAGGTGCCTTAAACAGAATGAGTAATAAGCACTTCGCTGGATTATTTTGAGAGAAAATAACCTCAGAACTAATTTGATTCTGTTCTCTGATTAAAATGTGCAAAAATTTTCTTACATTTCTTTTTCCTTAGGGTTACCACTCAAAATTCTCACGAGCCTCCAAGAATTCATCAAATGCCTCTTTGCTCTGGTGCATGGCCTGAGCGGACCACTCAGATCACACTGCATCCTCGTGTCTAGCTCCCCTGTCAAACGTGGCAAAGTGCGACACCCAGCCGCACGGTCCAGGCGCCAGCCTCCCTCCTCCCTCTCCAGGCGCCCTTGCCCTCTCCCTTGGAGCACCTGCTGGGTGCTGGGACGCAGCAAGGAGACACGCGCAGCCCCCTCCCGGGCCCCCAGACACACAACTGCTCCAGGGTAAGCACTGGGAGACACGCACACTGAGTGGAGGCCCGCTCAGGCCAGCGGAGAGGGGAGGCCACTTCCGCCGGCAGACCAGAGCCATGGAGTGGATGTGGCAGCCACACGGGAGTGGAGGAGGCGGCATCGGCCCAGGGGGCAAGAGGGAAAACTGCCATTAGCACTGGAGCCGTGCCCAGGGCAGAGGGGAGGAAGAGGGGCCCATTCCCCAGAGCCCATCACGAAGAACTCTGACGCTACGCGGAGCGTTTGGGCGTCATCCCGAGGGCAGGGAGGAGCCCGTGTGGGCTCTGACCAGGGGGGTGCTACCGTCACATGGGACCCCTACAGAGGCCCCACTCCAGCAAGACCCTGAGAGTGGGCCGGTTAACCCACCTCCACACAGCAACGTAAACACGTTCCTCTGCAATCTCATTTCTGGGCCAGGGCTTTTGCTGCAGAAGCTCCTATCACAAATCCATCTTAAGGTGCAGTCAAATGTGATTATCTGAGTCCCCATGAGATCCATGCCTGTGTACTTCCTGAACACACTCTCGTATTTCTGTGTAAATCACAGAAGTTTCTAAGAATGACCAGTTGGGTAGACTGAACAACAGTCCCAAAAGATGTCTGGCTCCTATTCCCCAGAATGGTGATACTGGATAGTACATGGTGTATGATGAGGGTGATGGTGATGGTGATGGTGATGGTGGATGATGAGGGTGGTGGTGGTGGTGATGGTGGATGATGATGGTGGATGGTGATGGTGATGGTGGATGATGATGGTG
>CM052445.1:41619-77427 GCA_028533085.1 Varecia variegata
CGTCCTGGCAGGCCGGTGGCCACACGCACCTGCTGGGAGTCCTGGAGTCAGGGCGCTCAGAGGCCACCAGGCCACACCCGGACGGAGCCGGGACACCCGGACGGAGCCGGGACGCCCACTGCCCCGCGAGCCGGAGCCTGGCGAACGCTTCGCCTTCCGCGCTCAGACGGGGCAACATGGAAAACGGCGAGACACACGCGTGGGCAGGATCCCTCCCACACAGGAGAGGAAAACCATACCAGTGTCAGAAAGGCGAGGGGACATTACCAGAGCGACTTTTCCACGATTTTGGTCCTGAAAACCTCCTCCTGGTCGAGGTTCACGGTGCAGTAACAGTCCCTCATCTTGTTTGGCCCCGGGTAGGAGGGAAGGTTTTTGGCTTCACCTAGAAAGCAAAGGAAACACATGTCATCCGTTTAGCAGGGAAGCGTCTGGTCCCCCTGCCAGTCACAGACTTGTTTCCAAACGCCAGGCTCACTCACAGGGACGTGCCTGCCACCGCGCCACACGCAGCCTGGGTTCTCCCGAACACCACGCGTGCCACTGACACACAAACTAACACGCCAACCTCTAGGACAAAGGGAGCAAAGCGGGGACCCGTCTGCCTTGGAATTTTTACCCACATTAGGCCCTTTAGTTTTTTAAAATTGTGCTAAATACACGTAACACGAAGTTTGCCGCCTCACCCGTTTCTGAGTGTAAGTTCAGCAGTGTCAGGTGCGCCTGTCTCTGCCAGCCGGCACCACCGTCGTCTCCCGGACCTTCCCGCCCAGCCGGAGCCCAGCCCCCCGCCCAGGCTGGCACCACCGTCCCCTCCTGTCCTGTGGGTGTGACGCTCGGGGGCCTCTCACCCAGCGCAGCGTCCTCGGCACCACAGCGGAGCAGGGCGGAGCAACGTCCACGTGTGCATTTTCTACCTGCTGCTTCTCTGCTCCTCCTCTGGGTCCCCTTTGATCTTGAATTTGATTTTACAGCACCAGGTAACAGTCGGAGCAGTGACTAAAGAGCAGGCTGCTCCTCATCCACGCGATGAAACCGCGGCTCCAGCTGTTCCCGGCTCAGAGCCACCTGCCGGCCGGGAGGGCAGCCCGGGAGGCCTGGCCAGGGTCCGAGCCTCCCTCCCGCAAGCCCCTTCCTGCAGAGTCGCCGGGAAGCGTCCAAACACGTGTGCAGACGACGGAGGGAGTGTCGAGGCAGCCGGTGCCTGCTGGCCCCCCCAAGTGCCGGTGACGTCACGACCCCACACTAGGCCGGGTCTGTCCAGAGGTCGTGGCAAAGCCCCGCTACCAGCACCCCCTGCCCGAAGCACCGGCGAGCCCCAGTGGCAGGCGGCCCGGCATCGCGGGACCGAGAGTGAGCAGAGACCGGAGCGGGCCCTGGAGCCGCGGCCGGCCCAGCACCCGCGCCCGCCGACGGCACACGCCGCGTGGCCTCCTGGGGCCTCCGTTTTCTCCCCATCGGGGCGTAGAGTCGCGACTGACCACACTAGATCGGGGGAGCAAAACGTGTGACGCCCAAGTGAGGTTTCGGCACATTTAAAACGCGACGTGTCAGCGATGTCGCTGTGACTGCTCACCAGGACAGCAGCCCATGTGCTGTCACGTTCACACACACACACACACACACACACACGCCTGCAGAGGCCACGGGATGAACAGATGCTGCTTTGGAATATAAACGATTAACATGCCTCTAGATTTAAAAAAAGTACCACTGTGTGATTTGCTTTGTTTTCTACCAACCCAGCTCGGTGCCGGGCACCCCGGGCAGGGTTTCTGCTCCCGCCGCGCGGACCACGCATGTCCAGCACAGCCGTGGGGTCAGCCCAGCCCGCAGCGCTCCCCCCACGTGAGCTCCCACAGCATGGGTCTGCGTCGCCTGAAATAGTCTGTGTCCCTCTGAAAGTGTGAGCCCCCACAGAAAGGAAAGGGTCGGAAGTGCCTTGAACCCCCCAGAGAGCCACACTCGGCACCCCCCTGGTTTGTGGGCCGCACTTGCCAGATTTGCATGTTGCAAACTCCCAAGCTAATTTCCACATGGTGAAATATTACCTGGCTACTAAAATCAGTGAAGAAGCATCTGGAAAGCACAGAAGATGTGTAAGAAGTATCAATAAATAGGGATTGAAAATGTCACTGTGTGAGACATCGTAATTACTAAGCAACTTGACTCGTAAGTAATAAAACCCCGGTGAGGACTCCGCTTCCTTCCCCTCCCACAGGGTCCCCCAAGCCTCCTGCTTTTTTAGGCTTTGTTTTTTGCTCATTGCACAGCAATTTCTAATACGTTATCATTAAAGGGGTGGGAGTGAGAATCTCAAGGTAGCAGAGAAGAGTAGAGAACAGGAAGACAGAGATGGTAGGAGTGTTCTGAGGTTAAGAAGAAGCTGCAGAAAACTGAGGTGAGGATACAATGGAAACTTCCAGAAGCCCAAGGAAGAGGCTTTGAGTAAAACCTGCCCTCCCCGCACCCGAGGGCAGCGAGGCTGGGATCCCCAAGCAGCTGGACAGCAACCTGGGGCGCCCGGGAAGCTCGGAGAGACACAGAGATGCAGTCTGGCCCAACGGTCACGCGGGCCCAGCCTGGACGCCTCCCAGCCGTGGCCCAGGAGGCAGCGGGACACGGGCAGGTGCCTGGGCACCAGCCCCACACGTGCGCACAGTCTGCAATAAACGTGTTGAGAACACACGTGTGTGCGTGTGCGTGCGTGTGTGTGTGTGTGTGTGCGCATATTGATTGAGAGAGTATTTGCACACCACACAACTCATGGCGTTCAGCACATTCTCAGGCCTGGGCAACACCCCATCCGGTAGAACAAGCCCCCGCGAGTCGGGTCCAGCCGCGCCCCTCCCCCCAGGCCCTGCCCCCGCGAGTGGGGTCCAGTCGCGCCCCTCCCCCCAGGCCCTGCCCCCGAGAGTGGGGTCCAGCCGCGCCCCTCCCCCCAGGCCCTGCCCCCGCGAGTGGGGTCCAGCCGCGCCCCTCCCCCCAGGCCCTGGACTCTGATCTGCTTTCTGTCCCTGTGGAGTCGCCTGTTCCGGACATTCATACAGATGGAGTCACACAGCATTAATATTCGTGTGGCCTTCTGTGACTGGCTTCTTTCACTGAGCACGGCGTCGTCACGGTTCGTCCACGCTGGGGCAGGAATCCACACGCCATCCTTTTCCCAGCTGGTTCATGCTCCGTTGTGCAAATGCAGCGCAATTCACTCATTCCTTCACCACCGGCGGCATCTGCGCCATTTCCAGCTCTCGGCCAGCGAGAACAGCGCCGCTGTGGCCTCCGTGCACAGGTTTCGGGGTGAACCTGCTTTCACTTCTCTCGACTGCACCTGGGAGTGGGGCCGCGGGTCACAGGGCAGCTCAGCATTCGCCCCTTCGAGGAACTGCCGAGCTGCCCCCGGGGCCGAGCCGCTGGCAGCTCGAGGGCCACCGGCCTCCCCGTCCCCACAGCTCAGGCTGCTGTCCGTGCTGCCGACTGTGCCTTTACTGTGAATATAGAAACGTCCGTCTTTATTTTTTTTTATGATGGCAAAATAGGGGGGAAGTGATGTTGGCAACAGCCCCAGGCAGTTACCATTTCTGGCAAAAGACCAGGCAGATAAAGAAACCGTCTCTGGAGGGAACAGGCCGAGGCCCCTCCGGCACAGGGCGCAGGCCTGCTCCTCCGACGCCCAGCGTGGGAGACTCTGCATTTACCCGCCCGCCGAGCAGACACCCCCGCCCTGGAGCAGAGGTGCCGGTGCGTGAGCGAGACCCTCTGCGTCCTCTGGACTCGTCAGGGCTGGGCAAGAAAAATAGTCAGTTCCCTTTTTCTAAGGAAGAGTCGAGGGGTTCTGGGCCCTGACCTGATTCCGGTGTGTCCCCGGAGGGGTGAGAACATCCTGCTTGTGTAGGTTTCCCTATAAAATGTTTTTAATATACAAACATGTCTGCGTAGCCCCAGGAATGCATCGCAGAAAACCTCCAGCTGTAGTGGTCCAGGATGGAAAACACGGGTCTCCCTGGAGCCCCCACCAGCTCTCCAGAAATGGCCACGGCCACTGAGTTCTGCTCCTTGTTCTCCCAGCATCACACCCTCAAATGACAGTCTCACTGCTGTCCCTGGGCTTGTCAACGTAAAATCTGCTGTGAAAGACGGAGGGTTGGGGACACACGGGTCCCTCCCCTCCCTGCCGTCTCTGCTGTTGGCATTGCGGAGGATCTGACACTGTCATTCTATCCTATAATTGTCTCACCTATTTTTTATAGCTTGATTCTAAGTATCTTAACCCCACAGAGTGTCCTTTACAACATGACGATGATGCCGGGACCGGCCCCGTCAGCAGGTGCCCGGACTAGAAGGCGCCCTGGGATCAGCTCCCAGCTCCCGGCGCCGTCTCCAGCCGCGCGGTTTCTGCCCTCAGTGCCCGGCCGGGGCACGGCCCCCGCGACTGTGTCGGGCTGCGCGTGGGCCCGCCCTGCTCCGGCCCGACTCAGACCGTGACAGAGTGTAAACCCCGGTTTCAAAGTGCCTTTCTCTCCGGTGCTCTGAGGCACAGTTCTGTGCGTGGATGTGGTTCACGTCTCACAAAGCACACGCGTGTACGGGAAGCCTGCCTTCCCCACCCGCCACGGCAGGCAGCAGCCGCGCCAGCTCCTCCGGCAGGTGTGCTGGGCAAATGTGTTCCTTCCCCCCTTTCACGTAAACGGGGTAACAGCCCAGCCTTGAGTGGAGGACACTTAAGACGACGCTGAGACCACCAGGGTGTTGGGAACGTCCCGCTTCCCGACGGCACAGTTTGCTGAGCGATGCCGCAGCTCAGCCCCGGTGACAGCGCTTGGTCATTCTGCCTTTTGCCATTGTCAAGAGTGCTGCATGACTTGCCTCAACTTCTTTGTTTTTTTAATTTCAGAATATTACGGGGGTGCGAACGTCCTGGTCACGTGGATTACTTCCGCACTGCTCGTCAAAGTTACAAGTGCACCCGTCACTCAGCCGGGGATCGCTGTGCCGTCAGGTGTCACTCACCCACCCCGCCCCCACCTGCACGACTCCCGCCGAGTTTTTCTTCCACCTGTGCACGAGCGCTGACCGGCCAGTTCCACATCAACAGCGAGCACGTGTGGTGCGTGTGTTTCCATTCTTGCGATACTTCGCTTAGGACGACGGTCCCCAGCTCCATCCTGAATGTCGCAAAAGCAATTAATTCGTTTTCATGGCTGAGTAGTACTCCACGGTGCACACCTACACAGGTTCCATTTCTGTTTGATAAACACTGAAGGCCTAGAACCAGAATTTCTGGCAGAAGAGGTAATTCGTACTTTTCATACACATTGATCATATTGCCAATGGCTCCCACAGTATCACAGCGATCTGCATTCCCGCCACACTGCGTGCCGTACCCCAGCTCGTGCGGGGCCACAGAACTGTGGGTCCTTGCCAGGCGGACAGGTGAAAATGGGACGTTTGTGTTTCTCACCCTCCGCGCGTTACCAAGAGCTCCTCCTGCAGGGTTCCCGGCTCACGTCCACCTCTTCCTTCCTCTCCCTCCTCCCGAGACAGGGAGAGGGTCCCAGCACAAAGTCCCCGCCAGCCGGCCCTGCCCGGAGCCACAGCCACGGGAGCAGAAATCATCTGTTGTCAAAACCCTGACTTCTGCAGCAGCGGCCGAGCCCACCACTTCTGACTGACAGCACACCCCGGGCCGGCGGGTCCCGCAGGGGCCGAGTCCTCGCCCCGGCACGGCGGGGTCCACGCACCTCCCCACAGGCCCTTCCTGGTGAGAAGTCAACAGCAAGTCACGACCGCTTTAGGACCTGCTGTTTCTGTACCTGAACAGCAAAAACGTCTTCATATCTTGCTCTAAGTATCATTTTGCAGTCCAGAAAGAAAGACAATCTGGAAAATACGGAATTCGGGAGAGGTCCTAGAAACAACCCGACGCACAGCGGCACCCTGCGCCTCCCGCCCGCCGTACGTGGGCACCGGCTGCTTCTCCTTCCTTCCCCACGCCGTTCTCTGAACGGGCCCTGGTATGAACTTGGGGAAGAAAATTTCTTGGATGTTCACAAAAGATTAGAAAAACCGTTTTCTTCCTCAGAACCTGCCCTTCAGACGCCTAACAAAAACACTGAATTCTAGAAAGACTTTATCTGACCCAAGGGGAAAACTGCCTAAATACTTTTAGATACACCATAAAGTGTCCCCAGCCCATGATTAAGATAAAACTCTCACGTGGAATCAGACGTCTTTCCTGTTATTCTGGGGCTAGAGGGGACCCCGAGAGGCTGTCCCAACCAAAGCCTGAACTTCTCACACGTCACTGGTCATCTCTGCCGTTGGCTGATTGCACAACAGGCCCCGTTCCTCAGGCCGTGCACGCTCTGTGCTCTTGGACCTCTGGGGTCTCCCCGAGAGGGAAGGCAGGGAGCGTGCGGTCAGCTTGCCGTGAGACTCTCCGTCCACGTGAGCTCCCACAGGCGTGAGCGTGACGTCTGAGAACACGCACAGGCAGCACCCTGCCACTGACCTGTGAGGAGGCCGGCGTGGCCTGGGGCCCTCGCAGTCCTCGTCCACTTGCAGGAAGCAGACGGGCCGCTCCCTCCTTGCAAAGCAGCTCAGTCCCTCCTCTGCCTTGCTCGTGGCGGCCAGAGGACAGGGAGCAGCAGAGGAGGCAGGCGAGAGCCGTCCAGCCACCCCGCACACCATGGCGGGACTGTGGCCAAGCGCACGGGGGCTCTGGGCCGGAAGTGGCCCTGAGCACAGCACCAGGACCCCGCAGAGCTGGGCAGCCCCCACCCCGGCGTCAGCTGAGTCCTCTTCTCCTTTCCCCACGACAACAGGAAGCCCGTGGATCCCGGAGAGGAACAGACGGCGGCTCTCGAGGTCTTAGCAGAGGTCTCAGGCATGGCCAGGCTGAGTAGGGAAGTCACCACCAGAGTGGCAGAAAACTCGGGAAAACTGCGCGTCTGGTGAGGGTCTGGCACCAGGGACACATACAGGGCTCTTACAACTCCACAACACAGAAACAAATAATCCAATTTACAAATGACCAACGGGCCTGAACAGACATTTCTCCAAAGAAAGTACACAAATTGACAACTTTCCTAGTCATTAGAAAAAGCCAAGTCAAAAGCACAGTGAGATCCCGCCTCACCCACACGGGTGAGTGCCGGTGGCGTGTGGGGAGGCTGGGGCCGCCGTTTGCGGCCGGCGAGTTGTGACGCGGCGGGAACAGCCTGGCGGCTCCTCGGCGGGTTAAACGCACACAGCTCTGGGTGCTGCCACGTTTCGACAACATGAACCTCCAGTCCAGGGGCTTAGGGCGTCTGCCCGTTTGCTTGTTTCCTCTTCGATTTCTTTCATGGTGTTTTATAGTTTTCCTTGTAGCAACCTTTCACTGCTTTGGCCACATTTGTTCCTAGGTATGTTTTTGTAGCGATTATAAACGAGGTTGCTTTCTTGGTTTCTTGTTCAGATTGTTTGCTGTTAGCATAAAGAAATGCTCCTGGCTTTCGTATGCTGACTTTGTACCCTGCAACCTTACTGAATTTGTTCATCAGTTCTAAGAGTTTTTGGTGGAGTCTTCAGGTTTTTCAAGTCCAGGATTTCTGGGGTTTTTTATTATTATTATTATTTCAATTTGCATGTTAAATTTCTCTGATAAATTTCGGAATTGATTCTCTGTGTTTTATTGAAGTTTGCTGGGCTTCCTTAAAACAGCTGTTTTGAATTCTTTGTCTGAGAGATCACACGTCTCCACCACTCCTAGGCTGGTCTCTGACACCTTATTTTGTGCATTTGGGGAGGTCCTATTTCTCTGAACGTTCCTCGTGCCGTGGACTGACAGTGACGTCTGGATCTTGAGGCTCCTCCACGGAGACTTGGCTGTGGACGGGTGAGAATCGTCACTGGAGGGAATGTGACAGGTTCCCTTCTATTCTGCTACTCAGCAATTCAAACATAGAGCTACCATGTGGTCCAGCAATTCCACTCCCAAGTATATCTCACAAGAACCGAAAACAGGCCGGGCGCGGTGGCTCACGCCTGTAATCCTAGCACTTGGGAGGCCGAGGCGGGCGGATCGTTTGACCTCAGGAGTTCAAGACCAGCCTGAGCAAGAGCAAGACCCCGTCTCTACTAAAAATAGAAAGAAATTATCTGGCCTACTAAAATATATATATAGAAAAAAATTAGCCGGGCATGGTGGCGCATGCCTGTAGTCCCAGCTACTCGGGAGGCTGAGGCAGAAGGATTGCTTGAGCCCGGGAGTTTGAGGTTGCTGTGAGCTAGGCTGATGCCACAGTACTCACTCTAGCCCGGGTGACAAAGTGAGACTCTGTCTCAAAAAAAAAAAAAAAGAACCGAAAACAGGAATTGACACAAAAACACACTTGAAGGTTCACAACAGCACCGCTCACAACATTCAAAGGTGGAAAGACTCCAACGTCCACGAACACGTGAACTGGCAGACGTGTGCCGTGTGGTTAGTGGCTGCAGGGGAGGGAGAGGGATGGGGGGGATCGAAGGGCACAGGCTGCTCTTCTGGGGTGATCACAAAGTCTTGTGTCTAGAGAGGGAAGACGGCCGCGTAACCGTGTACGAGCACTGACTGCCATTACGTGTGCACGTCAGAATTGTTAGAATAGTGAATTTTATGTCACGTGCATTTTACAGCTTTCTTTTTGAAGGTGGTTGCATCCGCGGAGGCCGGTGCTGGCAACCGCGACTGCTCACGGCACAGGCGCCACGCTCCCCCGGCATCCTTGCTTGGAGCAGGAAAGGGCGTCAATAAATACTTTGGGGGAGTTTATATTTAATTTTATTATTTTTATTTACTCCTTTGGCTGGGTCGTAACATACATTCAGTAAATACTGCTCAGTGAATTCTGACACACGTGCAGGGCAGTGTAACGGTCGCCAAGACCAAGGCGCGGGGGCCCCGGGACTCCAGAGTCCCATCGTCCCTTCCCGCCCAGGGCTCCGCAGGCCTCGGAACCCCACGACCACCGCCCAGCTCTGCCTGTTCTCACACGCCGTGTAGGCCACGCAGCACGTGCTTGTACCTGTCAATCCATCGGGCTGGAGACCGTGAGGTTCTGGTTCCTCCCTCTCTCATGCCCAAGCTGAAACAGCCGTATGAACAGAAGGTGCCGCTCAGTGAAGCTCCCACAGGGAAGTCAGGGAAACGCTTGATTCTCCCTCGAATTTACTGGGCTTTCTAATAAGGAACTGGCTCCCTACCATCCCGAGAAGGTGAATAACTGGGGAATTTGTTGCAATCATCATTTTTTATTGACATATAATTCGCATACCATACAACTCATCCTCTTAGTATATTCCCAGAGTTGAACGACCATCATCATCAATTCCAAAGGATTTTCATCACCCAAAAAGGAAACTCGGCGCGCGCTAGCTCCGCCGTCCCCTCCCCCGGCCCCGGCGCCGCGGGCCCAGCACGGAGCACACGCTGCGCCCACGGGACACGGGGCCTCCGAGCAGAACCCCCAGCCGCCAGACCCCGTCGTCAGACCCCGTCGTCAGACCCCGTCGTCAGGGCAACGGCCCAGAGGGGGCGGCGATGGCAGGCGCAGCCGCACAAGCGCGGGCCGGCCACGAAGACCGTCGCGATCAACTGTCCCCTCCAGAGACCCACAGCCGCGACCCCGCGCCGGCCGGAGGTGTGATGTCTCGAAACCGGAGGAGACGGCACAGCAAGGCTTGGGTTTTTCCTTCCTCAGTGACGGCTCAGGACGGGACGGCCCGAGAGGCACGTCAGGCTCCCAGTGCGCATGCCCGAGCGGCGCCCGTCCCAGGGGACGTGCCCCCCCACCGCGCCCCCCCCTCCGCGGTCACAGACCCCCGCACCGGGCGGAGTGGCCGCCGCGGGGTCCGGCCTCCGAGCGGGGCCACGAGCACGCTCTTTAATCCCCCTGCCCCAGGACCCACGGGGACGGAGACCACGTCCTGCGCCCACGCAGGGCGGGCCCCGCCGGTCAGCGCCACCTCGGGAACGAGGGCTCAGGCCCTCCGGGGGGGTGTCAGGGCCTGAAGAACGACCTCCAGGCAAGGTGGCCAAGCCCCCGCCACTCCCGCGGGCTCCAGCCTCGTCCCCAGCGGCCACCAAACACCTGTGCACCCACCTGCTCAGCCCGGTAACATCCAGCGAGGCTGACCCCTGTGCGCAGCTGAGCCCAAAGGTCATGAAAGATCGGTGTTCAGTATGGTCATATTACACAGGGCAAAGACACAACATGCAACCACGGGAGATTCGGACACACGGGGCGCCTCCCACCCACCCTGGGCACAGAGGGGGCGCGGCAGAGCAGGACAGCCTGACCCCCCACGGTGCCCGTCAGCAAACCCAGGCGCCTGCACCCACAGAGCTCGCCCCGGGGCGCAGTCTCGCAAAGAACTCTCAGTAATACGTAGAAAGCGTGGGTGTGATTTTTGAGGATAGGGTATGTATGTTCATGCATGTGTGTCTAACCCTGCACCAGTGCACATGCACATGCGACATGAGAACCAGAGGGGTGACCGAACAGAAGTGCGGACAGCACAAACGTCTCAGGAGGGGAATGAGTCACTTTTCCTCATTCTTGAAAACGCAAACTGGCTTTTCCAAAGTTTCTACAAAGCATGCCTTACGTTTATGCTTAAATAGAAACAATTGCAAATGTAATAGCATCTGAGATTCATTTATTTTAAATTAAAATGTCAGGTCTAATTTCTCTTCTGCCAACAATTCCTTCCTTTATAGTAAATATTGACAGAACCAACTTATGTGTGATAATAAAGGCACTTTTGTCAATTAAGTTTGAATGTAAAATAAGACAGTGTAATTCAGAACTTGTGCATAAATGCCCATTTTATTAGCTTAAATTTACAAATTCACTCACAAATACCACTCCGATCAGGCGCCTCCCTCTCCAGAGTGAGTGCTCAGTATCTGTCTGGTGAGTGGATCACTAATTTCACTAATTAGCAGATGTTTAACTCCCAAACCAGCTGGGTCCAAACTGTGCCACATGCTACAAGATCCCCTGTCCCACCTCCAGGTACACAGCAGGCACATAATCCATTGCAAGTGAATTATAAACCTCGTCCCTTTTAGAAAACTCTGAGTATGTTTAAAATTAAAAGTCTTATTTTAAAAAACCTATTTTTCTCTGTTTTAAAACATTGTAATTACAAAGAGATCTCTGCTCCCTGCAGCAGTTGCTCCCTGTGGGTGTGCATGGGAAAGGTCGCCCGTCCCCCCTTCAGCCGGCCCCGCGGCCCCCCGGCCCGGCGCAGACCCTCTGGTGTGTTCACCGCCAGCCTTTCTCAGGCAAAGGTCCTCGTGTACGGGAGGGGAGCCCGGAACTTTCTTGCTGAAAGTGGACCTTACAGCACACACCACTCCACTGGGTTTTTCCTCTTCACACTGGGAAGGAAATCACCCTGTCACTCCCTGTGGCCGTGTCCCCATCCTTTCTAGGAACACGTGTTCCACAGGATGGCGGCACGGCACAGGAGATTCTAGCCCCCGACCCTGGCGGGGCAGATCCGCACTCCAGCCCGCAGCCTGCATGGGACGTCGGCCCACAGCCTTGCCACACAGGGCCTCCGCGGTGGAAACTGAACCTGCAACACCGTCGGTCCGAGGGTGCCGCAGACGGTCCTCACGTGCGGCAGCTTTGAGGAGGAGGCTTCGCCTCCCGCCCACAGAGCCCAGCCTCGGCCTCGCGACGCAGCAGAATCAGCATTGCCAGCCACGGCTGCGATCACCTTTCCTTCCCCAAAACAACCTCTGACTACACGAGCTACTCGAAACCCTGCAGTGTAACGACGGAGCACGTAAAACCCGCGTGTGCTCAGTAACTAGGATTCCTTCCCCCGCCCTTTGGGATCGTCAAGCCCCAAGTCCTGGTCGGCAACCAGCACACCAGCAGTATCTCAAACAGAGCAAGATCGTGGTGAAATACCTCGTGTGTGCGGCCGGAGGGGGTGCAGACGCCACGCTGCCCTCCGTCCCAGGCGCTGGGAGTGCCGTGGAGCGCACAGGCCGGGGCGTCCCCGTGCACACGCCCCGAGGCCCTGCACCTGGGCGGCACAGCAGGCCACCTTCCCACCAGGCCAGCCTGGCGACGGCAGGGAAGCCCAGGAGAGCAAAGCCACGGTCGGGCTGGTGTTAAGACGGTGCCAGCGCAGCGCGGAGCGCCCACGTCTCCCACAGCGCCACCCGCCAGCCGGGCGGGCGATTTCCACCCAGCGCAGGGCAGGCCCCTCCCTGAAGAGCCGGAGCGCCGTGCAGACGGCGGTTCGGAAAGCTCTGCTCTGAGAGCACGGGCGCTTTGCACTTACCAGCGTTCTAGACAACAGCCGTGCCGGACCCCGTGGGGCCTGCCGAAACAGACACCTCCAGCCCCAGCCCAGAGCCACCACACGGATGCGTGTTCTGGGGCAGGACCCTGACACCTGCACTTCACGGCTCCCGGGCGGCGGAGGTGCTGCAGGTGGTGGCCCCACTGTGAGAGCTGTGGGCTAGGGTGAGGCACAGAGGACAGGCCGGTGGGCACCTGTGCCCTGCCTGCTGCCTGCCCGGCACACCCGGACTCCGCGCAGCTGGACAGAGGTCTCACTCCCACGGCCAAGGCTCCCAGAGCCCGGCTTCCCCTCCTGGGGACAGCAGAGAAGGCCAGGGTCCCAGGCACAGCTGTGGGCTCAGCTCTCGGTTCAAAGGGGTCCAGGGACAACCCGCAGCAGAGAAGCAGCCCTGCCCCGCAGGGAGCAAACCCAGAGCCAGCAGGAGGGCTGGGTGCCAGGCAGGGACAGGGACGGTGGGAGGAGCCCGGGTCGGCAGTGAGGCCACCCTGGCACAGGCGGCCGGCACTGTGAGAGGGAGGCCCGGAGTGGGCAGGGTCCGGGGCATGGCAGGGCCCCACCGAGGGACACTCAGCCAGAACCCCCACTGCCCCCTCCCCACGGGCTGTGTTTCAGGGACCGTGTGGCTGAATCAAGCCTGTGCTGAGGCACGTCCCCCTCCGTCCTGGGACACAGCCTCGGGCCTGGGCACCTGCCCCCAGGGAGACTGCAGGGGCGGCGGCTCCTGGCGGGCCCAGCACACAGGCAGACACACCTGTGCCCCGAGACAGCCCAGCACTCGGCGCTGCCGTGTCTGTGGAGTGGGAAACGGGTCTCGAGTGCCACGCCGGCCACGGCTGAGTCCGTCTGGAACAACCAAGCTGCTTTTGGCTAACGTGCTAATGGGAAAGCCAGATTGGCAGCATCTGTCACCTAAATGCCAAGATCGTAAAACAGCTGATGCCGGAGTTTGTTGGCTTGTGCCCTGCCCGCAAGTCGTCATCCGGCGCGTACCAGGGCCCAGCAGACTCTGCACCCAGCGCCCGGGACCCCTCGACCAGGGGGCAGCCCCCGCCCTCCACAGGCCGACATGTGATACCACAAAGTCAAACCACAAATTTATCTGTGGAGCTTAAAATGAATTTCTTCTTGTCATGTGCTAACTTTCTACCCTGGGGTTTCCTTTATTAGACTTGAGCCCAAAACTGTCTTGGAAACAACTCTGGGATATCTCAGCTTTGCACACTTGGGGTGAGGAGGAGGGGAGACGGGAATTAATCAGCAGATGCTCCCCGAGGCCCAGCTCTGGCAGCCACACGAGCTCCGGCCCGTAAAAACCAGCCCCGCACTTGCCGAGTGGTGCGACGTGGGCCCAGACCCTCACTCACCTGCAAACGAGTAGCACCTTATTCTCATCTGGCCAGTGGAACACTGCTATGTATTTAATTTACTGTAAAAGCAGCTGGTTTTTCTTCATTCTTTACCAACCTCTGTCTGCTCTTCCCTATTAATGACACCTGGGCACGTTTCAGCGTAAACCTGCGGCAGGTCAGACGTCCTCCCTCCACCATGCGCTGGCACCACCTCCAGCCACGCCAGCCCTGCAGGGAGCTGGCGGCTCTCCATCCTCAGTTCCCCCGATCCAGGGCCGGAGGGGCCCCCGGGAGCTCCCGCCCACTGCTCCCCGTCCCAGCGTCTGCGGGGGTGCTGGCAGGCAGGCCGCGGTCATCACACCCGGCTGCGACACACGCACAGCCCCGTCCCCGTGAGACCTCTCCTGGCACCGCCCGCCGGGCTCAGGTCTGGTTGGATGCAAGTTAGCAAATGAAACAGAACCTTCGCACCGAGAGCGCCGGGGTTGGAGCAGCCGGCGAGCGCGGAAGACAGGCTTGACCTAGCGCGCAGGGGCTGGTCACAAGATCCCCTCCTGCAGTTCACAAGGCGGTCAACTGATTCCTCCCTGCCCACTTCCTGTCACAGGAGACCCGGCACAGAGAGACCACAGGACGCCAGCACGAGGGGGCACAGCTCGCACACGAGAACCAGCTGCAGCTGCCGGCTCGGTCCACGCCCTGTGGTGGTGCCGCCCGCTGCTGGCCAGTGCCCCCGTACCCAGGCTCGAATGTGTCGTCACTACACTAAATGCCTCGCATGACAACTAGCGCAGAAGCCAGATGGCTGCGCCCCCCCGGCTGCCTCCCGTGGGGAAACGGCCTGGTACGGCAGTGGCCCACCCTCCTCAGCCGCCCGTTCGTGCAAAGCCACGTTTGCATGTGAGATCGTTCCTCCTGGTTAATATTTCACTTTACAGTCACGACGAGCACGCTGGAAGAAGAAACCCAAACACACTTGTGACCAGCGTGTGCGCAGGGCCCCCCAGCAGCACGGGCCGGGGACGTTCCGGGGTCCCCTCAGCCGTGGTGGCCCTGACGGGCAGGCGGGAACCCTGGGCCTGGGGGCTGGCGCTGGCCCTCCCCGCCCTGTGCAGCCACAGCTCGAGGCCTCTTTCCACGGAGCCTGGGGCTGGGGCGGGCCCTGCCCTCTCGGCCACGCGGGAGGGCGCCAGACCTGCAACCAGGATGCTGACCCGTCAGCGCGACACCAACGTCCCAGAATCTGAAGGTCTTCTGGTCCCGGGCACTCCAGACGCGGATGCTTGGCCTGTGGGCATAGCTGGGCAGGCGTGCTCTGGGCCAGGCACGACACCTCCCTCCACATGCACCTCTCAGCCACCCCAGCACCTGCCTGTGCTCCCAGCTACTCGGGAGGCTGAGGCAGAAGGACGGCTGGAGCCCAGGAGTTCACGGCTACCGTGAGCCGTGATCACACCTGTGAACAGCCACCGCAGTCCAGCCTGGGCAACGCAGGGAGAACGTGTCTCAAAAAAACAAAACAAAACTGAGCACAGAGAGGTTGAGTAACCTGCCCGAGGTCACACAGCTGGTAAGCTGGTGTGGACCCTGGCCCCTCATGCCTGTCTCTCAGCCCCACACCCCAGGGTACCAGGCAGCACCTATGCAGTCAGTGCCACTGGAGTCTCCTCCTCAGCCAACGTGCACGAGCCCTACCTGCTCTCTGCCCCGGCACACGGCCTTCACGCTGCACCATCACACAGGTGCAGGGAGCTGTGGCCAGACACACCCTCGGTCCGTCTCCAAATCTCTTCTCTCCCCAAACTGTGTCGTCCGGGAACGCCCTTACACAAGGGCGTCGACCCCGGGACCCCTGGCATTTGGGGCAGGAGGCGCCCGGCAGGTGCTGAACAGCACCTGGCCCACCCACCCCACCTCCCCCAGGTGTGTGTGTGTGTGTGTGTGTATCCACCTAAGTACCTGTCCCTGGGTGAACAGGAGCAGGCTGGGTGTGTGTGTGTGTGTGTGTGTGTCCACCTAAGTACCTGTCCCTGGGCTAACAGGAGCAGGCTGGGGTGGGGGGTGGCTGTGGGGAGGGTGAGCAGCCGCGAATGCACACACACACACACACACACACACACACACACACACGGAAGCACCTGTGCGGTGACCGGCAGCCAGGTTAATCTCAGTCTTTCTCAGCGCACCGCGGAGCTCACCTCCGCAAGGGACGTCAACATTCCCGTTGTTACTGTCATTAATACACGACCCTGTGGTGAATGTGTCTTATTTTCCTTCAGTCTGCAAAGCCTTGGAAGGCGAGGGCTACGTTTCCCTCACACCGTGGACCTCTCGTGCCTGGTCTCCGGCCCGGGAGGCTGCTGCTGGCGGCGTCCACCCACACAGCACCGCCGGCTGCCGGGCTCAGACCCACCCGCTCCGCACACCCAGGAGGGGCAGTATCAAAAACAGCTTTACTCCTATGAACCAGTGTTTGTGATTAACACATCAAGTAAAACTGAAAGTTCTTGTCTCTGCCTTTTCGTCGATGACCTTGAAAGGTTATCTATCCCATCCTAACTTACCCTGAACCCTAACACGGAAAATCAAAGCTGCACCCCACACCATGTTTACGAGCCTCACAATGTTTCCCAGACCAGATCCATAAAAAAGTTTCTGAAATATTTCACTGGAAAAACAATGCTGCCACCGCTTTTAAGCCACGGTGCCACTAAAACCTGGACTAGCTCTGGGGAGTGGGTCACAGCTCAGAGACCTGTGGCTCACCGCGGCCGTCCACAATCTGCGCTGAAGTCTTAACCGACCAGGCTGGCCCACCCGGCCTTCTCTGCTGACAGTCGGCACATGCGTCCGGCTGTGAAAACACCGACGTTCTTACGACATGCACAAGGCCCGCAGCACCCGGCCTGGGGCGGGAGCCAGCGGAGCTCCGGGGAGGGGCCAGAACGCGGGTCTGGAGAGGAGAAATCAGGGACATTTACTCTGGACGAGACGCCTCCGTCCCCTCTCCCCCTGCACACCCGGCCCTGCTCTCTCCACTGAAGGTTTCTGGGGCCCAGGAAGGGTACAAGGACGGCAGAGAAGGCTTCCCCGAAGGAAACACAGAGACACACTTCATGAAACAAAACAAAGTTCAAAATGAAAGTTCTCAGGCAAAACAGAGAAGTGTTTTTCTCTCCACACAGCCGTTATTTCCACTGAGGATCCCCACAGGCACATTCCTGGGTCCAAGCGCTGCCCGCGGCCGCAGGAAGTGATGAGCAGAGAAAGGAATGCCACGGGCCCCAGACGTGGCCAGCTGGGACTCAGGAAACCACACCAAGGCCTTCGGGACGTCACCTCCCCCCGCGGCTCCTTGATGAAATCGCTGTGGAACCGCCAGGACCAGGGAAAAGCAGAGGCCACGCACCCGCCGTGGCCGGAGAGGACAGGGTCCCCCAGGACGCTGCAGGGCAGGGAGGCGGCCACGCCACGGTTGGCACCAAGCAGGCCCCACACAGAAACCCAGGAGCCTGCTCGGAGGCGGCGGCAGTGGCGGGAACTCTCCGTCCTGCACCCACTCCCTGCTCCTGGGGAGAGGGGACCTGGTATTCCCACTCGTCACAGCTCGGCCACCAGCGTTTGCCACGGTTTTCTTCGCACGTAGATCTGAGAGGGCCCAGAGGCTCCTCCCTTGAGCAATCGCCCCACGAACCCCAGAATCTGCACAGCAGGAGTCCTGGAGGTCAGTCGGAGAGGGCGGCGTCCTTCCCAGGCCTGGCGGCAGAGCCCTCCCAAGCTGCTCCAGCCCCAGCGACCCCTCGGGGTCAGCCCCAGCCCAGGCCACCTCGCCTGCCAGCTGCAGCCTGAGGGAGCAGGAACTCCCGGCAGAGCCCTCCTCCCAAAGGCCAGGGGACAACTAGCCCCACCAGAGCAGCCCGCCCAGACCTCCGAGAGCCCAGGCTGGCCTCTGCTGACAGCCCTGCACCCGCCTCACTTGCCTCGGGAAGGCCCAGCTCAGCCTGGGCCCAAATAACGCAGCTGCCCCGAGGCTGGGGGTGCTGGGGGCTGAACCCCCAAATGCCAGAGTTGAACTGCCTGCCACTCACCCGGGGGCCGCCCGCAGCACCTGGACTTGGCGGGGAGGGTGGCCTCGCCCCCCCTACAGGCGGGAACCTCCAGGCGCGGAAGCCGGAGGGCTGGCGCCAGGGCGCTGAGTGCAGAGCGAGCTGTGCCCCCCGGGTGGCCTCCGGCCGGCCTGCAGCTGTCTCGGGGGATGCTCAGGTGTTCCAGGCGGGTCAGCCCTGGACGCTGTGCGCCGTCCCTGCTGTGAGCAAGGAGCACAGGCGCTGAACGGGCCCCGCGAGCGCAGCACCTAAAGGAACCTAAGAAGGAAGGGGCCTCTGTGGGAGCTGGACATCTCCGTCTGCGGGAGTGACTCGATGACACACCCAGGACAGGCCGTTCCTCGCTCGCCACAAGCGCCTGGGCCGGGACGGCGTCAGCACTCACAGCAACGCGGCGCCAGGTGCCTACACCCAAACGCCGGCTTCGGCGCTGGCCGTGCGGGGACTCCTGCCGCAGGAGTGACTCCGACAGTCTCTTTGCTCCCGGGAGCCTCAGAGGAGGGGAGTTGGAAGTGTTTAGCCGGGCGGGGGCTCACACGGGCAGTCCCAGCCAACAGCGTCGCTGAAGCCCCGGCATGGGGGCCCCGTGAGCTGTGATCGCGCCCCAGCCTGGGTGACGCCGCGAGACTCCGTCTCCTAAACAAAATCTGTCCTGCGCACGGTGGTGACCAGCGGTGACGTGGCCTCGCCCTGCAAGAGCCACCTGCTGTTTGCGTGGCTTGTCCACGCCGCCCCCAGCAGTGACTGATTGTGGTGGAGGGAAGTGTCAGGGAGGTACACAAAATCAAAGCAAATTAGCTGCTCTAGTAACTTCCAGAAGTGCGTTTAGAGCCATAAAGAAAAACCACAAGCGCTAAAAAGGAAAGTGAAATTTTCTTCCTCGGAAGGAAAAAGCAAAGTGCAGAAAGCTGCAGAGAAGACGGGGGGCTGCGGACGGCCGGCCCTCAGCGACTGGGGGGCTTAGCTGCGTGGGGTCGCACCGAGTCGCTGCTGAACAGAAAAGGCAATGGCCAGCAAACAGACGCAGAAACCAGCGCAGACGGTGGCCGAGCCCGCTTACACCCAGGAGACTCCCGCTCGGCACAGCTCCCGGAACCGCGGGGTCCAAACCAGGTGCCGGGGAGACGCACAGCGACGGCACCTCAAACTCTGCTGACTTTCCCAGGGAAGCCTCCATCCCGTCCCGGGACCCTCAGCACCAGACGGGCACAGGGAGAGATGCCGGCTCCCGGCCAGGGTCTCCTGACCTGGCCCCGTCCTGGCGCCCACGGACGGGTCTTCACGGCTGGTGAGGGGGCCCGTGGAGGCCTAGAGCAGGGGACCTGGTCGCAGGCAGGAAAAGGCGTCACCACCGACGCACTCCGAGTCCCCCAAGTGGGAGAAACACACAGGCCTTAATTTGCCTTTGGAATTTTGTCCCTTCTGCAATCCAGGTTCAAGGTCGGGCAACCCTTCACGTTTTGAGAATGATTCAGGTAACACGGAAAGAACCCTAAGAGGAAGGGCACAGGAGCGTCCCCGGCTGACCTGGGGCGCAGTGCTGACCTCTGCCCCCAGAGAGGAGGCGCCCCCACATCTGAGGGCACTGGGGCTAGACACGCACGAGCCCAGCCATGTCTAGACCATCAGGACACCGGCTGTCCCAAAGGCGTCAAATGGAGCCTTAAATCCCGGTGACTGTCCCAGGGGTGAGGCTCGAGTGTACCTGAAAACTGGAACTGCGATGCCTCAGGGGACTCGCCTTCCACAGAGACACCCTCAGCGTCGTCAGACACTCACAGGACAAGGCATCACTATTTTTGATAAAACACACACAAACCAAATCTTCCAGACACTCTGCGTCCCCGAGGGGGCCCTGAGCTTGACCTAATAACCCCGGTGTGAGAACCAGGGGTCCCAGGACACGGCAAACACCCGTCATCCGGACTCTGCCTCACGCTCGGAGGAAACCCGACCGTCTGCTGCAGACGGCGAGACCGTGGGCTCCCTTGGTGCCGCGTCAGGCACCCTCCACACGGAGGCAGGACCCAGACCCCGTCAACACGCTGGGGCCCCCGCGCCGCCTTTCCACGGGGAGACCACGTTCTCTGTCGGCCCGGGCATCCTCCACCGGACGCTGCTCTTCCCGTTTTTGAAGCTACGATTTCTGAGCTCTTCTTTGTTCCTCACTCACTCACCTGCACGGACGCACGACAGACGCGCCCCGGCGCCAACGGAGCAGACCTCTCCCGCCAGTTTGCCTCCTGGCCGTCCACACGCGTGCTCCCCAGTTTGCCTCCTGGCCGTCCACACGCATGCTCCCCAGTTTGCCTCCTGGCCGTCCACACGCGTGCTCCCCAGTTTGCCTCCTGGCCGTCCACACGCGTGCTCCCCAGTTTGCCTCCTGGCTGTCCACACGCGTGCTCCCACACTCCCAGCGGACATCCAAGGGACAGACGCCTGTGGCTCTTTGCTTCTGAATCTGCACAGACTTATCTGTGTGCTGCGATTCTTTCAGGGCCCGACATCAGCTGGAGTCTTTGCATTTTGCTTTTCTTTCTGACCATACCCCACGCTTCCTGCAAGTCACGTGGTCTGGCCTGGGTGCGACACTCCTCCCCAGCCACGGAGCGGTCACGCGTGGACGCCCCACAACACAATCTCCCTTTCTGGCGGCACTTGCTTTGCTTTGCTCACTTAGCCGCTGGCCAGGGTGCTGCCGCTGCGACTTCCTGCTCGCTGTCCCTGCCTCCCGGTCGGAGCCGGGCGTCCGGCTGTGCGGCTCCCGCTTGGCTGCGGAAGCACAGACCCCCACCCTGGCCAGCGGTGGCGGCGGCAGAGGCCCAGACAGAGGCGTGACGGCCTCCCCACCCGCGATCTCCCAACCGCTGTCTCGCCTCGCACCCTCCGGGCCACTGGCACCTGCGAGGACCTGACGACAGAGTCCCCACGTGGCCCCCCTGAAGGCCCCACCATCCACCTGGAGCCCAGAGGCTGCCCACAGGCAACCCTGGCCACCCCGGCCACCTGTCCCGCCAGCCCACCCGAGGGGATTCTCTCCCTTCTCAGACTCCACCTCGCTCCAGCGCAGGCCCAAAGCCCACACTGCCTGTGGGCTGGCCATCGACCCCAAGATCACATCTTCCCACGTCCTCTCCCCTCTGACTTCTGTCCCAGCCCACGCTGGTGGGACCTCCCAGGCCGATGCCTGCCAACCCCCCCGCCAGCGGCCCCTTCCTCCCTGTTCACCGACTGCCTGGTGGTCAAGTTCCACGTCTCTCTCTCCTTTCCAGCCCCCCACGACCCACCCCCCGTTCAAGTCCAGGATCACTGAGAAAGGAAAGAGACTCTAAATCGACAGGGTTGAGGTGAGGACGGGGACGCCGGCGTCACACACGAGGGTTCGGATCCCAGCGTGGCTCCCACAGGCTGGGCGGTCCAGCTCGGTTAAGTCCTACGCGTCTCGTTCCTCAACCTGAATGTCATGGGCTTGTGGGACCTCAAATAAAACATGAAAACTACCCAGGTGAGAGCTGGGTCCCTCCCCCGCCCCCACACGCACAGCAGACCCAGGTACAGCCCAGCTACCCACATGAGTCCTCAGGAGTTAAAAATAGCACAGGCAGCTTAGCTGCACTCGGTTAAGAGAATAGCCAAGTTAATTTTAGCATTAGGAGAGTCTAGGATCCCCGATGCCGAGGGCCGTTTGTGGCCAGCAGGGCCTTCCTTACACCGCCGGACAGACACGCAGGAAAAGCGTCACTGACATCACTCCCGTGCACTCACAACATGTTTCTCTTATTTGAGGTCAGCCTTAGCCCTGTGAAGACCGTCCTACGATAAGTATTGTAACTTTCTAACCAGATGCTGCTCCACACTTAGGGCCACCACACAATTTGACGCCTACAACAGCCCCGTGACAGCAGCTCCTGCCCCCGAGAGGAGGAAATCAGGTGAGATCCCTCAACCAAAAGTTGACACACCTGCAGCAGGGCCAGGGCTAGGAGGGGAGCTGCCAGCCTGTCCCGGCCACCCACATGGCCAAGGGGCACAGTCCAGAGACGCTTGCACACCTTGAGCGGCAACTGTCCCCGCTCCCTTGTCACACGGCCCCTCCTGCTTCTGGAGAGATTCCGTCTGCCATCGGAGGGCGAGAGGCTGGAGGGGCCGCCCAGAGGTCTGCAAACGCTGTCAGCGCTGAGGTCCCACGTTGGACCCCGATGGCCACAGCCCTTCTACGTGGACAAGTTCTGATCTTGCAGCAAAGGAACTCGAGAGCCCAGTGGAGCAGCCAGCGCTGACATCAAGGACGAAGAAAGGGTGGGGGGAGAGCCCAGGAGGCCGCACAGCGAGGACGCGGGAGCAGAGCCTGTCTCCCACGACACAGGGCCGCCGGCCACCCACACCATGACGGTGACGGAAAATGAGCAGTCTCAAGAGTTCCAGAGGACTTTTCTCAACCTAGAATGCAAGGCTGGGACTCTTTTATTTTTTACAGGTTAAGAGAAACATCTTTGTGTATTGCTCTTTATCGAACACATTTATCGAGATAAGATCACACTTTGAAAACAAGCGGTAAACACTGTGGGAAGGGAAACATCACCGCAGGGCAGGGCTGGGGAGGGCGGCCCGGGCAGAAGTGCCCTCGCTGGGGTTCATCCCGGCCTGACTCATGGGAAGTCAGAGCCGCACACTTCCTCAGACAGCGATCGCACAGGAAGTGTGTGCTCAGTCACACTCGGTACACTGGCTACTGTAAAAAGTCGTAACTGTTACCAAAGATACACAACGTGGAAGATTTTTCAGTGTACAGAACTATCTCTTTCTTCTGTACTATCTCATCTGCAAAAGGTGGAAGGAAAAAGAAAGAGGGAGGAGAAAGGAAGAGATTCTCCCCACTCATTCCAACTTCAGCCTCCAAATGAGACCAAATACCCTTATACCTTCCAAAACTATTTAAGAATTACAGGAGTTCAAGACCAGCCTGAGCAAGAACGAGACCCCGTCTCTACTAAAAATAAAAAAAATTAGCCGGGCATGGTGGCACATGCCTGTAGTCCCACCTACTCGGGAGGCTGAGGCGGGAGGATCGCTTGAGCCCAGGAGTTTGAGGTTGCTGTGAGCTAAGCTGACACCACTGCACTCTAGCCCAGGTGACAGAGCAAGACTCTGTCTCAAAAAAAAAAAAAAAAAAAAAAAAGAATTAAAAAGGCCAATACCCCTCCCACACATCTTTAAAAAAACCTTCCAAGCCCCCAAAAATGTTCTGCCTTTTTTTCTTAGCAATAGTAGCATATTACTTATGGCATAACTTTAGGGAGAATCTTTCTTTTTCTGGGCGTGAGGGGTAGGCACTAACCTAAGCCTGAACAACAAGCCCTATAAGTTCCCACCAGACAGCAGACAGGAACTGCCTGCAAATGGAAAAACTAGGTTACGAGGGGAAGACGCTCCCCCCGGTCATCCGCAGACTCAGGCGCACAGCTGGCGAGCCTGGAGCCGGGCGAGGTGAGTGACCAGGAGAGGAGACTGTGCAGTGTCTGATTAACGCACATTTGCCCTCAAGGCAACTAAGCGCTACTGTCTTGTCTGCCTTCGGGAGCGGGGCAAGGCAGGGCCAGACTTCACAGGAGCTCAGTGCTCCACCTACTGTGCCCTGGGCATCCTCCAATTCTGTCCTATGACAGGTTTTCCCTCTGGGCCCGAAGTGTCAGGAGGGTGGGACGGTTAAAGGAGACTAAACCCCAAACCAGCTCACCCACAGACCAACTTTGGGTCTCCAGGAACAGCACACCCTGCACCATTCTCTGCTCAGACTCGGAGGGTGTCCTGCCTTTCTGTGTGCACTGCTGTGCTCCCTGCTGCTCCCAGCTACAGAGGGGGACACAGACATCCCTCCTGCAGCCAGCCCTGCAGGCAAACACCCCCAGAGGGGAGAGACACAGGCCTCTCCGAGCCAGAGCCCCGGCCAGGGAGTCATGCAGCTGGTGCATGGGCATTTGCGCCTCACTGTGGCCCCTAAACCCTGGGGGAGCGGGGGTCAAAGGTTCAGATAATACCCAGTCCCCACGCTGGATTAGAGGTCTAAGCCTCGGCTGAGCTAGTCCTCCTCGCTCGTTCAAAGTGGAGCACAGAGGGGGTGGAGTGAAAACAGCCTAATCAAGCAGCTTCTTCAAACCTTCTTCCTTCCACCAGCCTCCTCTGGGAGTGTTGGTGACAGACCCTCCCACGAACGACGCCGGATGTTAGGCTGAGCACCCTGGAAGGCCGGTGAAGCTGCTCCCTCTGTTCTGCTTCCTATGCTGTCTGGAAAGAAGTGACTCTTCCTCTAAAACAGCACTGGGCCCCGCAGTGCTGAGGCTGGCTGTGCTGGTCTGAAACTTCAGAGCCCGAGACCCACCTGCACCTGCCGTATCATGGCCACACCCTGCCCAAGGTCCCCTCTGGTCCCCTGATTAAGGAAGCACAGCATTCCTCATGCCTCACCGGACCAATTCATCGAGCCAAGGGATGGGGCTGAAAGTAAACCACGGCCAACTGACCCTCCGAGGCACTTCAGGCAGAGCGCAAGGCTGGCTTTCCTGGTCTGAAAGTGACAACACATTTCAACCACATAAACAAGCGAGATCCTCCCCGCCCACTGCTCAGAGCTGAAGTGCTGCCACATCCTATCTGCAGCGCTTCTGAGCCAAATATCAAAACAGTGTCTCAGCGATGATCTGTAAACCCAAATAAAGCCGACAGGAAACAACTCGCTGATTGAGGGTAGCTGGAATTCCTCGGGCGGCATCGAATGTCATCAACAACTGACACTCCAGCAGTCCCTGGTGCCTGTTCCCGGAGGCCTTTCTTCACATGGGAAACCCCAGGACTTGGGGCCGTTCCGCGGTCCGGTCCCCAGCGCCCTCCCCGGCACTGACGGGCTCTCCTCCAGCACACTTGGGGCCTCGTGCGCAACAGTCACTCGGGAAAGGACCTTGCTTGGGGGAGGGGGAGGACATCACTCTCTCCAGATCAAACAACTGGGGAAAAGCACATCCCTCCAGATAAATCATGAAGGCCAGACGCAGCCTCTGTCTCCGGGAACTACTCCGGAGCCCGGTTCACAACCGCATTTCCTCTCCCTCCCCAGGTCCCCAGCCCGGGAGAAAGGCCACGGCTCGGCGGCCGGTTCTCAGGAAGGGGCTGGCGCTGGCGGCTCTCCGGCCCCCGGCCCGCTGGAGCGCTCGCCACACACGCGCGCGCAGACACGTGCACACGCAGACACACGCGCGCACACACACACGCACACACACACGCGCGCGCGCATCCCCCCGGCCAGCCGCGCGCCTGGCGACAGAGCGGAGGGCCCCACACTCCCACAGGGCAGACGCGGAGACCCAGTGCCGGTGCGCTGGACACCCGAGTGCAAGCGCCCAGGCGGAGACGCGCGCAGTCCCGCGCGCACAGACACATGGACAGACGCCCCGCGCAGGGGACCCACCTCCCCGCGCCGCGCGCCCCGCTCGGCCCGGCCGCCCCGCCCGCTCTCCCGCGAGCGCCGTCGCCCGCTGCGCCCCGCCGCGCGTAGGCTTAGGGTCAGGGACGCGCGCGGGGAGGGCGGCCGGGGCGTCCCAGCCGCGAGACCCCCCGCCCGCGCCGAGCGCGCGGGCACTCACCGATCTTGATCTTCACGCTCTGGAAGACCCGGAGCCCCTCTTCCTCCACCGCCATGCTGCGCGCCCGCCAGCCGGCCCGCGGCGCCTCGCCCCCCGCGCCGGCCGCAGCCGCCCGCGCCCGCCTGCCGCCCAAGGCCCCGCCCACGGGCCCGCCCATTGGGTCCCGCCCACCGGGTCCCGCCCACTGGCCGGCCGGCAGCCCCGCCTACGGAGGACCCAGCTCCCCATTGGCCGAGGCCTGGGGGCGGGATCCGAAGGGCCAGCCTGGGCGGCGCCCCCCGAAGGGGACCGGGGGCCGGGTGCGGAGGGGACCTGGGGGCTGGGCGCGCAGTGGGGACTTGGGGGCCGGGAGGTTAGCGGCCCCGGAGGGGAGCAGGGCGCTGGGGGTGAGGGCAGTGGCCGTGGGGTGGGGGCTGTGGCCGTGGGGTGGGGGGAGAGTGGCTGGGGTTGGGGACCGGGAGTGGCCGGGGTCCGGGCGCTGGGGGGACGGGCGCAGGGGTTGGGGGGAAAGGCCTGGTCGGGCGCTGGGGTGGGGGGCTAGTGGCCGGGGTCCGGGCCCGGGGTTCGGGGGAAGGCGGGGTCTGGCCGCACCGCCCGCCCGTCCTCCGTGGCCCTCGCGGCCGGGCCGCCGCTGCCTCCGTGCGGTTCCGCGCCGGCACACCCCGGCTGCCTGCAGGTTTCGGCCGCACCTCGTTCACTGCTCTGTGCGCTGCCCAAGGTCTTCTTCTCCTTGACCTCTTGTCTGGCCACGCCCAGACCTCCACTTCCCTCCTCTACTTAGCAAAACTGCGTAGCCCCGGACCCTGCACACACCCGGCATGCGCTGGAGTACAGGCTTATGAAGATACAGGCCTATCTTTTTTCACTGCTTCATCCTCACTTCCTAAAAATACAAACGGTTAGGTGTGTTGAAAGAGTTAGTAACCATCCTCAGCCCGGCTCAGTGGCTCACGCCTGTAATCCTAGCATTCTGGGAGGCTGAGGCCGGCGGATCGTTTGAGCTCAGGAGTTCAAGACCAGCCTGAGCAAGAGCGAGACCCCGTCTCTACTAAAAAAAAAAAAACTAGAAAGAAATTAGCTGGACAACTAAAAATATATAGAAAAAATTAGCCAGGCATGGTGGCGCATGCCTGTAGTCCCAGCTACTCAGGAGGCTGAGGCAGGAGGATTGCTTGAGCCCAGGAGTTTGAGGTTGCAGTGAACTATGCTGATGCCACAGCACTCTAGCCTGGGTGACAAAGCAAGACTGTCTCAAAAAAAACAAAAACAAAAACAATAACACATCCTGGGGGAGACAGAGACCATGCAGGCCCTGAAAGACCCTAAGGGGTTATGTAATTTGCCAGTCCAGCTTCTGATAAGCCAGATCGACTTTGGAGGGTGACAGGGACAACCACACAGTCAACCACGCAGAAGCCCTGGTTGCCACCTCGGGGCAGGACAGAGCAGCACAGCCTTTACCCCGAGGCACAGCCTCCTTTGCAGCCCGTGGGGAGGGAGAGTCGGAGAAGTTTCCAGGCTCAGCCTCCAGCACACATCACCGTCTTGCCCCTGTTGGGCGTCCTGCCCTGTGTTATAAAATAGTCCAAAGAGACCAGGACCATCTGGACAGTGTGCAGGTGGTCAATGTCACTTGCTATGTCAATGACATTGTCTAAATCACACCACTACTTCTGATCAAGAAGTTGGCAGTTCGTTGGAGGCTTTGACAAGACGTGTGCTCAAAGACACATGTGCTCAGAGGGTAGGAAATAAACTTACAAAGATTCAAGTGCCCCCACATCAGTGAAGTTTTCAGGGCTCCAGTGATCACGGCCAGGACGTTCCTGCAAAGTACAGGACAAGTGATTGCATCTCACACTCCTCAACACAGAGAAGAGGCCTGAGCCCTGGTTGGTGCCTTTGCATTCTGGAAGCGGCATATTCTAAACTTGGAGTCACTTCTCTGGCCCTTCTCCCTGGGACCCTGAAGACTGGCCATTCTGGGTGGGTCCCAGAACGGAAAAGAGGCCTGCAGAGGGCTCGGGCTGGGTGCAAGCAGCCCTGCTGTCTCAGTTGTGCAGCTCCAAGACACAGTGGGCGTGGTGCTACCGCATCAGAAAGAGCTGTGGTTGGAAAGGACATGGGTGGAGCTGGAGGAGGTGTAGTCTGCACCACCTGGGCCCTGCAGAGAAGGGGCGCCTGGCCACGGGACGTGGGTGGCCACTGTGAGCTGTGTCACCCATTATGGGAAGGGAATGGCACTTCTGGGGTCCAGGCTCTGCTCACCAGCTGGTGGCCCGGGCCCAGGATGTCTGCAGGCCTGGAGCAGAGCTTTTCTGGCCTCCTGCCGGCATCTGAGATCCACAGCCAGCATCGGCCCCAGCAGCAGAGTAGTGCCCTCCTGAGTTACAGAGAACGCACACTGCTCGTCGGCCATCCCTGAACCCCTCCACGGAACTTTGCTAGGCCAGGCCAGGATCACACGTTCACTCCCAGACCTTGGGGCTGGGTCATCCCTACCACACCACAAGAACCGTGCGGGTGGAGGGCAGAGAAAAGTTTGTGCTGCGTAAGTGGACATTGCCCAAGACCTAAGAGTGCCCGCAGACGGTCACTTGGAGCCCGGTGCATCTCCACCGTGTTCCTGGCACCGGTCCCCGGCGCTTAACCAGACACATCAGAGCCAAGCTGCCCGTGACGGCGGCTGCCTGTCCCCCTGAAGCCCAGAGGCTGAGCACACCCAAGACCCCTCCTTGACAAAACGCAGTGCCCAGGACTGTTCAGCCGTCAGCCGTCCCAAATTTGTGTTCTGGACACGGGGACTGGCCATTAGCTTTCTAAACCAGGATGCCCTACAGCTGTGACAACAAAAGACAGGGGACATACGGAGGGGCTGCAGGGAATGATGACAACTTAACAGAAAGTTTCCACAATTTCTTTTTTTCACTACTCAGCATTACATTTTGTTCTGTTTGATAAAATCTTCTTCTCCCTGCCCAAAAAATTTCTTGAGACGTCTCGATCCATCAAACAACAGGATATTTATTGCTAAAACAGCATTGTTAGGTCATAACACTCTGTATAAAAGAAAACCCTCTCTTTGTTCTCTGACAGCATCTCCTGGTTGCAAACTATCCTCTGAAATAAAGCCTCTTCCCTTTAAAGGGAGTCTTTTTACTGGACTTGCTGACACGTTTAAGGTGGGCACAGCCACTGCAGGGCACATGGATCTCAGCTCTGGGCTTCCTGATGGTCAGGCTGAGTCTCGAACAAGTCACTCATCTAATGAAGGTGTGTCAGTTTTTCAGAAAAGACAACATTTTAGCCAACAAGGCAATACAAGAAATTTTTTAGGGAATTCTTTTCAAAAGGAGTATTCAACAAGTTAGGGAAGGACATTTTAAATATCAAATGACACTCACCACAGTGCCTGGAACATATAGTAGATGCTCAAGGAGGAGTATTTGTTGCATGAATGTGGTGGCTTCTCAGATTGTTTCACCAAAAAAAAAAGTTGGAAATATAACATTAAATCCTAATTCTCTGATAAAATTACTCAGGCACTTAGGAGTCAAGGAAAGCAGCTTTCTAGCAGTCTGACAGGCTACAAGGGAAAACATTTGAGCATCTGGCACGCCACAGAACAATCTTTCTCAAATATTAGTTACCTAGGTCACGTGATAGAGAGAACTTGGACAGTGAACAGGTCTGTACCAGGTTCCTTTCGGACACGTGATGCCCAGGTGTCCTGTGTGCTTGGGAAAGGGACCCATATGCAGACAGGCTGGCCACGGAGCAGGGGGCCGGGCGGCCTCACTAGTGTGCCCCAGAACCCCACTCCCGTCCTGGGCACAAGGCCAAGAACTCTGTGCCCAGAAACGCAAGTGGAAGTGACTTTACATCTGGGTGGAAGCTGCGAACAGCCACTGCGGGATTCCCAGTCCCTCCTCCTGCTCTGGCAGCTGAGAGGACACTCAGTGCAGGGAGGGAAGACGCAGCCTGGGTCCCCGAGTCACCCCCGGGGGACAGCCATCCCGGAAGGCGCCCATCTGTAGATGAGAGTGAGACACAAACTTACATTGTGTGAAGCCAATAAAATCTGAGAATCATTGGCAGAGCCCAAGCCCAGCCTCTGCTCACTAATAAAGAGCCTTAACTGAGTTTATATGGGACATAGGAATAATCCCAACCCATCTGTCAATTTATGTTAAAAGTCAAACAAAACCCCACATATTTAAATGGATTTCCCTGTTGAGTGAGTTTGTGCAATGACTTAATTGCTAACTATGAAGAACATTCTCTCAAAATGACTGTTTTTGGTCATAATGAAGTTAACTCATTATTTTTTACCCTAATTTGCCAAATATCCTAGTACTTTTTGAACACACCCCTGAAATGAGCAATTAACTGGAGTTTAAATCTTATCTTCTTAGCCATGGCAGAGGTATATATTTTTTCCACCTTAAATCTTCATCAAATTATCCCAGAGTGAGTTTAAAAGGAGAAGGTAACTGAGTCACATAATTTGGGCAGCGAATTCTCTGTCAGGCCCCTGTTCTGACACTTCAATCTCACTGCAGAGCCTCACACAACTCTGAAGGGTCACACGAGACCCCGGACCAGTGGGAAGTCCTGCACCTGCCACGGGAGACCCCAGAGCCGTGGGAAGTCCTGCACCTGCCACATGAGACCCCAGAGCCGTGGGAAGTCCTGCACCTGCCACGGGAGACCCCAGAGCCCTGGGAAGTCCTGCACCTGCCACGAGAGACCCGGAGCCCTGGGAAGTCCTGCACCTGCCACACGAGACCCCGAGCCCTGGGAAGTCCTACACCTGCCATGAGAGACCCCAAGCCCTGGGAAGTCCTGCACCTGCCACGAGAGACCCAGAGCCGTGGGAAGTCCTGCACCTGCCATGGGAGACCCCAGAGCCCTGGGAAGTCCTGCACCTGTTACGGGAGACCCCGGAGCCGTGGGAAGTCCTGCATCTGCCACGAGAGACCCCAGAGCCATGGGAAGTCCTGCACCTGCCACGAGAGACCCCAGAGCTGTGGGAAATCCTGCACCTGCCACACGAGACCCCAAGCCCTGGGAAGTCCTGCACCTGCCACACATGCTTCCCGTCAAAGGAATCAGACACTGGAGCCCCAGCAATAAATGCAGCAAAAAAGCCCCAACTACCTAAGCATTGTTGAAGTCAGGCAGAATAGATTTTATCAATGGCCAGTAAGAGCTGTTCCTTTTGTAAAAATTAGATTGAGGAACCCAACATAATAGTAATAAAACTTTACAAGGGCAAAAATGCACTTGTGTGTCCACCACTATAACCCAAGTACTTTTATTTCTCCTTCTTTCCTCCCGTGTTTTATCACAGCTTTATACAGAGGTCATGCAACGAGCTTGAACAAGCATTTGCTGTGTTTAGCAGTTCAGTATCTGACAACCTTAGGCTGTGTCTGTCCGCCAGGGCCGGCCTGGCTTCCCAGGGACACCTGACCCTGCATGAACATCACCTGTCCACTGGAGAGCCTCCCCTCTTCCTTCTGCGAGAGACACACACAGAAGAGAAAATCCCAAAGCAGGTGCAGACGCCACAGGCCGCACCACACAGAGGCTGACAACTGTCCCCAGGCGGTGGTGCTTGGGGACAGTGGCTTGGTGGTGGCCTGTCTGGGAGCACACACTCGTGCAGGCCCAGTTGCCAGTCTTCCCCGAGGGGACCCCGGTGGTGCAGACCCGAGGGGTGCGGGAAGGCAGAGTGAGTGCACGTGTGCTCCCCCTGCCCGCATGGCAGCCCTGGTCAGTGACCCCCAAACCTGCAAATTAACAGCAAGTAGACTGACACGCTCTCGCCACATCTGTGGTCTGCGACACACCACGTAAATTTCCTTTTATTCCTTCAAATAATTTGCTGTGAACATAGCTGTTCTCCAGATCAAATTCTTTGTCTGTGGGACGGGCCGGCAGCGGCGCCCGCGTGCAGGGCAGCGGGGCCTGAGCTGGCGCCTGGACGGTGCCTGGCACGAACGCAGCAGTCGGTCAGCACAGCTCTTCTCACCGTTGCTTTCCCCGACAAGGGCGACGCTTTCCCCTCTCGCACCCTCCTGACCCTCCGCGCCTGGCAGAGCACCAGGCAGATTTGCAGATGGAACCGTCACGGGGCGCACACACCAGGCCACGGAGAGGCTGCTCCGGCGCCCTCCTCGGGGAGTGGGGCCCGCTCGGGGCTCGCCCTCCTGGCACGCACGGCGGCCACCTCGGGGCTCGCGGCCCCCACGCACCACGGCGGCCCCCTCTGGGCTCTGCAATGGGGCGGAGCTCCGTTCCCCGCCAAGACCCAGCGCCTTCACGTGGCACAGTCACACCGTGATCTGTCCTCGCTCTGCAGGGAGAAAATGCCCTTTGGAAGTCACCATGCCGAGGAAGCCGCCGTGTTCAGTGCAGCTTTATTAGCGAGCGCGGAAAACTGCCAACGCCTTTCAACAGCTAAACGCTTAAACTGCAGTCCGCCCTCGCCGCCCACTCGAGGTGCCCGCCCGCGATGTCTGCCCGCGATGCCCACCTACGATGTCCACCCGAGGTGCCCGCCTACGATGTCCACCCGAGGTACCCACCTACGATGCCCACCTACAATGTCCGCCCGAGATGCCCGCCTAGGATGCCCACCTACAATGTCTGCCCGCGATGCCCACCTACGATGTCTGCCCGAGGTGCCCGCCCGCAATGCCCACCCGAGGTGCCCACCTACGATGCCCACCCACGATGCCCGCCGGCGATGCCCGCCCGCGATGCCCGCCCGCGCCAAGGGGCACCACTCAGCAATCACAAGGAACAACCACTGACACGTGCAGCAACTTGGACGCGCTTAAGGCCAAGTGAAAAGAGAATGTCAAAGGTCAAACGCTGAGTCTGTTCTCACACCACTCTGAAGGGACAAGGCTACAGAGACGGGGACAGATTAGTGGCTGTCAGGGGCCAGGGAGGGCAGGGAGGTGGCTGTGGCAGGAGGACCCTGTGGGATGGGACGGTCCTGCGTCTTGGCAAGACCCTGCCCCAGTGCTGACAGGGGCCGCGCGGTCCGGACACACCCGCACCTGATTTCCTGCCTCTGCCACAGGTTTGCGAGACGTTAGGCTGGGGAACTGCGTGGGGGACGCCCGGCATCTGCCTTACTCCTCACACTGTGTGTGAACCTACAATTACCTCACAAGCAAAATGTTTTTAGGAAAGCACGGTAGGGCTGTGGAGGCCAGCTCACCGCCTCCCGCGGCTCCGCCCGGCCGTCAGCCTGCGGCTGAGCCATGGGGGTGCGGGCCCCTCCGCACAGGAAGGGCGCGACCTGCTGTTTACTCGCCCGCGAGGGCACAGCCCTGGGCGGGCGGAGGCTGAGGTCGGAAGAGCCGCAGTCCTGTGAGCATCTGCCCGAGGTTGGTGGCAGGAAGCGCACAGCCCTGCAGCCCGGCTCGGACCGCAGCGGGGAGGGACGGGCTCTTCCCATCGACGCTGTTCTCTAAAGGGCTCCTTTTCCAGAACCTTCTCCACCTCAGGGCCTGTCCGTGCCTGCGCCCCTCGGCTTTCTGCAGCCTGGCGGCCGTGCTGTCACCGTTGTCACCGCTGCCCTCGCCTGGGCAGAGGAGCCGGGCGAGGGCTGCGGAGGTGCTCCGACGTCTAGGTAGAAAACCCACAAAAGTACATGCAGTTTAGGTCACGGCCGATGCACGCAGACACAAATTTATGAAGCAGTGCTTTTTCTGACTAAATACAACGCATTCTGACATTTTATATCCTATTCTAGCTCCACCCAGACTAATCTGGTCCATTTAACCTTGAAAGATCAATTCCAGGACCTGCAGTGAGACAGTGAGCCCCGGTGGGCTGCAGGGACTGGTGCGTGAGACCTAATCATTAAGTTTTCAGGAATTTTGCAAGCTGTTCGTCAAACAGAGCCGGTATTAACAGTTAAATCACGTGCGCTTGCCGAGTTCACGGAATTGTACAGACACGTGCTCCGGCGGCCGTCCGTGTCCGTCACGGGCGGAAACAGTCGTGCACCGAGGAACCGCGCGCCCAGGCAGCGCGGATCCGGTGTGCGGGTCCCCTAGGACCACAACGAGGCATCTCGCTGAGCCTTTTCTAGGCTTGGGCGTCAGACACACGGACACGGCGGTGTCACACCTGCCTGCGCCACGCGTGCGCTGTGTGTGCGGCCCAGGGCTGTGCCGCGCACGGTCGGAGTTTCTCAGAGGACATCGGCGTTGAGCTGCGCGTGACCGTGCTGGGCGTGACCGTGCTGCGCGTGACCGTGCCGGGCGTGACCGCACCGCGCGTGACCGCGCCGCGCGTGACCGCGCTGGGCGTGACCGCGCTGCGCCTGGGATCGTATCACGCATCTCTTCCCAGCTGCAGTATTTACATGAGGCCACGGGGACGGGCGAGTGCCACACGCTGGCCTCCCGCACCCGCCCTGTCGGCTGACGAGCACCTGCCCCTGGCTGTCCACCCCGCCAGCTCGAATGCGGACCCAGTCAGCGCCCGCCCCGCCCACCTTGTGTCTTCCGTGAAGACCCGGAAAGAAGGGTCAGAGCTTCACGGGCACGTGGCTGGCAGCGCTGCGGCCGGGGGTGCAGCCCACGTCTGCGTCTGGGCCCAGCACTGTCACCCCGCAAAGCTCTGCCCCTTAAGGCTCACGCCGGTCCCACAGGCGCCCAGACAGGACCACGTGGAGGACGGGGGCAGGTCCCCTGCTCCGGGCACAGGGACCGCAGGGCACCCAGCAAGGGCCGGGACCCGCCCCGCCCCCGGGGGGGTCTCTGCTGTCCCTGCGTTCCCTCCAGGACTTGCTATCTGCCCTTTCAAACTCACTGGGAAAGCTTTGCGGGGGGTGGGGGGTGGGAACGCGGGCCCTGCCTGCCGCCCCTGCGGCGCCCTGACCGGGGAGCCACCAAAGCCGAGCGGGTGCTGGGCGGGGTCCTTCCCGCCCTCACAAAAGCGTGGCATCGCAGAGCTTCAAAGCCGTCTTCCGCTTCGCCACTTGCAACGCCCGTGAGAGCTGCCTTAAGGGGAACTTGACATAATTCACGCATAACCCACCTCCCGCCGGGGAGCCGACCTGTGCTCCTGTGTGCGGGTCGGTTTCCACGGGGTGTGACCAGGGCCTGGACGGCTGGCGCCCCCACCACCCGCGGGAGCCCCCCTTCATCTCCCCCCACGTCGCGACTGAGCGGGCACCCAGCCTCTGAGGGACAGCCCGGGGCTCGGGCCCCTCCCGGGCGCGGCGTGGCCTCCTCCGCACACTGAAGGGGTCAGGCCCAGCGTGGCCGCTATCTCTCTTACCCCGGCTCTCTCCCCTGCATCTCTCAGGTGTGAGCAGAGCCGACACCATTAGTGGGGCCTGTGCTCCTCCTGGAACCTCCGACCGCAGCGCGCCTGCAGCGAGATGGCGCCCAGGGACCACCCCGTCGCCCCTCACCTCAGGCTGTCCGGGCGGAGGAGGAGGCCTGGCGGTCGGGCTGCGGAGACAGGAGCTTCCCGCAGCCGGGAGAGGGGACCGGGAGGCAGCCGGAGAGCCCTGCGGAGCCGGTGGGGCCTCCGGGGCCGACGCCACGCCGGGAGCTGGCCAAGCAGGAGGGCACAGGCTCCCTGCCGATCACCCTCCGTGATTCTGAACTAGATGCCAACATTTAAACAACGTGTTGAGAGGCACAATTGTGCAAATATTAGCTTGAGGCTCTCTTAAGATAGTCCAGATGTCTAAAGGCTTTGCACTCAGAATTTTTTAAAGCTCCAACCACAGTCATAACTGCCTGTTAAAACGCGACTGTTCCGTGGGACTCTCGAGCCAACCGGCAAGGCCCAGCCCGGCCGGAGCGCTGGCCAGGGCGCCCACTGTGCCAACTCTGCAGCGCTGTTCTGAGACGCCAATTCCTGGGCGCCTTCCTAGGATGAGCTGCAATACCGTTTATTCAAAACCGGGAGAGGCCCGAGTTACTGCTAATCCCAATTTCAACTTTTCTTCCAGAATGGCGGGAGGTGGTGTGAGCAGCTCTGCTGGGGGCTCCCCGGAAGCGGCCCCGGGCAGGTGCTCAGGGGAGACCCGCGGGGCTCCGTCACGGCCCAGACAGGCCGCTGCGCCCTGGGCTCCCTCCGAGGGCGCGTGGCCAGGCCCGGTGCGTTCTGCTGGCCACGATGCGCGGGGGTGCGAGTGGCCCCACAGTCGCTTGTTCTCTGCTGCTTTTTCAAAGACACTCGTCCCCTGGGACCACAGACGGCTGCTCCTGGAATTCACAGGCCAGCGTCACGCGGAACTTTTCTCAGGTAGCGGAAAATAACGTACAATACGGCTTTTATTTTGAGGCAACTGTGAAATAATAGGGTCCCAATACAAAT
>CM052445.1:77927-96427 GCA_028533085.1 Varecia variegata
CTGTGTGTGGTGTGTGCTGTGTGTGGTAGGTGGTGTGTGTTGTGTGTGCTGTGTGTGGGGTGGGTGCTGTGTGGTGTGTGTGTGCTGTGTGTGGTGTGTGCTGTGTGTGGTAGGTGGTGTGTGTTGTGTGTGCTGTGTGTGGGGTGGGTGCTGTGTGTGGTGTGTGTGTGGTGTGTGGTGGGTGTGGTGTGTGTGTGCTGTGTGTGGTGTGTATCGTCCAGTGCAAATGGCTTCGCGCCTTTCTCGGCGACACCGGCTGTAGCTGTACAGTCATCCTCGGCACTGGCTTTGAACGGTGGTGACACTGGTGACACTGACGGTGTGTCTGGGCCCGGGCAAGCTGTGCGGGAACAGAATCCTCCCGACCCGGCGACAGCTGCGAGCACCCCACTGCCCAGCCCCCCACCGCCCGGCCCAGCGGCACGTGACTGCCGGGACGTCTCCTCCTCCCGGCAGGCCCCTGGCTCGCTCCTCCCGCCGGGGTTTCTCCGTTCCGGGAACGCGCTGCGCTCCCTCCGCCCCGCGTCAGCGAGCCGCGCCCCGTTTTCCGTTTAGATGCCCCGTCCGGGCCGCCACTCTGGCCTGCGGCGGCGCTGCTGTCCTGCCCCGTCCGGGCCGCCACTCTGGCCTGCGGCGGCGCTGCTGTCCTGCCCCGTCCCGGCCGTCTCTGCCCCGCGGGCTGCAGACTGCGCGGCTCCTCCCGCCTCGCTCCTGCACAGCGCGGGCGCCAAGACCGGAAAACCGGTGGATGAATAACTGGGAGGGGGTGCCTTCCTGAATCTGACATCGGGATCGACACCCGTGACCACCCTCTGGGCTGCGGAGGACGCTGTGTCTGCCCAGCACAAAAGCGAGGCGTTACTCAATCTGAGACGGTCAGCTAACCAGGGAACCGTCTGGAGAGCACGTTCCTGGATCGGCTTCCACCCTCATACGAACCTCCGGCGCCCGTGCCCGCAGACTGGCAGTCTTCGCGAGGCTGCCGCGGGAGCTGCGTGCAAGGACTGGGCATTGTCACGTCCTGCAGACGGCGCGGCAAGATGCCCCGGTTGCGGGGAAGAAAACAGACCCAGAACCAGATGCTTTGCCGGGACGGCCTGGCTACAGGCGGCTTCGCAGCCACATTGACGCTGCACTGTCAGGAGTGACAGCTGGGCATACACGGGGCCTGGCAGACCCCTCTGTAGGCTTCCCTGGACCGGGCAGAACAGTCACCCCGAGGGCATCGTCCTGAAGAAGCAGGGAGAGTGGATGAG
The DNA here is from genome assembly GCA_028533085.1 of Varecia variegata. Lineage (NCBI taxonomy): Eukaryota > Metazoa > Chordata > Mammalia > Primates > Lemuridae > Varecia > Varecia variegata. Next base: position 79,184 of record CM052445.1, read on the forward strand.
CTGCCCGTGCCCAGAGCAGCGCCCAGCTGACGCCTGTCCTGTCCTCGGGCTCCCCACAGCAAGAATGCTGCGCGACAAGGTGCTCCTGTCCTCAAGCCTCAAACCCAGTGCTCCACAGCGCAGCTCCCAAGCAATACATGGGCAACTGCCGATGCTCGTGCAAAGTTGCCCTTGTCACAGAAACGGGGTGTGCCCCAAATCACGTGACCTAACTCTGACCAACTGACTACGTCAACAAATAAACTAATAGTATTCCATAAAGGAAATACGCTGGAAATAACATACCTCTCCCCATTGGGAGAGGTCCAGCAAAACGAAGCCACCAACTTCCCAGTGAGCACATGGTCCCGGAAGCAAAGCAGTCGGTGACAGTGGAGAGTCTGCGATAGCTATTTGCCCCGGAAAGTTTCCCCAGAGCCCGCTTTTGCCTTAAAACCCCACAACCATGTCACGCGTGGGTTTGACAACCAAGAGGCCATTGTTGTTCAATGTCTTGGTTTCAGTTGTGGCTTTGTGTCCTTGCTAGGTAAGTTACCCTGGCTGGGACTCAATATTAAGCAACAAAGCTTAATATTTTTAAACCGACAGAAAGCCTCAATTTTAATTAACACATTTATCAGACTTTTTGTTTGGATAGAGGTTAATTCAAAGGAAAGATATTAACCTAGAGGATGTTGCTTTCCCTTTAAGAGCTTGTGTCCCTGGGTTAACCAGCAGAGCGTTCTTGTGGGCCAGCATCCAGGCAGCGGGAGGGCTTGCTTGATGCCTTCGCCCAGGGAACCCCAGGGCCAGTGTCCAAGCCGTGCTTGATGCCTTCGCCCAGCGAACCCCAGGGCCCAGTGTCCAAGCCGCGCTTGGAGCAGACCCGCGGGCAGCAGTGCTGCTGCTAGCAGAGCAGGGCATGGAGAAATAAGCACAAAAGTAAACAGAGATTTGATGTTTGGACAGAGGTTAATGCCAAACTCATAGAATTGTCGTCATAAAATGACAACAAAGAGATGTTTACAAATCATAGCCTTCTTAATAATTGTTTTTGTCCTTTCAAAGCCTCAATATTTTACCAATTTCAGCCAATGGTATTCTCTTATTTCTTGGATTGCTCTCCTGTGGTGACAATGTCACACTGCTCTCAACCCAGTGAGAAGGACTACTGTTCTCTTTTCATTTCAGAGTAATTTACATTCTTGAGAAACAACCTGGGATGTTTAATATTCTAGTCATACTGAAAATCCATGCCTTGTTTTCCTGGCTGTATTTCACAGGCTAGTTTAAGGAAGGAATGATTTTTAAAAACAGCAAAACAGAGATTTTCACACACCCAAATTCATAAAATGTAGTGTTCCCCACCATTTGGCTGACTTCAGATTACTTACACTAGGAAAATCATGGGTCAGGTCAGAGATTTAGAAACCCTTTGATGATAATTTATTATTGTTCAATATAATTCATGACTTGATTGTTGATACCAGTGTTTTCTTTCTTTTTTTTATTTCAAAGTATTATAGGGGTACAAATATTTTTGGTTACATGGATTGCCTTTATAATGCTTGAGTCATGATTATAATTGTGCCCATCACCCAGATAGTGATCACTGTACCTGTTAGGTAGGTTTTTACCCATCCCTCCTCCCCACTCCCCCCTGCTTGATTTCCTATGAGTTTTACTGCCCTCTATGCACATGTGTGCTCATCTGTTAGTTCCAATTTAATAGTGAGTACAAGTGGTGTTTGTTTTTCCATTCTTTAGATACTTCACTTAGGATAATAGTCCCCAGTTCCATCCATATCGTTGCAAAAAGCATTAAGTCATCCTTCTTCATGGCTGAGTAGTTCTCCGTGTTACACATACACCACAGTTTGTTAATCCACTCATGAATTGATGGGCACTTGGGTTGGTTCCACATCTTTGCAATTGTGAATTGTGCTATAATTAACATTCAAGTTCAGGTGTCTTTTTGATAAAATGATTTATTTTCCTTTGGGTACATACCCAGTAGTGGGATTGCTAGATCAAATGGTAGGTATAGTTTTAGTTCTTTGACGTATCTCCATAATCCTTTCCATAGAGGTTGTACTAATTTGCAGTCCCACCAATATTGTGTAAGCATTCCTTTCTCTTTGCATCCACACCAGCATCTATTGCTTTTGGATTTTTCAACAAAAGCCATTCGAACAGAGGTAAAGTGATGGCTCATTGTGGTTTTAATTTGCATTTCCCTGATGATTAGTGACGTTGAGCATTTTTTCATATGTTTATTGGCCACTTGTCTACCTTCTTTTGAAAACTTTCTGTTCATGTCTTTTGCCCACTTTTTGATGGGGTTGATTTTTTTCTTGCTGATTTTCTTGAGTTCTTTGTAGATTCTGGTTATTAGCTCTTTATTGGATGTATAGTGTGTGAATATTTTCTCCCATTCTGTAAGTTGTCTATTTGCTCTGTTGATTATTTCCTTGGCTGTGCAGAAGTTTTTTAAATTTAATCAAGTCCCATTTACTTATTTTTGTTGTTGCTGTGATTGCCATTGGGGTTCTAGAAGTCTCTTGATGGAAACTTTGGGGTTTTCTAGATATAAGATAATATAATCACCCAAAAGCAATAGTTTGAGCTTCTCTTCCCAATTTTGATACCCTTAATTTCTTTCTCTTGCCTGATTGCTCTGGCTAGGACTTCCAGCACTATGTTGAATACAAGTGGTGACAACTGGCATCTTTGTCTCGCTCTAGTTCTTAGTGGCAATGTTTTCAACTTTTCCCCATTCGGTATGATGTTGGCTATGGGATTGTCACATATGGATTTTATGATTTTGAGATATGTTCCTTCTATGCCTAGTTTGTTTAGGGTTTTTTATCATGAAAGGGTTCTGAATTTTGTTGAATGCTTTCTCTGTATCTATTGAGATGATCACATGATCTTTGTTTTTGCTTCTATTTATGTGTTGAATCACATTTATCAATTTACATATATTGAAATTAAAGAAGCAGCACAAATTCCTATTTTATTAAGAGTTTTATTTAGTAAAAGAGCAACAGTTATACTTTTAAGGGAAAGAATAAAATTTTCATATTAAAAAAATTAAACTGCCTTTTTAAAGGGTTATTCCTCATGGGTTTTATTTAACTTTTATTATGTTATACAATATCATAATACAGTACAGTAAATCATAACCATCCATAAAATATTTTTCCCACACTGTCATCAGAAAGAGGGGAATAATGAAACAAAAGAATTATCATAAATAATTTAGCAAAATGCTTTAATAGTATGGCCTGGGGTCCACATATGTTTGGTTCAACTTGTTGCACTTTTCCCCTTCGACCTGTTGTAACCTACAGTCACATCAGCTTCACTGATCTTAGAGTGATGCTCCTTAGGCTTGTCAACATTAATAATGAGATTCAGAAAATGCGAATAAGTATATAGTTTATTTAAGCTCGAAGCTTGAGGATGGCCACACTGGAGGACAGATTTGAGTTGCCCTAAATATACACTCCAATTAGCAGCAGTTACAAGTGGGATTTTAAGGGAAAAGGAAGAGGCAGTTCCTAAACTGTTTACCAATAATTTACATTAAAATACCATAAGCTATTGATTAGCTATACATTGCTCTTATATCATAAATTCCAGGAACATGGTGATAACAAGTGAAGCAACTAGTCCAGAACAAAATACCTTTGACAATTGTCCCCCCGTGGGGTGGGGTGAGGGCGCGTGACTGAGGTCCCATACTCATATCTCTCACTATTTCTCTTTTCTCATTTCTCCCCTTTTCATCAAGAACTTTCAAGCAACATTGTGGATGAACTCAAACAGTTTTGGTTCCTTTTGTGCTCAGGAGTTAGTTCCATGTTGCTAGGAAGGCCATTCCTGGATGGCCCTGTCCCACGTGTTGGGGGGACAGGGTAGAGGATGCGTCTCAGTGGGGAACACACTCCAAAAGATGTATTGAGATGGCATCATAGGGTGGCAGAAATGAGACCTCAGTCAAGTCACGGATTTATATAGCTGCTGTTGCTTATTGAATCATTTCTAATTTTCAGAATACCATGAGTTTAGTTTATTCAGAAGAAGTAAAACAGTGAGAGATACATAGAAATATAATATAAGGATTAAAATTTTTAAAAACTATATGCCAGGATGAAAAACTCCTATCCCACTGGTGAGTCAGTTAAAAACATCATGAAGAAAATTAAAACCTGGTCCTTCTTTAGAGATTTGTAGCCAGGAAATAATTCAGAATTTAGTCCAAATTGTAGAAGAATAATAAAAACTCAAAAAAAAATGTCTAGGGCTGGAATCTAATACCAGGCGTGCTACAGTTTTCCTCTGAAACATAATTATTCTCCCTCCAGTTCCCCTTTTCTAGCAAAGATAAATCATAGTAGGCCCAATTTACTTGCAAAATAAGTTTTAGTATTATACTTGGCCTGATTATTTGCATAAAGTGCAACAAGAATAATGAATGGCCATATAGGCTCTTTTAAGTTGGGTTTGCTGGAACTTTTTCATAAGGAATCTCACATTAGACTTTCCAAAGCCTCCTAAGGGTAGGAAGCTGAGACCGGGATTCACCGCAGACTGTGATACATGTGCGACTTGGGTGAATGCCTCTCTTCTCAAGGTTCCAAACTATCTAGAGTTCCTGGGCCTGTCAAAAAGTGGCACTCCTTACTTACCACAAGGTCAGGAACCTTGAAAGGGAGCTGTGTATTAGGCCTGTTTTTCCAAGAGGCTTTTTATCAGTTCTAGAAAGTCAGCCTCAATTCCTCAAAGCAGTCTGGTCATATCTGAAAATATGCCATTCCTGTCAAAGCTTTAGTAAAATTACCAGTGTCTCCAATGTACCTATGACAAAAGAAAACATACTGTTATGGAAGTTATACAAATAATTATATTGTCATAAAATAAGAATACTCATAAATAATTTCCAAATTCTGGAGAAATCAGGTAGAGAGAAAGGCGAATGTTGTTAAACTGGCCTTTCACCTCCTGGCGGGCTCTGGCTGCTGCGCATGTTAGTAACAGCTGTCCCGGTGGTGGAAGAGGGTGTCGCAGGACTCAGCCTCCAGCTGGCCCTTCCCTTCTGCATAAGGAGTTGGGGTGGGGGGAGTCCTGAGATTTTTATTTTCCTTTCCATTTGATAAAAAAAGATAAAACATAAAGATGTAATATACAAATGATTGCTGTATATAGGAATATTATTAAATGAAAGAAGCAATTACAAATTTGGCTTAAAACATACCTTGCCACATACCTGCCCTAAGTTAATGAGCACAGGGCCGATTACCTCCTGTTTGCATAGAAGGAGCGGGGAGGGAGCGGCAGGAAAGGGAAACATACAGGGGGATAATTTTTAGATATAATTTCAAGATATTACCCACTCATATATGTATACACATACATAGAAAACAACATAGCAGACCACTCACAGAAGTGGTGAGAGAAGAAATTTTGAGAGGGTGGGATTCTTTAAGGGAAGTTTTATATCTTTTGGCTCATAAAAAGAAAATCAAAGTCTCAGGGCCACCCCTCAACTCCTCATGCAAAAGAGAAGGTAAAAACCTCGAGCACCTATAACATGGGTAAAGGTCTGAAAACGGGCAGAGATGTTTCATGTGTTGCCTCTTTAAAACTCCCTGCCCTTTTTGGGAATTAAAACCTGCATTCCTTCCTGAGGCCAGTAACCAAAGGGGCAGAAAAATGTTCTTTGCAGTTTGTTTTCTATAACAGTGTCTTAAACCACAGGAGATGGCTCAACAGAATTGTCACAAGATCATAGTCAACAGAGATAAAGTCAATGGAAACCACAAATTATAGTTAAACAACAATAGTCCAAAGCCACGTGTGACACTGGTCATGTAGCCCTGAGCACAGCTGCAAAAATCCCCCTTTAAAACGCCCTGTTTTTCTGCTTAAAGACAGGATGGTGGTCTTTTGAGATGCTAGTCTACTGCCCTCCTCATTTTGCTGGTAAATTAATAAAAAATTCTCTTTCCTTTTCCTTCTTTCCACTTGTCCTTATTCTTCGTTCTCACTGATTCGGCCTCAGGGACAAATACCGAATTTCTTCGGTAACACAACTGTGGAAGAACTGGCTCCACAGACCATTGATTAAGGAAATCCCTTGCTAACCTCCCACAAGCAAGGACATGCAAATTGTATGTAAGTCTAGCACCTAAAACTAAAGCCTGTATGATTCCACACTAATAATAATGAATTACAAGTTTATCTTATAGTCAGCAGAACTGGAGGCAAGACAGAATCAGACATTCTTCCACCTGTCCAGGGACATCTACATAATTGATGCTGCCTCCACTCCCTTTTCCCTTTATTTTTTTGTAAAATGTAGATTTCTTGGGTCTCACAAGAATGCAACCACTTTGCCTTATCAGCCCCCCCACCACCACCTTTTTCCTTCTCTCCGTATGTCTTTAAAATGTTGAAGGTTCCAACTTCCCCTTCAGAAAAACAGCCATAGCTTGTCTGTGGTTCGTGTTTTTCCCCCGGTGCGTCCTCAAAAATCTTGGCTCAATAAACCTCCATTGACTGAGATTTTTGCCACAGTCATTTATGTGAAGGACAGCCTACTCTATATTTTATTTCTTACATTTTTATATTTATAAAAGTTACATTTACTTTTAAAAGTGTCAACTTTAAATAATGAGACTCGGAAAACACGATTAAGTATAGAGTTTGTTTGAGTGGAAGCTTGAAGACAGCCACGGGAGGAAGCACTGACTTCAAGCAAATGGAGTCAACATTCCAAAGTGGGGAAGTTGAGGTTTCACTTATATGGGCAGAGACCAGGTGGACATGCCATGGCGATTTGATTGGATACAGGCTGCTACACTCCAAGGAAGATTACTTCCCTACTCCGTGAGGAGGGGTGGTGATCTGAGGGGGTTTTGTCTCTGGTGCAATTTGGTCCTAATTGTTTACAGGGAAAAGACGGAAGAAAAGGCAGAAGTTGTGGCTTCGTGCTGTGTGGCCCAAGCAGCACAGCCACACTCCTTTTAAGGCTCAGGATAAGTTAAAGTTCTAACAGCTTGAAGTTTGATTTATTTTAAGTTTGAATTATTTAATTTCACAAAAGGTAATACATGTGTTCATGGATTGAAATTCAAAAAGCACAAAACATCATCCAGGGAAGCATTTCTCCCACTTCTACTACCTCTTATTTCCCAGTACTCCTCCCAGAAGGCACTGCACCATGTCAGTTTTCTCATCTGTCTTTCTAGGGATAGCTTAAGGATCCTCCTACCCAATCTTTTGTTAATTTTCTAGTTTACCCACATGGAAGCATATGCTAAACACTGTCCTATACTTGCTTTTTCCCACTTACTATATCTTGGAGATTGTTACACATCCATACAAGAGCTGCCTTGTTCTTTTAAACAGCCACTTAGTATTTATTCCATTATACGACTTATTTAATCAGTTCCTTACTTGATGGGTCTTTAAATTGCCTGCAACCTTTTGCTATTAATATTGCAAATGGTGCTTCGATGACTGTCCTTATATGCAGGTCATCTTGCACACATGCATATCTAGAGTGTATTTCCCAGAATTAGAATCATTAGAGCATGTAAATTTTTTGTTTTGAAAGGTAACTTGCTCATCACAAAGTATACCAATACCACTCACAAAAACAATGAGAGTCTGCCCATTTCCCCAGTCTTGCTAACAAAGTGTCATCAACCTTTTGATCTTTACTGACACATGAAAAAATGGTACCTTACTGTAATTTTAATTTTTCTTATTATGAATTAAGTTGGGCCTTTTTTCATATTTAAAATCCATTTGCATTTCTTTCCCTATGAACTGTCTTTTCAGGTCTTTCGCCAATAGCTTGAGCCACTGGTCTCTTCATATCGCCTTATTACACCTAAAGGAAATACTGGCTGTACATCTAAAAACCGTTACAATTTTGCGGTAGGCTTCACATTGTTCCCTAGCTTATCTCTGACTTCATTGGCTGCTTGCGTACACTAATTTTTTTGGAATGAGAATGCGTTACTTTTATTAACAAAGAAAGGTTCAGCTTACGTCACGTCCGTCTCCATTGCTTACGTGCCACCCGATTTTTCACTGGGGTGGTCCTGCCCGTTCCGTGTTGGTTGCGTCCCCGCACCTGCGCCCGCCGGGCTCCAGCTCCGGCAGCTCCGCGAGCCCGCGCGCCACGGCAGCGCATCGGAACCAGCGGCGCGCCGCGGCGCGCGTTTCCCTCGCCAGGGGGACGCGTTTGCTGCGGCCTTCCGGGGCGGGGCGCGTCTGGAGCGGAAGAGCCCGGGCGGCGCGCGGCCTCCGGCGGGTCTGGGCTGGGACCGGATCGCCGGGCGCGGGGCGGCGGCGGGGGAGGGCTCCCGGCAGCCGACCCGGGGACAGCGGGCGCGAGGCGCGCGCAGGGCGGCGAGTGCGGCTGCGGGAGACGTGAGGCTGGCCCTCGCCCCGGGCCCGCGCGGCCATGAACCTGGAGCAGCTGCGGAAGCGAGTCCGGCAGTACCTCGACCAGGTGGGCGGCGCCGGCCGGCGAGCGTGGGGCCCCGGGCTGCTGAGACCAGGCCGCCCGGGTCCGTTTCCGCGGGGCTCGGGTAACTGCCGGCCTGGTCTTGGTGAGGCTGGATCGCACCGGCCGTGCGCCTTTGCCTGGGGCGCTCCCTGTCTCCGCCTCGCCCCGAAGGGAAGGGTCCCGGCCCCGCGCGGTCTGTGCAGCCCGGAGGGTGAGGACCCGGAGTGCGGGCGTGAGGCTCCCGGATCCGAGCTGCAGCCGGCCTAGCACCTGGCACAGAGCAGGTGCTCAGTAAACAGTGCAGCATGGAAGTTGCGGGATTATTTTAGAGGAAAGCTGCAGGGTGGCCTTAGAATTTGGCAGGCTAATAGAATGTTTTCAAGAGGTTTAGTCGTAATTCTTATTAGGCTGAATTTAAGTGAATGAAGTTTAAAGTTGTCTCAAGTCAGTACTTTTAAAAATTCTTATTAACTACATCTGCATCTCCTGCACTACTCTTGAGTGAAAAGCAAAGAGTGTTTAAAGAAACAAGGGACTTCTACGATCAGCGTGAGTTTCATCTATGGTGTCGTTTAGTTTTTATTAAAATACTTGCTCTCCCAGTAAGTTGGAAAGGCAGAAGGGAGGGAAAAGCCATGTTTAATGCAAAGTATTCTGAATTGGATGCTAAATGATGTAGCCAAATGTTTGCAGTACCTTGGAGCGCTGTATTTTTGTTTACTGTAAGTCAGATGAATTAAATGTTTTCTGATCACTTTTTCTTTGGCACTGGGATGTAGTGAGGAATATGACAGGCCTGGTTTCCACACTCCAGGAGCCTATATCAAGCCAATTTGTAACCATCCTGTAAGCATTCCTCCTGCCCCTGGCAGTAGTGTTACTGGTTTGCATTCAGGAGAACTGAGGCAGAGATTGCAGAAAGACTGAGAGCTAGAACAGAGACTACAGCTAGCCGTGGTAAACTTGTGAGTGGCTTTCCATGGTCATCTGCTTTATTTTTGTGTGAATTGGCTAGAGGAGGTGAGTTTTTCCCCATGGTTAGTGAAGCCTAGTTAGTGTATGTATGTGTGTGTGTGTTTCAAATTTGAGTGTTGTTAAAATTACAGCTGTATTATGTGAGGTGTTTGAATAGAGTGTTTTATCTACTAAATTACACTTTGGATTCATTAACAGTTCATTCACAGTGTATAAATATCAGCACAAGAAGTGCTAATGACTAGATGTTGCAAAATAAATCATTTGAATTACCTGCTGTTATAGATACTTGCTGATACATTTTTGCAGTATATGAGTTTTTTTTTAAAAAAAAAACTGCCTTCATGAATTCTATATACAAAGATCTTATAATAATGTTTTCATTGTACCGTTAAACTAAAATTCACCCTAGCTGAGGTATAAGATAGGTACTTATGCTTGATGGACCCCTATTACATGTAAAAAAACTATTGCATTGAGACGTTGATTTATTATCTAGCATTCTAATTATATCAGATGTCTTTAAAACTATTGAAACAAGAGAGCAGTTAACGCCCTTTTTTTTTTTTTTTTTTTTGTATAGCAACAGTATCAAAGTGCTCTATTTTGGGCAGATAAAGTAGCTTCACTCTCTCATGGTAAGTGACAAAATGCTGATTTTTTTCTGATTAATCTTTAGAAATTTTTCTATTGCAACTTACGCCTCTGACCATCTATGTAATTTTCCCTCCAGAGGAGCCCCAGGATGTGTATTGGTTGGCTCAGTGCCTCTACCTGACAGCTCAGTACCACAGGGCAGCCCATGCACTTCGGTCCCGGAAGCTGGACAAAGTAAGTAATTGCATGGACTTCAGAGCTCTTCCAAGCTGTAAAAAAAAAAGTCACTGGATTATTATTTTAGGTGTATATTCTGTTCATGTCAAAATTATTTAAAAGGATTAAGTTTTTCTTATTGAGTGTGAAGATAAAATGTCTTATCCCTAATCTCAGTCACCTTGTTTTTCCTTTCCTCTCGCATTCAACATCTAGTCACTAAGTTCTCAAAGTTCCATTTTCTAAATAGCTCTGAAATCATGGCTATTCCTTTCCTTTTCTTGCCACTCGTATGTATCAGGCCTTTAATTTCTTGTCTATTCTGTTATAGCCTCTCTTCTTGTCTCTTTTGTCTAGTAACAATTTCTCCCTTCCCAACACACAGATCTGATTATATCACCCACAGAGTCACTCAGTGATTTTTCCATTACCTGCAGGATACAGTCAGATGCATCAGTGGTACCTGGGCCCCTCCTAGATTTCCCTCCAGTCTGCGTTAAACCAGCACCGTGCATGCGTGCAGCATATGCTGCTGTCACGTTGAGCGGTCAGTTCCTCAACATGCAGCAGTTAGTCACGCGTAGCGCTGGGAGTGCTGGCCGGCACTCCTCCCCTGCCTGGCCCCTTCCGCACTCACCCGCTCCCCTGCAGCTGGTGCTTTTTACACCCTGTTGTAGTGCTCACTGCATTGTGCTGCCTTTGTGTCTCCCCTACTGTCACCTCCTGAGGCAGGTCCTTACTCCGTTTTGAGTCCTTGGTGCCTAGTAAACAATAGGTTCATGATGAATATGGGTTAAAAAGACTGGATTTTTTTTTAACTGCAAGAGTAAAAGGAGAAATTATGAAAATAACTCCATTGCCGTTTTCTTTTAAAGTGAACGTAAATATTGTTTTGGCCACTTTTAAAATATACTGATTTCCTTTCTAGTTATATGAAGCGTGTCGTTACCTTGCAGCTAGATGCCATGTAAGTGGGCTCTCAGTTTCATTTTTATTTGGTGAAAGTTTGGTTGTGTGAATGTTATGCATCCTTCATCTATGTGTGAGGAGCTTGGCTGCTTAGTAAAGTATTTATTTCATAAGGAAATGTTTTTTTCTTTAGTATTGTCTGCTGTAAAATATTGATTCTTCCTTTACTAAAAGTGGGCATGCATAAAGAAAATTCTACCTTAGACATTTTAAAATTTAAGTAATGGATAGTATATTTATTACCCTTTAAGAATCTGGATATGTGTTTGTTTAGTGTTGGAAGTCACGGGTGACGAGTGGTGTTTCTGGTTTCTACGTAGTATGCTGCCAAAGAGCACCAGCAGGCCCTTGACGTTCTCGACATGGAGGAGCCCATCAACAAGAGACTGTTTGAAAAGCACATCAAGGACGAAAGTGGCTTGAAAGGCTCCTCCAGTGACTGGGAAATGTCAGAGGCCTCGGTAAGTAGCACTGTCAGCCTGCTTCAGCAACAGCAGTGGTAACTGCCCACATGACATGGCAAAAACAGATTACCTTTTTACTTGAGTATTATCATATTAATTATGTTGCCAACTTTAACTTGCCTACCAAAAACCAAAAGGTGACAGAGGAAGACTCTGTCTCAAAAAAAAATTTTTTTTTATGCATAAATGCATAAAATGCATTTATGAGGGTGTTTGGTACTATCATTATTATTTTAGGACCTCTTATCTGTTATCTGCTAAGAAATGCATGATTTATTTCCAATGCATTATTTATTGTATGAAATTTTTTTGAAACAATTTATAGGACACTGCCTAGGTATAAGATTCTCTCATAATGTTCACTGTTTTTTAAATTTTGATTTATAAATCTCCTTCATTTCCTTAATGATTTTGGCTGCCCATCTCTGGATCGTCCTTATGCTCAGTTATGTGTTTCTTGGTTCGGGGTCTGGAATAGGAGTCAGGTTTCCACATCCTCTTGTTAATGGTAGCAGCGAGATGTCTGTCTGTTGAGCACCTTACCATGTGCTAGCACCGTAGAGATACTGATATCTCTGGTCCACACAGAGGTCTCTAAGCTGGATAGTATTTTCCCCTTTTTACAGATGAGGAAAGGAAACTGAGGCCAAGAGAGGTTCAGTCACTTGTCCAAGGTTCCAAGTAAGTGGCAGAGCTGGGATCTGAACTCAGGTCTGTCTGGCTCCAGTGAGCCGTGCTCCTGAGCACGTGACTGCTGTGCTACGTTGCTGGCAATTCCTAATCATCACTAAGGCCTTTCCTTGGGGGCTACCTATCCAACCTTCTATCTTAAAGTTTGATTTTATACACACTTCTTTTGCTGTCTCTAAATCAACGCGCTATTTCGCACAAAGCAAATGATGAACTAGTAGCTGTGCATGTGCGTTAGTTCTAAAGATCCGCTGGAGCCCATGGAAGATAGACTGAAGAAGCTTTTATGTTTCTGTTAATTTACGTCTTGACAGTTGGGATGAACCAAATCTTTTTAGATGTAAGAAAAACTTTTCAGTATTCTAATACATAATTTTTTATCAGAAATTAAGTTTAAAAGTATTAGTGTATGACTCATCATTTTTTCAACAGATAAAGAGTTCTATTTGTCTTCTACGGGGGAAAATCTATGATGCGCTAGATAATCGAACTCTAGCGACCTACAGCTACAAAGAAGCTTTGAAGCTCGATGTCTACTGTTTTGAAGCATTTGATCTTTTAACATCACACCACATGTTGACAGCACAAGAAGGTTTGGAAACTCAGGTGTTCTGTGTTTAGCAAAATTAATGTTGTTAGGATTTTTTCCTCTGAAATCTATATAATAATCAAGAGCAGGCTAGGTTTAAATAGACCTACTAACTCTCTTAATGTCTTCAAAAATATGAAGCACATTGCAAGATGCAGTGTTGTGCAGTGCCTTTCTGCCATCCACATCTTTAGGAATTAGGATGTGACTGAGGTAGTATAAACCAAGATTTGGATATCTGATTTGGCGATTCTCAACCTGGCTGCACTTTAAATCCCTGAGGAGCGGTGGCTCACGGCTGTGATCCTAGCACTCTGGGAGGCTGAGGCAGGAGGACTGCTTGAGGCCAGAAGTTGGAGACCAGCCTGAGCAACAGGGAGACCTGTCTCTACAAAAAAAAAAAAAAATAGAAAAATTAGCTGGGCATGGTGGCAGACACCTGTAGTTCTAGATACTTGGGAGGCTAAGGCAGGAGGATCACTTGAGCCCAGGAGTTTGAGGTTGCAGTGAGCTGTGATGATGCCACTGCACTCTAGCCTGGGTGACAAAGCAAGATCCTGTCTCCAAAAAAAAAAAAAAAACCCCAAAAAACATCAGTGTCAAACCAGTTCAGTCAGAACCTTCAGGGTGGGGCCCTGTCATCAGATGATTTAAAACTCCCTGGTGGTCCCAACAACACAGGGACTAAGAACAGTGTCCAGATGTGTTGGCATCCATGGTGATGTGTGGTGAGTAAACAAGAGAACCAGGAAACAGGATGGTTGAATTAAGGGGAGTCAAACATATTTTATTTTATTTATTTTTTTGAGATAGAGTCCAGCTCTGTTGCCCAGGCTAGAGTGCAGTGGCACCATCATAGTTCACTGCAACCTCAGACTCCTGGGTTCAGGAGATCCTCCCACCTCAGTATCCTGAATAGCTGGGAATACAGGTACACACCACCATACTCAGCTAATTTTTCTTTTTCCTTTTATTTTTAATTTTTTTTTTTCTTTTTGTAGAGACAGGGCCTCACTCTGTTGCTTAGGCTGGTCTTGAACTCCTAGGCTCAAGCAGTCCTCCCGCCTTGACTTTCCAAAGTGCCAGGATTACATGTGTGAGCCACTGCGCCCACCATCCTCTGACATATTTCAGCCTAGTGCAGTGATTCTCAGCCAGGGTGATTTTGCCCCCTGAGGGACATTTGGGAATGTCTGGAGACATTTTTCAATGTCACAACTTGGGGGCAGGTGGGCAGGTTGGAAGGTTGTGTTGGTATGTGGTGGGTAGAGGCCAGAGATCCTGCTAAGCATTCTGTGATGCACAGGACACCCCCAAAACAGAGAGTGACCCATGCAGAGTGTCAGTAGTGCTGGGGCTAGTGGCTCTCCAGCTGGCTGATGACAAGAACCACCTAGAAGCCTCCTGGCCCCAGCCGTGGAAGAGCTGCCTCTGTCCTCCCGATAATTCTCTCCTGGGCTTGCAGACCACAGTGTCAGCTTTCTCTAGTACATTCTGATCTTGTTATTTTTCTCTTTTGAGTTTGATTTACTTAGACCAAGAACTATAGGAGAATATTTTTAGTTGCTGGTTTTCTTCCCGCTGTAAGTATTATGAGGACATTCATTGATTTTTTTTCTCACCATTTTTAAGAAAAAGAACTTCTCGAATCTCTACCTCTTAGCAAGCTCTGTGCCGAAGAACAGGAATTGCTACGTTTTCTGTTTGAGAACAAATTAAAAAAGGTAAGTAAAAACACAAAGATAGCATTTGCTTTATGTAAATATCTTATTTCTTCTAATAAATTTGGCTTCTATTTTTTATTAAATTTTTAAAAATAATTTTATTAATTTAGTACATTTGCAGGACTAGAGTTAGATTATGTAAAATATGTATGATTCCTAAGAAAAGCTTCCAGAAAAATCTTCCTCCCAAGAACTCCTTATACTGAAAGATTGAATAATCAAATCAATGGAATGGTGTTGCATTTTCTTATGCTACCTGAAGTTCTACCTTGGGAAATACTTCCTACCGTAGAATTCTGTGATAAAATTGGGAACAAAATTAAACTTAGGAGTACTGATAAAATATGAAGTTAAAAAAGTTTTCAGGGGCTCACATATGTCCAATGAAAATGTTTTTAACTACTTGGGTCAAACATAAATTGAGTCTGCCTTTTGACTTGTTATTGTTCATTGAGTTTATGTTTAAATTTCTCTGTGTTTCAGTATAATAAGCCTAGTGAAACTGTCGTCCCTGAGTCAGTAGATGGCTTGCAAGAGAATCTGGATGTGGTAGTGTCTTTAGCTGAGAGGCATTATTATAACTGTGATTTTAAAATGTGCTACAAGCTTACTTCTGTGTAAGTATATCTACCCGTTTTTGTGTAGGAACATGAAGTGTAGTCCTTCTTAGCTAAGTAATTCACGGACATGTTATCCGTGTAATCTCGAACTGGATGATTTCCCCTTGCCATTTGCAGAGTACTGAGCAGGGTGCTGTCTTAAAAGAGCAGTTGACAGACACAGGGGCATGCATATTTATAGATTTACTATATTATATATATGATTCCTAAAAAAGCTTCCAGAAATATCTTCCTCCCGAGAACTTATACTAAAAGATCGAATAATCAAATCAATGGAGTGGAGTTGCATGAAACTTGGGAGGGATATACATGTTCCTCTTCCCAATCTTGATGATTTGCAAGTTTGAAAATACCATTTTGGCACATAGTTTTATAAAATCCCTTCTTTATTAGAGTCTAATACAGTCCTACAGATGCTTCTCCGTCCGCCACACTCACTAGCTGAGCTGTATCCCCACATGCCAGGTTTCCAGTGTACACAGTTTAAATTTGTCCTTTAGCTAAATTACATCCACTATTTTTTGTGGATCTTTTGAGTTGTTTAAAATCCTTGAAATCACAGAAATTTTAATTGGGAAATACTAGTGATCTATTTAATATTTCATATTGCTTTTGATCCTTTAATTGGATTACTTATTTTATATATTACAATTCTCTTGATTTAAGGTAAATGTATGTTGCAATGTTTATTTTTATCCTTACAAATAAACTAGAATTTTTCCTTTCGTTTATAACATAATCATTGCGTAACTGAACCAACCTGCAGATGGTGGGGGGTGGGAGGTGGAAAGTGTCAGAACCCACAGTGCCGTGCACGCGCTGTGGTGACTGTTCAGATGTAGCTAAGGTAGCGAGTGCTGTCTCGACCTGTTTCTGGGTGGTGATGTGTGGCTTTAACTTCCAGAGTGATGGAGAAAGATCCTTTCCATGCAAACTGTTTGCCTGTGCACATAGGGACGCTTGTGGAGCTGAATAAAGCAAATGGTAAGACTTTTTTTTAATTGAAATAATTTCTAACATAAAAATAAATTTCTGTAACTCTTGAAATTTTGTCTCATAAGTCCTAGCTAGTTGAGACTACGGGTAACAACATAATAAGTTCCACAATAAAAGTCACAACTGGGGAAGAAATGTTTATCTAAGTGACCAATGGTCTATTCTCTTTTCCCAACAGTACAATTTATTTCTTTATCCCTGCTTCCTTTTCTCAAATGTAATTTATGCTTCAAGGTATGTTAGCTTTAAATTGGTGGGAGTCAGTTCTGCTTTTTTTCTCCTTTTCTATAAATTCCGTAAGAAAACTTGTAAGAGTCAATAGCTTTAGAAATTGGAAGAGAACAGAGTTTTTGCTCATGTTTTGTGTATTTTGACATTTCAGAAACACTGGGTTGTGTTTAGACTGTATTTGTCCTTCAGTCTTTTAAAACTGAGTAGTGATCTGTCAGTAGGAAAAATCGCCAAACGCTTGGACTCCTGGTCCCTGCGGCTCACAGCGGTCTGAGGGCCGGCAGTGTCGCATGCCACGAGAGCCTGTCGGAATGCAGTCTCCAGCGGCCCCAGTCGCACCTGGGGAATGGCATCCCGGAATACTAGGGCTTACACTTTTCTTAAGAGACAGTAACCTTGGCCGGGCGCAGTGGCTCACGCCTGTCATCCCAGCACTCTGGGAGGCCGAGGCGGGTGGATCACTCAAGGTCAGGAGTTCGAGACCAGCCTGAGCAAGAGCGAGACCCCATCTCTACTAAAAAATAGAAAGAAATTATCTGGACAACTAAAAATATATAGAAAAAATTAGCCGGGCATGGTGGCGCATGCCTGTAGTCCCAGCTACTCGGGAGGCTGAGGCAGGAGGATCGCTTGAGCCCAGGAGTTTGAGGTTGCTGTGAGCTAGGCT
>CM052445.1:96927-117956 GCA_028533085.1 Varecia variegata
GACCTCTCCGCAGGGGAGCGCTTGGCTGGGTGGCGGCTGCCCCCACCTCGCCCGCCCCCGCCTCGCCTGCCGTGTGTGGCCTTTCCAGTCACTCAGCAGGTGCCTGGTGCCCGCTGTGGGTCTGGCACTGCGTCTGTCTGCCTGGTGGAGTTTTTATACCTTATTGGGTAAATGGATTTTGTATCTAGAATGAAATAGAAGTATGCAGTCATTTCTGTGAGTACAGAATTGTATGATTGTGAAGGGTTGTAACTAAGTCATATCTTAAATTTCATTTCGTATGAATAATTGTATCCTTTTTTTCTTTTTCCCTAATGTAGAACTTTTCTATCTTTCTCACAAACTGGTGGATTTATATCCTAGTAATCCTGTAAGTAATATAAATCTCTTTTATTCTTACAGTGTTTTTTACTTAGCTAAGCTTTAAGAAAATATTTAGTATTTGGACAGTAGCTTATTTTTAAGTTCAAGCAAATAATGTTTTATTTTAAAGTGTTAGAGCAGAATCTCTAGTGCTTATGATGCTTAGCAGCATTAACTGTTTCAATCCATTAAACTGAAGCAATAACTTAAAACAAAAACCTTTTACTTTTTCTGAACTAGAATACGTGATACAGAAACGTCTAGTCTATCTTCTTTCTAGCCTAATTTGTTAGAGATTCCAATTCAAGGTTAAGCAACCTTTGGTCATGGTAAATTTTGAACTTTTTAGGTGTCTTGGTTTGCGGTGGGATGTTACTATCTCATGGTTGGTCATAAAAATGAACATGCTAGAAGATATCTCAGGTATGGCCTTATTTCCTTCCTCCCTCTGTAGTGAACCTGCAGGAGGGCCTTCTTGCTCATGGTCTCAGTGCGCGACTAGTGGGTGCTCTGAGGCAGCGCGAGGGAGTAAATGTTTCTTCAGTAGATTCAGTCCAGTTGCGTCAGTTACTTACCTTGCTCTTTATGAGATGCCGTGAGGGGAGACAAAAGAAATCAGTGGTTTAGACCTTGTTCTCAGGGAGCTTATATGTTTTTAATTGTATTGATAAGTGAGACGAATATGAGGCAAAAGAGAATAATGTAGGATGAAAGGCTCTTTTTTTCATTGATACTGTTAACCTTTTACTTTTAGGACTTCTTTTGTTAATAGTTGTGAAATTATGTGAAAGCACGTGAGATTGGGGTCCCTAAATGTGACTGTAAAACAGAATTGTGGCAGAGTGAATTGGTTCACATATGGATCCAGCGTGTTTTTAGCTTAAGGGCGGCCATTACAGCCCAGTCAAGCATTTAACCAGCATTATTCAAGTCTAGGAGAATGTCTAGTACGTGAAGCGTTACTTAAACACTGTAAATGTAGTAATTCCATGCTTCCCTCTGTGCAAGCAAATATTAGTAGAGAGTGGTCTCTGAGGGAAAGAGGATAAACTTTGGAGTCAAACTTGAATTCTGGTGCAGGTTTTGTGACTTACCAGCTGACACTCCTTGGGAAAGTTAGTTTCCCTGACTCTCTTCTCCAAAAAGGGGAATGATGCAGGGTTTACATCTCAGCATTGCTAGGAAAATGGGTAAGATGACCCGAAAGGGCCCTGCACTAGGAAGGGGCTCCCTGGTTGGTTGTGTCTCAGTATTTCAGACAAATTCGTGAGAAGGAGGATGATTTGTGTTGTAAAAGTTCTTTTGAACTGTGCGTCCTTGACTTACTGTGTGATTCAGTAATGGACTGGACACGAAACAGGGACCATGGGGGAAAGAAAACTTAGAAAATAAAATGCTAGGAAGTAGGATATCACCCATTATGTTTTCCATGTTTTCTGATATATTCCCTTTGTTCCTTGCTGTGGGTTAGTCATTACAGTGTGTTCACTGACTGCAGACTGTTCATGCCCAGTCCAGTTCCTGTAACCAGGGTGAATCTCGTACCACCATCTGTAGGATGTCACTTAAACTCTCAAGCCTTGCTATACTTGTCTTTAAAATATAAATTAGTTTATCTGGCAAGTTGCCAGGATGAAAGCACGCATCTGAGGCATCTGACGGGTGCCTGGCACAAAGCAGACCCTCAGTTAATGGTGGGGGCTGTTGCCGCACCTTTATCTACTAGGTTGCAGGATGGAGCACCTGGACTAAGTCACCTTTGTAAGCTCTCTACAGAATGCTGATGGGTTCAGCTATGGTACCTAAAACGTTGTGGACCTCTCTCCTAGAATTTCTTGAAATTTTGCTTATACTATTAAATATTGTTTTAGTTCAAATGAACACAAATGTTACATCAGTGTTCCAATATGTTGACAACTCATTTATTAAATGAATATTAGTGTCTTTGAGGCAATCTGCTTCTATAAAATTAACAGTTTAAGAACAAATATCATATTACTTGAATGGCCTCTTTTGTTTTAGCAAAGCCACAACGCTGGAGAAGACCTACGGGCCCGCGTGGATCGCCTATGGGCATTCGTTTGCGGTGGAGAGCGAGCACGACCAAGCCATGGCCGCCTACTTCACCGCAGCGCAGCTCATGAAAGGGTGCGGCACAGCCGGCCGAGCACGCTCCACGAGAGCATTCTTGGCTGACAAAAAGAAGTGAAATTTCTATTGTTAATATTATTGCCATTTGATGGTTAAACTAAAAAACATTTTACTTCTTACCTAGTAGCTTGTGAGTGGAAAATAACTATGGAAATAGAGGGGGAAAGAAGCTGGCATAGTGAATTTGCCTAGCAATTTATCTCAACCAGTGCAAGAAGAGGCTAGGAAGTGAGGCCAAGGGAAGAGATGAATACAGAGGTGCTTCACCTGCTCGTGCAAGAATGAAAATTATATCTTACATGTTACCAAAAGGTATTTGATGTGGCTTAGTGGTAGTGCAGGACTGCATTTGCCAATATGCTAGATTTATATCCATGTCAATTCTATTGATATTGAAATAATTAACTAATTAAGAGCATGTTACTTTGGGGACCAGAGTATTGCTGTTATTCCTGCTGACTCTTTGGTCTCACCGTTGGTTAGACCTGGCGGAGTTCTTTCACGTGGAGCACTTCTGCTGACGGTGACGCCATCCGAGTGGAGAGGCAGTGCGAGTGCGTGGTCCAGACGGCTGGTGTGGAGTCGTGCTGCCTGGACTCACTTCCAGGCTCTTCCGCTTAGAGCTACGTGATCTTGGGCAAATCACTCAGCCTCTTAAAAAAATAGGAATACAGCAAAACTTACTCATTGGCTTACTGAAGCACTCAAAGTCAGTTACCTTTGTTTACTCATAGTGTTCAGGGGTGGGATCGTGTATTTATCTATATTGAATTTCATCTTGTTAGATTTGATCTGCCTTTTCAAACTATTCAAACTCTTTTTGACAGTTCTGCATCCAAATTACTTCCCAACTGCAGCTTTTTATACTCATATTAAACTTGATAAGTATGGCTTTTATATCTAATCATCCATGTAAATATTGTGAAGGATATAGCTCCCTAGCTGTGTTAGTCAGTAGGGCTGCCATGACAAAATACCACAGACTGGGTGGCTGAAAGGACAGGAATTTATTTTCTCACAACTCTGGAGAATGGGACGTGCGAGGCCAGGTGCTGGCCCACGCAGGTGCTGGCCAGGGCTCCTCCCGGCCTGCAGACACGGCCGCCTCACTGTGTCCTCACCTGGCAGAGCGAGTTCTGGTATCTCTTCCTCTTCTTGTAAGGACACTGTACTATGGGATGAGGGTCGTAGTCTTACGATCATTTACTGTTTATTTCCTCCTCGCAGGCCCTGTCTCCGAGTACAGACGCAGTGGGGTTAGGGCTTTAATGTTCGAATCTGTGGGGAGGACACAGCCAGCACACAGCCTTGACACAGGGTTAGAAGTCGCCCTCCAGGTAGCAGCTGTTCAGCCGTCATCGATCTGCCTAGACGGTCCTTGTGCTGAGTCCAGGTCTCTCCTTCCACCAAGGCGTGTGAGACCCTTTCCAGTGCTTTTCTGACGCTCAGCTCCAGTTATCTGCTTATTTCTCTTAATCTATCTGATAATTTGTTAGGAAAAAAAAATAACTTCCTATGAGTTGTTTCTTATGAACACACACAAGAGTCTGGTAATTTTTGTTGGATATTCTGGGTGCTCACAAACAGAATAGTTATTAGTTCCTAGCTTAGAATAAAAATCATTGATAAAGGCTGGGTGTGGTGGCTCATGCTTATAATGCTTGCACTTTGGGAGGCCGAGGCTGGAGGCTTACTTGAGCCCAAGAGTTCAAGATCAGCCTGGGCCACATGTTCAGATCCTGTTTCTACAAAAAAAAGAAAATTAGCCGGGTGTGGTGGGTTGTGCCTGTAGTCCCAGCTACTCAGGAGGCTGAGCCAGGAGGCTCGCTTGAGCCCAGGAGTTGGAAGTTGCAGTGAGCTGTGATCACACCACTGTACGTGATAGAGTGAGACCCTGTCTCACAAGGGTTAAAAAATGATAATAAAACAATTAAACACCTTTAGTGTTTCCTAGTCTAACAAACTTTATGTCATTGAATTCTCACATCAGCTCATCAAGATAAGCGTCATTTTCTCTCAGTTTTACACCCCCGTCAGAACAGCTTTGCACTCTCTTAACCGGCCTGTGTTTGGATAAATGTTTGAAATTGGATATTTTTAAGTTTCCTTTGTGATTTCTTTTTTGAGTTATTAGTTATTTAGGAATATGTTAATATTTAATTTCTACATATGTGTGAATTTCCGAAATTTCCTACTGTTATTGGTTTCTAACTTAATTCTTTTGTAGTTGGAGAACATACTTTGCATGATGTCAGCCCTTTTGAATTTACTGAGGCCTGTTTCATGAGTGAACATAGGATCTGTTGTAAAGATTGTTCCAGATTCACTTGAGAATTCTGCTCTTTTTGTGTGGAGTGTTCCGTTGATACCTTTTAGGTCTAATTTTTATAGTGTTACTGAAGTCTTGTTTCCCTGTTGATCCTCTACCTAGTTATTCTATCCACTGTTGCAGGTCTGGCATTGACATCTCCAACTCTTAGTGTTCAGTTGTCTGTTTCTCAGTTTTTGATTCGTGTGTTCTCAGTGTCCATTGTTAGGTGCATGTATGTTTATACTTGTTTTATTTTCTTGATGGATTGAACGTTTATCGTTATAAAATGTCCTTCATTGTCTCTAGTAACGGTTTTTTTCTTAATCTCTATTTTATCTGATATTAATGTAGTCACACAAGCTCTCCTTTGTTATTCTTTGCGTGGTATGTCTTTTTCCATCCTCTTACTTCTAAATTGTTTGTATCTTTGAAAATAAAGTGTATATCTCTTGTAGACAACATATATAGTTAGATCATTGTTTATTCTACCAGTTGCTGCCTTTTGATTGGAGTGTTTATTCCATTTATGTTTAATGTAATTACTGATGAGATAGGATTTATGTCTGCTATTTTGTTCTTTGTTTTCTACATATGTCTTTTTGTTCCTGTATTTCTCATTACTGCCTTCTTTTGTCTTGAATAGATATTTTATAGCGTCCCATTTTAATCCCCTGTTTCGGTCTTACACTGAATTTTTTGAGTTATTTTCTTAGTGGTTATCTTAGGGATTATATTTAATAACTTAAAACAATCTGGTTTGGATTAATACCAATTTAATTTCAGTAGTATACCAAAACTTTACTTGAGTAGAGCTCTGTTCCCTTCCACCTCCTTGTGCTATTATTGTCATACAAATTACATCTTTTATATTATAAGCCCATAAACACAGACTTAAAATTACTGGTTTATTTAGTTATCTTTTAAATCAAATACAAAAGAGTTGCAAACAGAAATATATTTATGCTGTGTTATATTTACCAATGTAGTTACTTTTATCACTCTTATTTCTTCATGTGTATTCAAGTTACTGTCTAGTATCCTTTTAGCCTCTAAAGGAGTCTCAGTATTTCTTGTTGGGCAGGTCTGCTAATGACAGATTTTCTCAATTATACATTGTTATAATTATTACTTTATGTAATTTTGTTTTTTGAAGAAGCTGTGAGAAGAAATGAAAGCAAGTATATACTTCTATCATTTCTGATATTAACTTTATCATTTTTCATTTTCTTCATTTGTCCCTATGGGTTTGAGCTACCCTCTGGTGTCACTTTCTTTCATTCTTTTTTTTCTTTTTCTTCTTTTTCTTTTTCTTTTATTTTTTTAATGAGATGAGATCTTGCCCTGCCGCCCAGGCTGAAGTCCACTGGCACAAACATGACTCACTGCAGCCTCTAATTCCTGGGCTCAAGTGATCCTCCTGCCTTAGCCTCCCAAGAAGCTGGGACTACAGTTGTCACTACCACACCGAGCTCGGTGTCCCTTTCTTACTCTAACACAGCTTTGCTCTCACCTCCTTCCTATTCTGTTATTGGTGAACCTTACATTTCTACATATGATAGGCCCAAAATTGCAATTACAAGTGAGTTTGCCTAATCTGAAAATTTGAAATCTGAAAGTTTTTGACCACTGTCATGACACTCAAAGTAAATGCTCATTGGAGCAGTTCAGATTTTGGATTTTCAGACTAGGATGCTCACCAGTAAGTATAATCCAAATATTCCAAAATCCAAAAAAAGTCTGAAACCCAAAACATTTCTGGTCCCAAGCATTTCAGATCAGTTAAGAGAAAAAAGAAGACATACATTTATACTATCTTTTATAATTATATAATTATCTTTACTAGTAGTCTGTTTTTTCTTTGGATTTGCATTACTCTCTGGGGTACTTTGCTTGCAGCCTATAGAATTTCCTTTAGTATTTCTTGTAGGATGTGTCTGCAATAAATGTTCTCAGTTTTTCCCCCAAAGAGTGTCTTAATTTCACCTTCCTTTTCAAAGGATAATTTTTCTGGGTGTGGATTCTTGGTTGACGGCCCTTCGGCACTTTGTCAGCCAGCTGCTTTCTGGCCTCTGTGGTAGTTAATGAGAAGTCAGCTGCTCATCTGTGTGTTATTACTTGCTTTTCTGTCACTGCTTTAAAGATTCTTTTTCTGTCTTTTTCAGTGGTTTGACCATAATTTGCCTGGGTCTGGATTTCTTTGAGTTTGTTCTTGGAGTTCTTTGAGATTTTTGGAAAGCTTTTGGCTGTTATTTCTTCAGATATTCTTTCTGCCCCTTTTTTCCTTCTCCTTCTGGGACTCCTGCTGTGCATGTACTGGTGAGCTCGAGGGCCTCTCTACTCACTTTTCTTCCTTCTGTTTCTCAGGCTGGATAATCTGAATTGACCTATCTTCAAGTTCAGTGATGCCTCTGTCTATTCCAATCTGTTCTTAAACCCTTCTAGTGAATTTTTTATTTCAGTTATTATACCTTTCAACTCCAGAATTGCTATTTGTTTGGTTTTTTTATAATTTATATCTCTTTATTGCTATTTCCTGGTGAGACAGTATTCACATACTTTATTTTTGTAGACATAATTTCCTTTGGTTCTTTGAATATTTAAAATAGCTTATTTAAGGTATTGTCTTGTAAATCTAACATCTGAGCTCTTCCCAGAACAGTTTCTATTGACTGCTTTATTTCCTGTGTATGGGCCGTACTCTTGTTCCTTCGCATGTCTATTTTTTGTTGAAAGTAGACGTTTAAAGTAATACAATGGGGAAATCCTGGAAATCAGATTTTCCATCCTAGGGTTTGTTGTTGTTCCTGCTTGTTAAGTGACTTTCCGTAACTGGTCCTGTCGTCTGTGTGGAAGTGTCCTGTGGTGCCACTGAAGCCTGGCTTTGGTGTCTCTCAGACCAGTGCGTCCTGCACCCTTTGTCCAGGGACTCTGCTCCTGCACTGGGCGTGCCTCCGCCCTGGGAGTTGCCGTCCCTGCCTTAGCCCTCGCTTCCTCCCGCACGGGGCCTCGGGACTGACCAGAGGTGAGAGTTCAGGGCCTTCTCAGGTCTGTGCTGGGCGTGCATGTGGCCCTACACGTGTGCATGGCCTGATCCCCAGGAATGCACTGGAGCTCTTCAAAAGGCCCTGTGGACGTCTCCTTCCCTGGTTTCCTTGTAATTTCTGGCCAGCCTCTCGCTTGCCTCAAGGGACGGTAGCCGCCAGCTGTTCACCAGATGCCCTGGGGACGGAGCTTGCTCAGGAGTGAGCTGGGAGGTCAGACTGAGACAGGCCGCGACACAGGCCCACAGTGCCGCTCCGTGGGTGCCGTGGGAACTCCGCACTCACCCTGTCAGCCTCATGGCCGCCGGTTTTCAGCTGCTGTGGCTGTGAGGCTGGTGCGAAGCTGGGGAGAGAGGTGGGAGTGGGGCAAGCTGAAGCACCTAGCTTGCTGCTCTTACTGGGGTTCGGCTGTTTCTCTTGAATGTATCCTCCTCAAATTGTTGTAGGCCCTTGCTTAACTTCCAGGGTTCTGAAAAAGTTGATTTTTGACAATTTTTGCCAGTGTTCTTGTTGCTTCTATGGATGAATAGAGTTTTGAAGGTCCTTACTCTGCCATTTCAAAAGTACTTCCTCCAGATAAAAATTTTTGAGTGATTCTCATGACCTGTCTATAGATGATAGAATCTTTTTTTTTATTGTCCCCCAAAATCCATGTTGAAAAGAATCTTAGTTTGAGTCATGATTCTAGATTAGAACCAAGGTCATGCCAAGCAATCAATCATTATTTATTCATGTCTAAGATCATCTTCAAAGGGTCATCTTATTACATTTGCTTTAATGTGATCAATGATACAGTAGTGTGAGCAGATAGATGAAAATTTAATTAAAAAGCAGTTAGTGCTGACTGTGTGCCTAGAACTCTCTCAGGATGGGAAAATAGAACTAATACACGTGACATTATTCAGAACTCTGCTGTGCAGAACTGGTAATAACTGATTTTAACAGGAACTCACAGAAAGGAGAGTTTTTAGGTTCAGAAAGTCAGAGGTAGCTTCCTAAAGGGCAGTGGGACTTGAACACAGTCTTGAAGATGAGCAGGGCTGGAAAGTAGGGGTGGCGGGCGAGGCTGGGACCTGACGTCAGCATCACGGGAAACAGGCGCTGTTCTGCTTCAGAGGGTTTCGGGGTTTTGACTGGAATAATGAAAATTAAAGATAAATAAGTTGTTGATTGATTCTAAAAGTGGCGGCTGATTAGCCTAAAAGCCTGTTAAGCATTCATTAATTATTAGTAAATTAAGAGTTAGAAAAAAGTAAACGTTGTGTTTTGGGTACGTTTAAATTGTTTTGCAGGTAAGTTTTGAAGTTGACAAATTAGTTTCTGCTGAATTACAAAGTTTTGGGTATTGAATGTGTGACATTTTCCAATTTGTTTAGGTGTCATTTGCCAATGCTGTATATCGGATTAGAATATGGTTTGACCAATAACTCAAAACTTGCTGAAAGATTCTTCAGCCAAGCTCTGAGCATCGCACCGGAAGACCCTTTTGTGATGCATGAGGTTGGCGTGGTTGCCTTTCAGAATGGAGAGTAAGTATGAGAGACCACAAGTCCTTCTGTCACTCTGTAGGCAGCGTGACGCCTCAGTCACTAGGGGTTAGCTGATCAGAGTGACTCTTTAGGAGGTTTTTATTTTTAAATGTACTATTTTAGGAGGAGACAGTTTAAAAAGGGAAAGAAACTGTTATCTTGGATTTCCTTAAATAATCTAAGCCTGGGTCCTGGTTGTCCTTTGATCTGAGCTGCACCAGTTTCCTCACGTGGGTGGACAGCTGGGATCCCAGCACCCCACGTCATGGCCTCAGGCACTGCAGCACCCTTCGTCATCTCTGTGTGGATTAGCAGTTAGATTCATGTATTTGAGAACAATTTTCTACAGTTTTTGAAACAAAAATGTTTTCTATTTAGTTACTAGTAAATCAGAAAATTAAACTAATTAGAATGACCCAATCTCTGAGTCTCCTGGTCAGTTGAAGCTTTAATGTAACCTTGATTATTTATGGAATGAGTGGTTCAGTGTCATACTCAAGAGAGAAAAATATCAATTAATATGATCCTTTGCATTCAGTCATATAAATTTTAAAACAGTAAATTAGTACTACTATGTTGTTGTGGTGTGTGTGTTCTAAAAATTGGGTTATCCAGGTATATATAAAAAAATTGAAGCTTTAAAAAAATACATAGTAATGGCTTAATATAATACAGTCAGTCCTCAGTATTTGCAAATTCTGTATTTATGAATTGTCTACTCACTAAAATCTATCTGTAACTGCAAAATCAGAACTTGAGGTGCTTTCGCAGTTGTCGGCAGACACAGGCAGGGAGAAATTGAGTCTCCCGACGCCCATGTCCCTCACGGAAGTCACACGAGGTGATGCTCTGCCGTTTTGTCTCACCTCACGCTCTACACCAGTATCCTTTTTGTGGTCTGTTTAGCACCACATTTTTCATATTTTTGTGCTTTTCACTGTTTAAAATAATCTCCAAGCTTAGTGCTAAAGTGCTACCTAGTGTTTTCCAAGCACAGGAGGCTGCCATGTGCCTTACAGAGGAAATACAGGTGTTAGAGAAGCTTCATTCAGGCACGAGTCATGGTGCTGTTGGCCACGAGTTCAATGCCAGTGCATCAGCAATACATAGCAAACCAGTTGTCTTTAAACAGAAATACGCATAAGACAAGGTTGTGCATTGACCAGGTGATGAAAATGTCGTGACCAGAGGTTTGCAAAGGACCTGACGGTCTTTCCCCTGGGAGCAGTGGTTCAACATTTGCAAGACCAGTGTTCGCAGTGACTGTGCAGAACATAAGCACTGCAGATAATGAGAATCTACCGTTAGATCTCCTAAAGTCTTGGACTCGTATGATGTTAATGCCATGAAATCAATCATTTATCTGATTTAATTTGGAATTTTAATAGTTATCGCCAGCAGTTTAACCATTTCATTTTAGTACTACTAGAAAGAGACATTCAAATTTTTCTTAAATGTTTATACTTGCTAATTTTGAATAATCTGCAACCTCTTTTTCCTTTATTTTAGATGGAAAACAGCAGAAAAATGGTTTCTCGATGCTTTGGAAAAAATTAAAGCAATTGGGAATGAGGTATTCTATGTAATATCTGCAAATATGCAGACACACCACTGAGTGTGTTTACTGTTGAATGAGGAAAATAATATAGACGGTCTCTCTAGCCTAGAAGATAATAACCTAATATTTATCCTAACAAATGGCTTATTAATGTTTGCATTGCCAGTTAACTATTTTACCACATGATAAAAAATAAGTTTGTTTCTAATTAAGATGGCAGGTGTCACTTACGAGGGCTCTAGATTTGAAGTGTGGAAATAATCAGAATGTATGGGGTGATTATTTGAAACTGGGAATATTAACTGGCGAGCACTGTGGGGTCTGACTTAGTACCCCTCTAGAGCTTCAGAGAGCCTCGTCTTTGACTGGAGCGTGAATACAGGGTAGCAGCTAGTCCCACTTCTGCAGGGCAGGGTGGGGACAGGCATCATTCAGATTCAGACCTTTTGTCGCTGTTCCTTACTCGTACTGAGTATGTGAATAGACTCAGTGTTTGGATATTTGACTAGGTTCTGTTGTATGAAGATGTACCATGAATTGGTGTTCATGAGTTAGCCTTCCAACTAGCAAGGATCTGTGTATGCTGCTATTATTTAGAAATAGTTACAGTTGGCCAGGCCTGGTAGCTCATGCCTATAATCCTAGCACTTTGGGAGGCCGAGGTGGGAGGATTGCTTGAGGCCTGTAGTTCAAGACCAGCCTGGGCAACAGAGCACAACAGAGACAGAGACTCTGTCTCTACAAAAAGTAAAAAAAAATAAATGGGCATGGTGGCATGCACCTATAGTCCCAGCTACTTGGGAGGCTGAGGCAGGAGCATTGCTTGAAGCCTAGGAGTTTGAGGCTGCAGTGAGATATGATTGTGCCACTGTACTCTAGCCAGGGCAACACAGCGAGACCCTATCTCAAAACAAACAAACAAAAAAAGAGGCTGGGCACAGTGGCTCATGCCTGTAATCCTAGCACTCTGGGAGGCTGAGGCAGGAGGATCACTTGAGCCCAGGAGCTTGAGGTTGCTGTGAGTTACGATGATGCCACTGCACTCTAGCTGGGGTGAGAGAGCAAGACCCTGTCTCACAAAAAAGTAAAAGAAAAGAAAAAAGAAGACTTTTAGATACCATAAACTTCTGTAGACAAGGGACTTACACGTTTCCACTCTTCTAATTCCTGATTCTTTCTCTTCATACCTGTTCAGTTTCGTCCTATTCTGAGTTTCACTTCTCAGCTTCATTCTGTTCCTGTTGGTGCGTCCTTGCCCACAGCTGCCTTCCTCCTGCGCCGTCAGCTCCGCTCTGCTCTTACAGACACAGCCCTGCCAGCCAGGTGGCCATCTGCCTGTCCCCTAAACACGACTTTGTTCATTTTAGTCTCTCACTATTTGTCTTCTGAACTTACAAATGCTGTGTTTCTGTGTGTCTGCACATGTGTGTGTTTAAAGCAGGTTCCCTCAGCTGAGTCTCGGGGGCTTCTGGATAATGCACGTGCTCTTGTTGCTCTTGATGTCACCTTGCCACTTGCCAGCCTGTCAGTTTTCCACACACTGAGCTCCTTGCTCTCAGCCTATCCCAGCAGCACCCGCGACACGGGAAGCTGGTAGCAGTGCAGAATCTCGGGTCTACTCAGTGAAAGTCCGCAGTTTTAGCAAGATCTCCAGGTGATTCTCACGCACAGAAAAGTTTAAGAAGCACTTTCTTAAACTGCACTTAAAGTTTAAACTATAGTCTTTGATGATTCAGAGGAACTTTGCAGTCCTGACGAAATTGGAAGTGATAATCTTAAGTATGGAAGTGCAATACTATTTAAGTATCAAAATACCCAATAAAAAGTTATGAAGGGGGAAGATACTGTGGGAGACTTTAGTTATCAACTGCAGCAACTGTCAGAGTAGTCAAGGAGAAGCAGTCCTAAGAACCATCAGACGATTTGTTCTTCCCTCACGTGGGCTGCACCTCTTAGGTGCGGTCTTGGGAGAGTGAGAGAATGTGGCTCAGGTCTGCTCATTCGTTTGGTCGACACACATTTGACTGTGCTGATCATTTCCTACACTCTGAGGTAGGCACTGGGCTGCACCAGGGAACTAGTTTGCCATTTCCTGCCCTCAGA
Organism: Varecia variegata; assembly: GCA_028533085.1. NCBI lineage: Eukaryota > Metazoa > Chordata > Mammalia > Primates > Lemuridae > Varecia > Varecia variegata. The sequence goes on from CM052445.1 coordinate 109,984, forward strand.
TCTGGGCAATGTCAGCAACTAGCTTGGCAGTGAAAACAGTGCAGCCGAGGGAATAAAGGAGCTCGCGGGGAAGGGCAGTTCTCGCAGATGTGCGGGTGCCAGGAAGGCTTTTGGTGACGGTACACACCTCAGTCCTGAAGGGGATCAGACACTAGCCAGGCCAAGGCGAAGGGGAGGGTGTTTCAGGTGTGCAAAGATTGGAGGTCATGCAGTATGGCTTGGATTTTGAGTTGACAGAGCATGTCGAGAAAGGGGGCAGGAGGGTTAACTGGGGGTCACTCAGGGCCTGGAAATGATGTGAGAGAGTTTGCACCTTACCCTGAGGAGAGTGAGAAAAGAAAGGGACAAAGCAGTCAGATGCTGTGACTGGGGAGGGTGATGAGTAAATGTGTGGGAGTCGTGCCCAGGAGGCAAAAGGAACAAGCCGCGGTGTTTCCGGGAAGGATCAGGGGTCTTGGGGTGCCGTTTACTGGCGGGTAAGGCGCTCAGAAGGGCTGAGATCGGGGAGCTGAAATGCCAGTAGAGAGATGGGCTTGGTGTGTGGCTCACTGAATCTGAAGTACTTGTGGCATTTCTGAGTAGAAATATTTGTAGGCGGACGGATGTAAAGATCTGGTGTTTCAGAGAAGGCTCTGAGCTTCAGCTACAAAATTTGAACTTCTCCAGCACGGATGGGCTCTGACAAAATCGTGCTGATGACAGCAGAGTCCTCAGGAAGCCTCCTCCAGGAGGAAAGAGGGGGACGAGCCGGCAGTGCTCTCGCCCCCTGCTGCGGTGCAGACACCCACCGGGAGAGACGCGAAGTAATTCGGTGCAGACACACCAGGCTGAACAGTGACCCGTGTAACTCGTGGGCTTGATGTTGCTGTGTTTTAGGTGACAGTTGACAAATGGGAACCTTTGTTGAACAACTTGGGGCATGTCTGCAGAAAACTTAAGTAAGTGAAGCAGAGCATTTTCAGAAATATACTTTGTGACTAAAAGTTTACTTAATTTTAATTATCCTTTTGCATGTTTTCATTTCATGAGATCCTCCAGTTTTCTTCCTTGTGGCTGCACAGATAATAATAAACATCAGAATCACTGTTTTTATTATCTATTTCTGTTGGTATGATTTTATTTTAGAAACATTGAGAATTATAGGAACTGTTTTTAGATTAAAATTTTTAGTGTTCAGAATTATTGATAATTTAGAAGAATTGGGAGAGTAGGATCTAATTAAAACCATATCCATATCCTAACTGTTTTCTGCTAGAGGTTTTGTGGTGTGATACACAGATGACAGTTGAAAATGGGTTCTTTGGTTAAAGAAGAACTCTAGGTTACTCAGGATTTAACAAGTCTTGCCATTGCAGGATTTCTTTGAGTCATTATTATGCATTAGGAGCTGTAGCATTTCCCAAACTTTAATTGAGCATAAAACCTTTTTTTTTTTTTTTTTAACAAAAGACTTTACAGGGCTTATTCCAGAGAACTTTGGGGAACACTTCTAAGTAACTTTTTTGGACCTTAAAGCCAAATTCCTTGGCTGCTTTTAGACTCCTGGTGTGGGAAGTTCACCATCACATAAAAACGTGGTGTACTGAGGGCACAGGCTGGGGACTGGGTTGTGGTTCGGCGTCCCACTGAGCGTGGACAGGTGCACCGCGTGTCTGTGAGGAGTGCCCTGCGGCTGAGGGCGCTGCTGGGAAGATGGGCCTTGAGGTGTTGAGACCGTGAAGGTCGGGGTGGAGGACAGCTGCCAGGCTCGACTTACCACTCTGACGTAGGAAAGGGTTTCTCACGCGTTTGCACAGATGAATACTCATCTCAGACTTAGGAATTTAGTGCTCTTCCTGTACCCAGTAATTGTTTTCTCTCTTTTTCCCCCTTCTCTGCCTCGTCTCCCCCACAGAAAGTACGACGAGGCCCTGGACTACCACCGCCAGGCCTTGGTGCTGATTCCTCAGAACGCGTCCACCTACTCCGCCATAGGCTACATCCACAGCCTGATGGGCAGCTTTGAGAACGCCGTGGACTATTTCCACACAGTACGTCCTCTGTCTGTGTCTGGCTTTAAGTCTGGTTCACACTGACCACTTCTGTTTTTGAAAATATCTTTTCTAGGCAATGTTTATTTCTTTACTGTTTTAAAATTCTTTAGGCAACATTATGTTTTATTGTCTTTGCAGAGAAACGTGTATGTTGTGCAGTACTCGTCCAGTTAGAACAGATGTGGGGCGTGTCCTCAGTGTCTGCGGCGAGGCCTGCAGGTGCCCAGCGGGGCTCGTTGGTGGCCAGTCTGGGCACCGTCTAGGCAGGGAGCACAGAAGTGTCCGCTCACAGGGAGCCCGCGGGCAGCTCCTGTCTTCATTCCCTTAGATAACTGCAGTAATGAGCAAACCAGTCTGTTTTCGTCACAAGGAAAGAGTCTTTCCTGGATCCGTGTACCACAGTTCATCAAACCTAGGACGCCGTTAGTAAGCGAGATGGCCACAAAGAAGAAAAGTGCTGACAACTAAACTTTAACATAATTTTTTCCTGTCACTTGATTATTTTGTACTTAGAGAAAGTACTCTTGAACATATGCAGACATAGATTTCTATCACTCTAGTACATGCACAAAAAAGAATACATAAGTGAAATAAATGGTTGTGATATTCAGCCCAGGGTGTCAGTGTCCTTGTTTTCCAAAAAAAGTACCCTGGTCCAGCGCACACACCTAGGTGTTGACTTGGGTTTCCTCCAGGCCGCAGACACCTGCTTTGCAAATCCTCCCAAATCCCTCTCAGTCTGCGAGAGTGTCAGCAGGTTTTTAGACACCACAGTTCACTGTCTTCTTTAAATGCTCCTCACGTGGTTTGTCTAGTCCGTGCTGCCAGCATGACCGCCAGGTCTGCAGGGCACGGGCGGGCTGTGACAGCGCACAGTGAGAGATCAGCTGATGCAACCGGAGCAGGAAACAAGGAGCTGTCAGACATCCAGTTTCAGAACATCAGAATTTGAGAAAACGTGGGTCTTAGATAGAGTTGACGAACTAATGGTATTTGGAGAAGGAGATGAAATATGAGGAAATGTAACACTTCAAAGATAAATTCATGAGTAATAGGTTCATAACTGATTTTCAAAGGTTAATTAAAGATTTTCAGACTAGATGAATTCCTGAAGGTGTCACTATGGTAACCAGAGTACTGAGCTGGTTAGAAATTTGAACTAAGCAAATTTTCTAGTCTTGCATGATCGTTTAAATACGTATATTTGGATATTGTGTAATTTACCTCTCTTCTGTGATATGATTAATACAGAAGGCTCATCTCTGAATGAGATAAAGTGTTTTAATCTTTTGTGGGAGTAGATTTTAAGCATAAGAAAACAGTGTGATGAGCCTCCACGGCCGTCCCCCAGCTGCAGTCACCAGCTTGTGGCCAGTCTGGTAGCTGTCGCCCCCCCTTACCCTGGTCACCCTGAACTATTTTGAAGTGAATCAATGTGGGAATGTTTTTAAATGAAAGGGAAAGAAATACACTTCATAACCATGCTGAATCTTTTTTGGCAGGCCCTTGGTCTTAGGCGAGATGATACCTTTTCTGTTACAATGCTTGGTCATTGCATCGAAATGTACATTGGTGATTCCGAAGCTTATATTGGTAAGATTATAATTACTCTTATTGATACTGTATTCAGTTTTTTCGATTGTATGTTTCTGTTTAGGTTTCTCAAATTCTCATCTAAGATTCTGAGTTTATCTTTCTAACCATTCTAACTGCACTAATGTCAGGGAACTCCGTTTGGTAGCTTCCTGCTGCGGGAGTTAGCACGTCATCAAGTGTCCATTCAGCTCAAAGTTGAGTTCTCGCTACGTGCAAAGTACCGTTACAGGATGTGTGCAGAGCACTGTATTTATAGAAGAATCGTTGTAATTGTACAATGGAAAGAAATCTCAGCAAGGCTTTTCTAACTGAAGGGGCTCTGGCCTTATTTCATAATGCAGAGTATAACACGGTATCAGTCTTCACATTTCAGTGGAGTTTTAAGATGCCTCATATTCACATAATAGTAATAGGCAATGGTGAAATGTTTTAAATAAGCGATCGGGTAAGTTTGGATGGAATCGCTATTCTTGGGCATCATTCAGGTACAAACAAGCAGTAAGGCAGATAGACTGCGGTTAAATCTTGAGATCTGGACCCGGCGGTCGGCAAAGATTTCTTTGACAGGATGTGAAACCCGTAAGAGGACAAAAATGATAAATTGGACTTCAATAATACTAAGAACTTCTGTTTATCAAAAACACTCTTAAGAGGGTGAAGGGCATGTCATAGACTAGGAGAGGTGACTCAGTATTTAGACTCGTCAGAGAACTCCTGCGTAGAATACAAAAAATCCTGCAAGTCAGTAAGAAAATGGGCAAAATACTTGAGGAACATCACAAAAGAGGATATCCAGGTAGTCATGAGCCACATGAATGTGTTCAACTTCATTCCTTATAAGGGAAATGAAATTAAAACCATAGTGAGGCCAGGCGAGGAGGCTCACGCTTGTAATCCTAGCATTCTGGGAGGCTGAGGCGGGTGGATCGTTTGAGCTCAGGAGTTTGAGACCAGCCTGAGCAAGAGCAAGACCCCGTCTCTACTAAAACTAGAAAGAAATTAACTGGACAAATAAAAATATATAGAAAAATTAGCCAGGCATGGTGGGGCATGCCTGTAGTTCCAGCTACTCGGGAGACTGAGGCAGGAGGATTGCTTGAGCCCAGGAGTTGGAGGTTGCTGTGAGCTAGGCCGACGCCACGGCTCTCACTCTAGCCTGGGCAACAGAGTGAGACTCTATCTCAAAAAAAAAAAAAAAAAAAAAAAAAAAACCATAGTGAGATATCACTGCACACCCACCAGAATGGCTAAAAATTAAAAATACTCATAGTACCTGGTGTTGGTGATGATGTGGAGCAACTGGAAGTCCCGTATATTATTGATGATTGGTGGCATTACAGGAGGGTTAAACCTCTTTGGAAAGCTGTTTAATGTACCTCCTAAGGTTAAATAAGCCTGTGGCATCAGTTATCTGTTACTGCCCAGTAAACCACTCCAAGCCTCTGGGGTCAATCCAGCGGCTGATTCACTGGTCTTGCCAGGTTTACCCATGTGGCTGTGGTCCGCAGATGCCTCCCTCGCAGGTGGGGAAGCCCAGCTGGGATCTGGGCCTTTCCATGGGGCTTTTGTCCTAGGCTACTCCGTAGCATGGTGGTCTCAGGGTTCTAAAGGACAAGAACCAAGCATTGGCCAGGAAGGGACACAGGGGCTGCGTTCTGTGTTTCTGCCTGGCAGTGGTTATGTGAGTGTACATGTGTGTAGGAATTTGTCTGCAGTGCACTTAAGGAGGAAGCACACTGTACTCCTTATTTGTTGTAGTTCAGTTAAAAAAAAAAACACGAAAACAAGAACTTGAGCTCTGGCGCTCTGACGACCCCATTGACCCCTCAGCTCTGCTTTGTAGCAGCTTTTGTAACTTAGAGCTAGTCTGGGCCTCAGTTTCCTCATTTGTTCAAGAAGTCGTAAGGCTTAAATGGGAAGTTTATGTACAGCTAAGTAAGGGGTGGAGACACAGTAATGGGTAAGACAGACATTTTCCCTGTCCTTGCAGAGGTTCTGGTCTTAGGGAGACTTCCAAATTTGCCGTTCATTATGTTTTTTATTTTTAGGAGTTTGCATGTCATAATCTGCCAAAATACCTATTACGGAAAGCTGTTAATTTGAACTGTGTAAAATTGTCATTTTGCTTATGTCAGAAATGATTGAACCTAATACATCTGTTCAGATCTGTTCAAATATACATTCTTGAGGTTTTAATATGTGGAAAATGTATTTCTTTTCATTATGGCTTCTTTATGCGTAAAGATTAGTGGCTATACCTGACAGGCATACCACAGACACTTGTGTGCAACAGCTGAGAAACATGTTGCCCCTGGGCCTCACCAATAACTAAGCAGGCGGCGGGAGCAGGTGACTGGAACTGCACCAGGGCTGCGGCCACACAGGCCTCTGGAGTCTCTAGCACCTCCCCGAAAACGGCGGAGAAGAAGATCGGAACACTGTTTTCCTTCTGATCTCTGCTGTGCTCTTCAAACTACAGTTTGACTTAAATGATAGAGACAGTGTTACTATGTAATGATGGAAATGACAGCTACACTATGGAATTGCTCATTTTATTCTAATTATGGTGTTTCTTTTTAGGAGCAGACATTAAAGACAAATTAAAATGTTATGACTTTGATGTGCATACCATGAAGACACTAAAAAACATTATTTCACCTCCCTGGGATTTCAGGGAATTTGAAGTAGAAAAACAGACTGCAGAAGAAACGGGGCTTACACCATTGGAAACCTCAAGGAAAACTCCAGATTCCAGACCTTCCTTGGAAGAAACCTTTGAAATCGAAATGAACGAAAGTGACATGATGTTAGAGACATCTATGTCAGACCATAGCACATGACTCCAGACAGTGGTCCTGCCGTGTGTCCTGTGTAGGTCAGTGTTCCCTCGCCCCTTGCCAGGGCTTAGGGATCCCCTTCCTAACAGGAACCCAAACTACATCCCTGCGTTCAGGAACGGAGACCTGGCACACGCCTTTGCAACAGACATGTTCTGATTCTCTGAACCCACAAAATAATTGTATGTAGTGGAATAAAGAAGGTAAACCATCTCTTATGTCTTTTTTATTTTTCAGTGAAGTTTTATTTTGGACTAATTTTAGATTTACAGAAAAATTGCCGAGATAGTACAAAGAGCCGTGTGCCTGTGTCCCGGCTCCCCAGTGCTAACGTCTCACGTTACTGTGGAACGTGTGTCATGAGTGGGAAACCAACATTCGTAGCTACTGTTACCCAGACGCCAGACTCTATTTGGATTTCACCAGTTTGTCCCGGGATCTGGCCCAGGTACGTGCTGCATCTAGTCTCCTTTGCGTTCTCCTGTTTGTGACAGTTCCTGACACTTCCCTTGGTTTTCATGACCTTGGCAGTTGTGAGGCGTATTGGTTGGGCAGTCTGTAGAATGTCCCTCAATTCGAGTTTGTCTGATGCATTCCTCATGGTTGAACTGGGATTATGGAATAAAATACCACAGAAGTGAAGCACCTTTCTCATCACATACGGGCTTTCTTATTTGTTATTCCATTTATAGAGCACACACGGGGTAGATAGAGCATAGCTCTGAAGGACCCTGGGATTGTGAGAATGGTCAGTGAGCACTGGCTTCCACTCAAGGCCGCCAGCTGCACTGGCCCCTAAAGAGTTCGCCTTTCCTGCTACGCTTGTGGCCAGCATTGACGTCTGCAGCTCTGAGTCCTGGATGGCACCTTCTTCCACTAGAAGCCTGTTTCATCTACGCTGAAAATCTGTTGTTAGTGTAGCCACCTTCATCGATGATCTTAGCCTGATCTTCTAGATCAGTGCTCCGCAGTCTTTTTGGCACCAGGAACTGGTGTCATGGAAGATAATTTTTCCCTGGATGAGAGGAGGTGGAGCTGAGGCGGTGAGTGAGTGACGGGGAGCGGCTGTGAATACAGATGAAGCTTTGCTCACCCGCCACTCAGCTCCTGCGGTGCGGCCCAGTTCCCCAGTTTTATGGAAGATAATTTTTCCACAGCCAGGATGTGGGGGGGCCTGTGGAGTTCAGGCAGCCCAGGCCCTGGACTGGTGGTGGTCCGCAGCCCGGGCCTTGGGGACTGCAGTTCTGGTTAACTTGCCGCAGCTTCCCCATCAGCCCTTGCTGCTTTACCTTCACCTTTATGCTATGGAGACGGCTTCTTTCCTTAAACCTCATGAACCAACCTCTGCTGGCTTCCAACTTTTCTCTGCAGCTTCCTCACCTCTCTCAGCCTTAAGAGAATTGAAGAGAGTTAAGACCTTGCTCTGGACTAGGCTTTGGCTTAAAGGAATGTTGTGACTGGTTGATCTTCACTCAAACTTTCTTCCTATCAGCAATAGGCTGTTTGC
>CM052445.1:118056-129779 GCA_028533085.1 Varecia variegata
TCTGCTGCTGCTACCTTCCAGTGAAATTTTTAATTTCAGCTATTGTATTTTTCAGTTTTATAATTTCTATCTCTGTATTGACGTTCTTTATTCATACATCACTTGCCTGGTTCCTTTCGTTCTTTGCCCCTGGTTTCTGTTAGCTCTTTCAGCATATTTAATATAACTGATTCAAATCTTTGACTAGTCAATCCAACATCGGGCTTCCTCAGTGACAGTTTCTGTCAAATTCTTTTTTTCCATATTTTCCATATGGAAAATTTATCCATATTTTCTAGTTTGTATGCTTTGTAATTTCGTATTGAGGACTGCACATTTTGAGTATCCTAACGTGGTAGCTCTGGAAATCATATTCGCCCTCAGGGACTGGTGGTTACTTGCTGAGGGCTATGGTTGTCCATTTGCATAGTGAAGTTTCTGAATTACTTTTGCAAAGTCTGTGTTCCTTTTTGTGTGGGAACTGAAGTTCCTGTTCTGCTGTCTCTGTGGTCAGTGTGTGACCTGACAGAGATTTCCTTAAATGTCTGGATCTTTTCCTAAAGATCAAAAAAGTGTGTATGTCTCTAAATTTTCTGACTGTGCTGCTGGGGAGATTGTGCTGGTCCCTCAGGGAACTGCCAGTCTGACCATAGCGCACAATGCCAGTTCTCAAGGACAGGTCCTCACTGAGAACAGGCTGCGGCGGGTCGGGGGGTGGTCCACACACAGCACCTCTTACCAAGGGGCTGCAGCTTCTCCAGCACGAGGCCTTCCCTTACTTGCTTTAAGCATCTGATTAGTTTACCGAGTTACAAAATAGTTGATTCTGGTAAATTATTTTCCAGCTTAATGGTGATTTTGGTGGAGAAAACAATCCCTGGAGCTTCCTGCTATGCTGCTTTCTGTGACATCACTCCTATGTCTTTTGAAACTATAGCTAGATCTGTGAGTATTACTGTGATAGATACTGAGAGAGTCACACAAAATTGTTTACAGTTCTTAACAAAATTAGAGTTTTCAAAGATCATAATAGTATTTAAGCTAACAATCTCACCTAAATAGCAAGTACATTTTGTGATGCTTTAAAAAACCAAAAGAATTGAACAGATATTGATGCTAAATTATAATTTTGTTCTGCAAAATAAGTGTGATTTACTATTCTTTATAAATTCTACACCCTATCGTGTATAAGATGAAGAATTTTGAGTTTTACCTACTTTCTCACATGCGAATTTGATGACACATCCTTTTTTAACTGCTGGTAAATGTTATAGGCTCTTGGCCAGTTTTTTTTTTTTTTTTTTTTTCTGAGACAGAGTCTCACTCTGTTGCCCGGGCTAGAGTGAGTGCCGTGGCGTCAGCCTAGCTCACAGCAACCTCAAACTCCTGGGCTTAAGCGATCCTCCTGCCTCAGCCTCCTGAGTAGCTGGGACTACAGGCATGTGCCACCATGCCCAGCTATTTTTTTTTCTATATATATTTTTAGTTGGCCAGATAATTTCTTTCTATTTTTAGTAGAGACGAGGTCTCGCTCAGGCTGGTCTTGAACTCCTGACCTTGAGCCATCCGCCCGCCTCGGCCTCCCAGAGTGCTAGGATTACAGGCGTGAGCCACCACGCCCGGCCTTGGCCAGTTTTGATTCAATCATTTTAGCTTCTTTTGTACTTTTCTCACATAGTAGTAAGATTGAAAATCCATGTGATACAAGCAGGTGATTATCAGTAATGATGTATCATTTTACTCTATCGTGGCGAGATTAAGTACTTTATGGGAGCATCTGAAATCAGTCATGGCAGGACCGACGGAAATACCCCATTTGTTGAGGTCAAGAAAGAAAAGTTCTTACACAATTTTACACATTTGGCTAGTGATTTGAGAAAAAGCATGTTAAAATTTTTGCTTTTGAAAAAGCTTGTATTTTAATTTTACTAAATCTCTAATATTTAAAGTTTTTTTTACCTCTTCACTGAAATTAGCAAAAGCATCTTGCTATAATTCCTAGATGGTAACTGTATTAGCAGGGAACATTCCCTACTCTCTTATTCTAATGAGACAGGATTTTGTGCTTCATTTGTTGAAAATCCTTTCTTTCAAACTCCTAGTCCGAACTTCAGAGGACACATTATCCTACTTTTTCATAGAAAAAAATGTATAATTATTACAAAACATTTATTCACAGCATCATTAACAAATAAGGTATTATACAAAAATGAATTTTCCAGGCAACTGAAATGCTCCCTTAATCAACAAAACTTTTTATCTTAACCTATCTAAAATGTGTTCTATATATTTCTACCTTCCTAAGCAGAATAATAATAGCTCTCATTTTTTGAGGGTCTCCACATGTTAACTCCAGTAAGTCTTTTGAGGAAGGCTTCATTTCCCCCGGACACAGATGAGAAATCTGAGCAGTGTGTGCCAGGCTGGATTCAGACCTTGCGCTCTGTCTCAGCTCATCATGGCGAAGGTCAGGTTCTCCGTTGGAGTTTGATGCAATAATGCACTGAGATACCATGAGTTGCCCAGTGGTGTTTAGACTCAAAGTAGTGTGTTTTGAGTTTTCATCTTTCTTTTTTAATGGCTTTTCTTTTCCTGTCTCTCCTTTGTCAGGCACCACATGTGCTATTTGTAATGCCTCCCTCTCCTTAGCTGGGGCTAGAAAATCAAGAGACTTATTAAAACAATTATTTTGAAAATAACTAAAACGAAAGTATTCTATTAATAAAGTGCTGAGGTTTTCCATATTTGGCCTGCCAGAGCAAAAAGTTGTTTTTAGTTTCCTCATTAATCACCTGGGTAAGTGAGCCATCACCGTATTGACAGTGCTTTAAGACGAAAGGAAAAAGGTTCAGACATTGGATAAGCTGTAATTCACATCAGTGTTACCAACGCGAAGGCTTCAGAGAGAATAAAGAAAAAGGTTATCTCATTCTCTAGCTTCTTTCGTGGTTTGAAGTTCTTGGGGGAAAAGGTACTATAAATGAAAGCACCTTTGAAAGCATACCCAGCATGAATAAAGTACAGGAGAAAATGGGGAGGGGAGTGGCATTCAAAAATAACTTCCGTATAAACTGTTCGCGTTGGAAGTGTTACTGCCTGTACGTTTGTGGAAGAAAAATATGCAAATGTGAACCGGGTTTTGATGCCGCCCCAGTAATTAAGAGCCTTAAAGACTAGCTAAGAATTACACAGCTGGCCCTTGGACAACGCGCCAGGGTCCTTTTATACGCGGATTCTTCAACCAGCGCGGACGGAAAAGGGCATTCGTTGGCCGCGAACCCCACGGCGCGGACTCTACGGGGCACGGGCCGTCCTGGGCGCCGGGGCCCCGCCCGGCCGCCGGCTCTCGCGTGACTCCTCTCCGGGAAAAGTTCACGTCCAGCTTCACCGAGCATCGCTGCGGCCGTCCCGCGTCCCCGGGGTCTGACCTGACCCCGGGCGGCCTCGGCACGTCGCCCCCCGCCTGAGCGGCCCAGGAGCCCTGGGCTCGAGGTCACGACCAGGGCCCCGCCGCGCGCCCCCGGCCCGTACGGCGGCTGCGTCCAGGCCTGTGGACGATGGGGGGCGTGGGGCCCGTTGGCGTCCGAACGGAGCGGGGGAGGAGCATCAGCCGCCAAGTTCTCGCGAGGTTTCAGCCTCGCGCTGGCGGCAACGGCTACGCGGCGGACGCGGTATGCGGTCTCAGGAGGGGGTTGGAGGCCCGGGGACGGCTGTTGCTGCTCGGGGCCCGAGCGGGAGGGAAAAGCTGCCGACTCTAGAGGGCCAGTTCCGCCATGAGTCGCCGCGGCAAGAGCCTGAGACCCCACCAGCCTCATCTTCGGGCTGTGGGGGTGGCGTGGGCAAACATCGCGAGGAGAAGACGGCCCTGAGCAAGGTGAGAACGGTGTGGGAAACATCGCGAGGAGAACAGTACGGTCTGAGGCGGGGCGGGGCGGCGAACAAATGGGCGGGACGAGGACAGGGCTTAAGGAGGGGAGAGGCTAACGGACTGCGAGGAGGGGGCGCCTAGGACGTGGCAGGAGGCCGCCTGCGCCTGCGTGGGGAGGCGGGGCATCGGGAGGGGCGGGCCATCGGGAGGGGCGGGCCGTGCCTGCGTGGAGGGGCAGGGACGGGGGCGGGGCCAGCGCGGAAGGGGGGCTGGAGGGGCGGGGCGGGTGAAGGGGCGGGGCCAGCGCGGAGGGGAGGGGCGGCTGGAGGGGCGGGGCCAGCGCGGAGGGGGCGGCTGGAGGGGCGGGGCCAGCGCGGACGCGGCGGCCTGGCTCTCCGCAGGTGGTCGTCCGGCGACTGCCCCCCGGCCTCACCCAGGAGCAGCTGGAGGAGCAGCTGCGCCCGCTGCCCGCGCACGACTACTTCGAGTTCTTCGCGGCCGACCTCAGGTGCGCGGGGGGCGGGGCGCCGCGGGGGGCGCGGACCCGAGCCTGCAGGTGGCCTCGGGGGCGGGCGCCGGAGGGAGTGTGCCTCGGCCCGGTTCTCGTGTCTTGGGTGTCCATGCCTTAGCCCTGGAGCTTGCAGTCGGTCGAAGGCCATGTGACGACAGCGGAGTCACAGAGGTGTCCCCCGGCGAGTTTCAGCAGCCCCTTGCACCAGGGCGGGGCCTGGTCCGTGCCCTTCCGCGGCTGGTGGCACAGTGACAGCGAGGACGTGCCCTTCGCTGACAGGTCCCCCCAGCTCAGACTGTCGCAGGGGCCGTCTCGCTGTGTTCATTTGTATTATCTTCGCTGTCGTTTGTTATCTTTGTCTTCAGTGTCATGTTTTCCATTCATGGTGGTTGTATAAACTTTCGGGTTTTTTATTTCATTATTTTTATTTTAACTCTTTAAATTAAATAGGGGGGGTATCTCGCTCTTGCCCAGGCTGGTCTCGAACTCCTGACCTCGAGCGATCCTCCCACCTCGGCCTCCCAGAGTGCTGGGATGACAGGCGTGAGCCACCGCGCCCGAACGTTCTTTTAGAATAAATGTTTCAACAAAAATGTCAGTCCATTCAAAGTAAATATCACTAGTTAGTAAACATAGATATGGTTATAAAAAACCTTACAGATGATTTTTAAATGGCTGGAGTTTAGAAAAACAGGTACAGAGTGACTTGGGTCGGAATTCCAGTCCCACCTCTTTACTGCCTGCACCCTCCGCACTTGCCGGCTTTCTCTGAGCTCAGCGCTCTCATCTGCCAAGCGGGAGTGAAAGTTCCTGCCTGCAAGGAAATTGGAGGCTGTGAGGGGAGGAAGGCTTAGTTCTCTCTGTAGACTCCTCGCCCTGTGCCGCAGTGAATACTGCTTTAAAATACCTACAAGTGTTCTCTAGATCAATAAACAATCTCGTTTACAGTATAGCGTTTTCTTCTATGAGCAAGTCATAGCTAGCGTTGTATTCCGGTCACCGTGCATTAGGAATGACCCTTGAATAACCTTCCTTTGAGTTTTCAACCTCTGAGCACTGTACTCGCACCCTGGCTCTGTGCAGAGAAGCTAACCTAAATTGTTTCTCTCAAGTAATTAAAAAGGTCTCAGTGAATGGTGGGTTTGTTTTTGCTAAAGAATATCCAAATTGTTATAATTAACTAAGAGATGATTCTTTAGCATAAATGTTTTACCTGAAGTAAACGTTGTTGTATCCAGAAAAGAAAAAAAAAGGCTAAATTAAAGGAGTGTTGTGTCTCTTACTAACCTTCACTGTTCTCTCTTATTTTAGTCTTCATCCTCATCTCTACTCAAGAGCATACATTAATTTTAGAAACCCTGATGACATCCTTCTTTTTAGAGATCGTTTTGATGGATATGTCTTCATTGACAATAAAGGTTGGATCATTTGTTTTTTTAAACTCTTTATTATAATCTGTAAGTATATTAATGAAGTTTTGATGGAATATTTGTGAGTTTTAATTGAGAATTTCTCAGAGGCTGGGCTCGGTGGCTCACGCCTGTAATCCTAGCACTCTGGGAGGCCGAGGCGGGTGGATTGTTTGAGCTCAGGAGTTTGAGACCAGCCTGGGCAAGAGCGAGACCCCCGTCTCTACTAAAAACAGAAATAGCTGGACAACTAAAAATATATAGAAAAAAATTAGCTGGGCGTGGTGGCGCATGCTTGTAGTCCCAGCTACTCGGGAGGCTGAGGCAGGAGAATCGCTTGAGCCCAGGAGTTTGAGGTTGCTGTGAGCTAGGCTGACGCCATGGCACTCTAGCCTGGGCAACAGAGTGAGATTCTATATCAAAAAAAAAAAAAGTTCTCAGAGACTAAAACAAGATCATAAATTTTGATTATGTTACTGTAATTATGTGCTGATATTAAAATTTAAATTACATATAAACCAAAAAATTCCAGAAATCCTATGTAATAGTGACAGCCTATTGATGTATTATATTTATATTTTCATATAAATGAGTTTTCTGGATATGACCTTTATCTTTTCATGTTCCAAAACTAAATTCTTTTACCCGTGTGTGATAGGAATTCTCTAAAATGTATTGTACACTTACATCTGTGTCTTCATGATTGTACCATTTCTTGGTAACATGGGGAAGAGGATGTAATCATGAACCTTGGTCACCGACAACTGTTCAGTAGCGACATTTACCTCTGCTCTGTGTGTTTCCAATTCCCTGTGCTTCTGCGATTCTGCTTTTGATATTTTTCCTGTCTCTTCTTCACCATCATTTCCACTGCTGTCAAGTCTGTGTACCTCTCACAGCAAACTGTTTTGTGCCCTCCCCTGTCCTCTCTAGCCAACCTCTTCCCACTGCCCCCCAAAGTGTTTTCTTCTCCTCCACTGAGTGATAACAAACTAAAAGAGATTGTAAAAGAGTGACTGAGTTGAGGGCCAAGACATTTCCTGTGAGTGAAATCAAGTTCAGTGCTTAAACTATTTGACATTTCTGTTGATTGCTCATTTATTCAGTAATATATTCAGTTGCCTTTTTTTTAGTTTTAAAAAATATTGGCAACATATGCATAACATTTACTGCCACACTGTTTTCCACAGTAGCTGCACCATTTTCTGTTCCCACCAGAGCACACAAGGGTTCCAGTCACTCCACATCCTCGCCAGCACTGATTTTTAACATTAGCCAGCATCATGGGTTTAAGGTGATATCTCATTGTGGTTTCGATTTGCATTTCTCTACCCATTATTGATGTTGAGCATCTTTTCATGTGCTTGTTGGCCATTTGCATATAATATTTGAAATATCCATTCAAGTCCTTTGCCCGTTTTTTAATTGGGTTGTTTGGTTGGTTGTTGTTGAATTGTAGGCGTTCTCTGTGCATTCTGGATATTAACCCCTTATCAGATGTATGATTTGCAGGTATTTCCACCCATTCCATAGGTTGCCTTTTCACTCTGTTGATAGTGTCTTTTGATGCCTGGCAGCTTTTAATTTTGATGTAGTTCAGTTTATTTATTTTTACTTTAGTTGCCTGTGCTTTTGGTGTCGTATCAGGAACTCATTATCAAACCTGATACTATGGAGATTTTCTTCCATGTTTTATTCTAAGCATTTTATAATTTTAAGTCTTACATTTAAGTTTGATTCATTTTGAGTTAATTTTTGTATGTGATACTAGGTAAAGGTCCAAATTCATTTTTTTGCATGTGCATATCTAGTTTTCCCAATATCGGTTTGTGAAGAGACTGTCCTTTCCTCATTGAATGGTCCTGGGACCCTTGTTGAAATCATTTGACCATGTATACAGGGTTTTTCTGGGTTCTCTATTCTGTCCCACTGGTGTATGTGTCTGTCTTTATGCCAGTACCACAGTGTTTAATGACCGTAGCTTTGTAGGAAGTTTGAAACCAGGGAGTGTGTTGACTGCCATTCAGTGGGCATCTACTACGTGCCAGGCATTGTGGACGCAGCGGTGAGCGGACGCTTTCCCGCGGTCCAGTGCCCTGCTTTCTTCCTGATTCTGGATAGTCGAGGTTGACACAAAAATGTCTTCCAGATAAATGAGAGTTACAGTGTCAGGGTCGCCTGACCCTAACTGACAAGTTTAAAAATGGTTACTCAGTGGGTTTAGTACTGAGGTAGAAATGTTCCATTTGTTGATTAAGTATATAGCAGATTCTCTTAGTGAACGTTTCTCTTTGTGTTTGTTTCCCCACCACATAATGACAAAATCGGTTTCTAGTGACTTCCATTCACAACTTTTACATTGGAAACCAATTTTACCTGGAATATTATATGTACCCTTTGAAACCCCTCCTTGAGCCCTGGGTCTCTTCTGAGCAAAGCAGTTTCCTTAACTTATGTAATAGATTGATAACCTCTTAGAAAGTTTAAGATGGAACTAAAAAACCTGATTATGTAAAGGTAATCCAATGATAAATCATTTGATGTAGGGGGTAGGGAGGTTGGGTTTATTGAGGTGTAAGTTACATATGATAAAAATCATCCTTTTAAAGTGAAAAATTTGATGGATTTTGAGTGTATTCAGTTATATCACCACCACATGATGAATTGTTTCATTTAATAAATAATTGCTCCTCCTACCACCAGTTCATACTTTGTTTAAATCTGGAGTTTGACATGCTGAGGTTGCAGGTGCTCGAAAGCATGATTAAATCATAGTTTAAGCAGTAGCGGAGCACGTCATCATTATACCTAACCCTTAAGCAAGCTGGATCATAATTTTCGGAAATGGATGTAATAGAATTTCAGAACGGTTTGGGATGTGTTTCCTGTTCAAGGCCTAGAGTATCCTGCGGTGGTGGAGTTCGCCCCGTTCCAGAAGGTAGCCAGGAAGAAGCTGAAGAGAAGAGATGCCAAGACCGGAAGCATCGAAGATGGTGAGCCCTTTCCAAGTTCCAAGTTAAGTGCACTGGTCCAGTGTAATTCCCTGCTGTAGTTGGGGAAGGTTATGCTTATTTTCGTTTTCACTTTTTAAAATGACAGATCCGGAGTATAAGAAGTTCTTAGAAACTTACTGTGTGGAGGAAGAGAAGGCCAGTGCCAACCCTGAAACTCTGCTGGGAGAGATAGAGGCAAAGACACGAGAACTTGTTGGTCTGTGCACTCGTTTCTTCTCTTCTCCTTATTGAGATGTTTATTTATAGAGTATGTATTGATTTCTTTTTCGTGATTATAACAAAAATTGAAACTTGTTATGGGCTTAGCAGAAATGTAGAGTATTTTCTAGTTTTGACAAAAGAATGGCAAGATAGCAGTTTGGGGAAGTATTTCTGAGCATTTGTTGAGGGAGAGCACCTGATTTTTCAGGTATGGTCATGTTGTTTCAAGTTACAGTGCTTCTGATTGAGCAGCGGCAAGGACAGGTGAGCACTCTGCACCTGCCGTGTCAGCGAAGGAGCGTTGTGCCCTAAAGTCACAGTCAGTGCTCTTTGCAGAGAGCAGTGTCCAGGATGCCTTGGGACCCCAGAAGAGTGAGACTCTGCTCACGTGTGAGGTCACCCTGCTGCTGTTCAAGAAAAACTTCCGAGCCCCCTGAGCAAGCCACACAAACTGAGGGAGTTTGCAGTGCCAGCCAGAGAACAGGACCCGGTGTGAATCCAGCCTTCAGCCCTGCACCTGCAAGTGGTATTTTAGAAACGGTTGTCTCCTCGTAGCAATGCCCCAAACTGAAGCATAGACATGAAACTGCACTGTGGTCGGCAGGCAGACTGCTGTGCTTTTGTCCCAGACACAGCCCGTAGTGTCTGTCCGCTCTGTCCCTCTCTGCTCACCCGTGGAGGCTCATTGACATGGCAGTCACACCGTTTATAGTTTATCTTCTTATTTGTTGATCTCCCTCTGTATAAACTCCTCTCTCGCGTCACGTCTCCACTTCCCCAGGGGAACTGTGTTTCTTCTTTGCAGTTGTAGCACAGAGAAGTTTAGGAATGAGTAAATGCTTGTTGAATAAATTGGTAAGAAAGGTTAATGTTATTGAAACAGTTCACTAATATTCTTCCTTAGTAATGAAGTTTTTATGTTTTACAACAGCTGATTTAATATGTGGCTCAAAGCGTTTTTTTATTTTTTTTGAGACAGAGTCTTGCTTTGTTGCCCAGGCTTGAGTGAGTGCCGTGGCGTCAGCCTAGCTCACAGCAACCTCAAACTCCTGGGCTCAAGCGATCCTCCTGCCTCAGCCTCCCGAGTAGCTGGGACTACAGGCATGCGCCACCATGCCCGACTAATTTTTTCTATATATATTTTTAGTTGTCCTGATAATTTATTTCTATTTTTAGTAGAGACGGAGTCTCACTCTTGCTCAGGCTGGTCTCGAACTCCTGAGCTCAAACGATCCACCCACCTCGGCCTCCCAGAGTGCTAGGATTACAGGCGTGAGCCACCGCGCCCGGCCTCAAAGCGTTTTTTAATCACTGCGGTAAATACTGAGCTGTGCTGAGGATGCCTGTTGCCTGGGCCCTGCTCTGAGCGTGGGCGAGAGGCAGCTGGCAAACAGGATGCGGAGGCCTGTGCCTTCTAGCGGGGATGGCAGGTGGTCACCGCGTGCGGAAGTAATCCAGCCAGAGCGTTTCAGTTTGTGCTGAGTGCCACACGTGCAGTGCAGCGGCATGACGGGGTAGAGAGTGGCCAGGAGATTCCCTCTGAGCTGTGCTGAGCTGAGGCCACCGTGCGGAGCGGTGGAAGAAGGAAGCCCCAAATGCAGGGGCCAGGCCTGGTGCTTTGGGTGTGCAGGGCAGAACGCAAGCTCGTGTGGTTGGCGCGTGGGCAAGGGGCAGCGCGCTGGAGGCCAGGTGGGCGGGCTGGGTCGGAGCTCCGGATGTGTTCCCGAAGCGACACGGTTTGGTCGTCTCGTCACTCTGGTTGCCCACCCAGAATGGATTGTGGACCGCAGAGAAGAGGCAGGGTCTGGTGGGGAGACAGCTGCCGTGGTCCAGGGAGGGTCTGTGCCAGGCTGGAGATGTGCAGTGCTCTTTGGGCGCAGACTGGGGTGGGGGTGAGGGACAGGAAGGATTAAGACTGCAGGGTCTGTCTGGCGCGGTTAGGGTTGTACACATATGGGAAGATGGGAGCAGGATGGGGCAAAACCGAGCTTCGCTTTAGAACATGTTAAATTTAAGAAGAGCTGGAAAAATCAGGTGAGACGTTATTCACAGAACTGGCCTTCCTGCCTCCCCCATTTCTTTCTCACGTTGTTTTCAACGCCCCTTTGCACAGGGGCAGTCACTTCAGGGCCATTTGGGGCCGGCAGACTGGGCTGCATCCCCGCAGAGGGGCACGTCTGTCCTGTGTAAACACCAACCAGGGACAGATGTGCCTTCTGGGAGCAGCTTCCTAATATTTCCACGGAACCCTCATTACTTCTGCTTTTTTTGTTTTTTGAGACAGGGTCTTGCTCTGTGGCCCTGGGTAGAGTGCAGTGGCACCATCACAGCTCACAGCAGCCTCACACTCCTGGGCTCAAGTGGTCCTGCCTCAGCCTCCCAAGTAGCTGGGACTACAGGCATGCGCCACCATGCCCGGCTAATTTTTCTATTTTTAGTAGAGACGGGTTCTCGCTCTTGCTCAAGCTGGTCTCGAACTCCTGAGCTCAAGCGATCCTCCCGTCTCGGCCTCCCCGATTGCTGGGTTACAGGAGTGAGCCACCTGCTCGCCTGGCCGATCTCTCACTTCTTAGATTTGCTGTTAAGAACCCACTGAAGGCTAAGAGCTAAGAAAAGGGCCATTTGCTATGAGTTGCCCTATTAAGATTCAAATTTGAGTGGGTGGAAATAGGAGTCACAGAAACAGGCACTCCAGCCCCATTTGATCTGAGTTCTTAAAGACCTTCAGAATAGACCCAGAC
>CM052445.1:130279-163949 GCA_028533085.1 Varecia variegata
AGCCCAGGAGTTTGAGGTTGCTGTGAGCTAGGCTGACGCCACGGCACTCACTCTAGCCCGGGCAACAAAGCGAGACTCTGTCTCAAAAAAAAAAAAAAAAAAAATACAGTGATGGGACCTCACAGCCTCCTCAACTTGCTCGTGCACTTTCTCCTAATCATCTTTACCCTCACCGCTCCCTGAGGTGGATGCCATTACATCCTTGTTTTAAAGACAAACGGAGGTGACAGAGCTGAGCTGCCTCCCTTACTTGCAGTCAGGTTTTCTAGTTGCCAAACGGGCAGTTTCTCTCCCAGCTGAGGGTGGACTGGGGTGAGGGTCACAGCGTCTAGCCAGGTTCTCAGCCCGAGAGCTTCTGCAAGACACAGGCCTGCGCGCCTCCCTCGGCGACTTCACTGGTCTGGGGTGGGGCCAGGCACCAGGAGTTTCTACAGCTCTCTCTGGGTGATACCAATGTGTAACCCGGGTTGAGAACCATTGCTATGTGACATTGTATCACATTGTGCGACAGAAAAATGCTGGGTAGCGTATTTGAGAAAGTTCTGTATTCCAGAAATAAGGCATGTAGGTCTTTGCCCTCAAAGAGCTCACACTCCGGAGGGTGACACACTCACAAGAGTCAGTTATGATAAAGTGCCTTGTCCAGCGTGGGAGGTGGGAAAGTCTTCCTAGATAAGGAAGTGATGCCTGAACTGTTTCACGGGGACCTGAGCCCGCGCCTCTGTGGTGACAGCAGGGAGGGTGCTGGCGCCACACCCAGGAGGTCAGACACGCCCCCTGCCTGCTGCAGCTGAGCCATCAGGTCGAGAGTCCACTATCGGTACTGTCAGGGTAGTTACCAGTGGGCATCTCATAACCCAGGTGTTTGATAGAATAAAGTCCCCAAGGGTCCTAACTCATTGCCAGGAAGAAGAAAACCAAAAAAATTCCAAATTTCTAATATTATTTTCCCTACCAGTGGTCAAAGGTCTTGTTACTATAATTCAATCGGAGTATAAAGTAACAATGGCATAAGTATATTCAGTGCGCTACACACTTTACTAAGTTCTCCAAACACATTATGCTGTCTTACACTTCAACAACCTTTTAAGGTAGGTGCTACAGTTCTACCCCATCTGTATATGAGACAATAGCGTGCCCAGGTTCATGTGCACGCATGTGCACGCACACGCACACGCACACACAGTGAGTGACGAGGGCAAGTTGAAACACAGGCTGGTCTGATGTCACAGCCCTTAAGCACCGCCCCTGCGCCTCCTGGCACGTGAGGAAGTGTGTTCCCACTGAGCACCGAAGCTGCGGGTCCTTAGCTCTGCCAGCGCCCTCGGTCTTGGCCATGGCAGGTGGCGGACATCCTTTCTTGGAGAGGGAGGCTGGCTGCAGACCTCACACGGAATGCTGGGCGGGAGAGAAGCCGGGCCTCCCTCTGCAGCTCTGTGACCACACACGGTACCCAGGGCCAGGCGGGTGCCGTGCTCGTCCTGCCTGCTCTGTTGTCCTTAACCAGCAGCGCAGGTGACCATCGTTCTCCGGGCAGCCTGGGAAGGAAAGTGCCATCTGCCGCCCCTCACAGGAGCACGGGGACTGGTTGGACGAGGCCTGGCTTTGTGCATCACGGTAGGTGGCCCTGCATGAAGGACTCAGCTGCACCTGCTGGGGAGCCCCACCCGCGCCTTCCTGTGTGCAGCTCCTCTTTCCGGAGCCCCTGCACTGTCTGTCCCCACGGGCCTCGCCTGGGCCAGCTATGTGGAACTAGAGTGTCATTCAGCCTAGCCCACTCTGCCTGGCAGAAGAGAGCGAGCCCGGGCACCCCTCCTTCTCCCTCCAAAACGGGCTTGTCGAAGATCCTCAGGCCGTGATTTGCCATCCGGCTCCTTCTCCGAAGCTGGAGAGTGTCTGCCTGACCCCAGAGCCCCGACGCCCCTGGTCCAGACCAGATCCCTCCTGCACAGCCCCCGAGAGGGTTGACCCCGCTCTGTTCCTCAGGGCAGCCCGGAGTCCTCCGTCAGCATCACCAACCCGTCCTGAAGATGCCAGCCCACATGCCAGTCCTCCTGCCCTCTCTACCGCAGCACCAGTCCCTGGACGTCCCAGGCAGGTCGGCCTGTGCACGTGACTCAGAGAGGGCCACCTGCTCGGGAAAGCAAGTCCACTTTTTTCCATTCAGCCCGGCCGGCCACTCGCTGTCTCCGTTCCCACAGCAGCCTGCCAAGGCCAATCTCACCCGCTGGCCACGCGGCCCCGTCAGCGACTGGTGGCAGTCGGAGCACAGCAGCAAGTCTGTTCCCATATAAACGGGCTTCCTTCGTTTGTTGGCTGAGCCAGCACAGCCAACAGCCTGTGAGAAGCAGGACAGAGATGGCCCCTTTGTCCTCACAACTCACTTAGAGGATGCTAACCAGAGTTTGGTAAGTTTCTAATAGAGCAGTTAAATAACTATATTGAGAACCAAAAGGATAGAAGTTTCGTCTCCTAATTCTTATATAAGTCGGGGCTGGCGGGTGGAATTCGGAGCCAACACCCCTGAGCTCTGCTCATGCCCTGGCACTTAGCACTCGTGCGGACGTGGACGGACGCTCTCAGTTTCAGCCTGGAGATAACGGCTCAGAGGATTATTTTAGTGAGAAGCGTTAACAGCACTGGCTGAGGTCTTGTTATAAGCCTGGAGTCTTCAGATTGGCACATGAGGGCACAAGAATGTCTTCCAAGGACGTACTCATCATATACCCTTATTGACATTAAATGCACTGGGAAAGGCTTGATAACCATGTTGAAAATATTATCGGAGCTGACTTATTTTTACATTTCATTCTTATTTAATTAGTCCTGTTAAAAAATTGTCCAGAATGAGGGAAATAAGCCAAAAAAGTGATTGCATGGCTTTCTGTGTCATGTCTGACAGGCTAAAGATTATTTAGTGTTCGACCAATTATTTCTTATTGATTAGGGACCACACACTGTGAAGTCACACATTAATTTATAGATTTTTGTCCAGTAGAGATAGAAAAGATAGCCTCAGAGGTTACCATTTCATTGTCCTGTAGGATGTTAACACTTTTGTATCTAACTAGCCATCTGATTCCACATCCCTTCTTCTATTGACTATATGTGCTCAATTTTATGAATGCTCGGAACTAGCTTTATCTTCCTCTGGATTCTGCCATTAATAAGGTAAATAAATCTCTGATATGTATTCACTTTATATTTGTGTGAGAATCATGTTTTTAACTTTTGAAAACTATACTTTGACATTCCCTGAAGCCCAACACCAGAGCTCAATACACACACACACACACACACACAAGGAATAGCATTTTGTCATACGTCTCATAAATAACATTTTAGTTAACATTATTTTGCATTGTTATACATTAAGTAGAGATAGAATAGTTTTTTATCACTAATAAAATGGATTAGTTAATTATATTAGATCTGTATTATAATCTGAATTTTTATTATTTTTACAGGAAGAATTTCCTAATTTATTTCTCAGTCATTTAAATTAATATTTCTTGAAATGTGTATTAGTGCAGTAATTTCAGCAGAAAAATTGTCTGGCTTTTTCTGCAGAAAGCCAGCTGGTTTTGGCTGCTTCCTCTGACAGTGTGAGCCTGCGCAAATGCCCAGCATCCTTGTTCCCCACAGACGTGGCCAGGGACGGGGCCGGAGGCCATCGCAGGCTGAGACTGGGGCTCCTTCCCAAAGTCTGTCAGGCTGCAGTTGCGGTTCACCTGCCTCCACCCGTTCCCTGATCCAAGTTTGGCCCCTGAAGTCTAGTGTAGATTCAGAAAACATCCAAAGAAGCCTTTGAGAAGTATGTATTCAATAGAATCTTAAAACTGTTTGAAAGTCCGTGAGAGCCTAGTTGTAGTACAGTATTTCATGAGCGTTATTTCGGCTTTCTTTGGTTGCTTTCAAGTTTAGGCCAATATACTGAGAGACTTTCAAAAGACCAAGATTTCAATAATTTGGAGTTTATTGCATTATTCATCTTGAATTATTTAATATTCTATAACTACAATGGATTTGTTTATATAATTTCAATTCAAAATGATGGCAGATGGTGTTTTGGTGTTTTGTTATTTTGTTGTTTCTTCACAGAAGAAACATCAATGAAAAATACCCAGAGTTACTGCCCCATGACAGTCTAGACTGTGGCTTCCAAGAGTTGCCCTATGTTAATGGTTTGTTCACAATTCAGTTGGGATAGGGCTTTGGGATAATGAACTCACTCCAACACTTTAGAAAAAAACAAACTAGAGGAGCCATTTGAGTGTGGTCTGCAGCCACAGTGAGCCCTGTTACACATCTCATGCTCTCAGAAGTTCTTGATCTATAAAACCTTAAAGTTCAGAGAAAAGTAAAATAGTGTCTTGTTTTTACATTTAACATTTACAGCTTACAAAGTGGTTTTTTTTGTTGTTTTTTTTTTTTTAAGAGATGGCATCTCACTATGTGGCACAGGTTGGACTGGAAGTCCTGGGCTCAAGCAATCCTCCCACCTCACCCTCCCAAGTAGCTGGGACTACAGGTGAGCCACCACATCCAGCAACAAAGTGTTATTATTTGCATTTTAAAAATCTTTAATTATGTTGATAGGTTTTTTTTTAAAAAGCTATTAAATCAAATTTAATGAATCACTTTTGCTGCAAAAACAAAAATGAGAAAATAACCTAAAATATCTACTTTTAATATTGAATCCTAGAAAACAGAATTACTTCAGAAATTAAAGAATGCAGGATCCTAAATTTGGCATGAAAGGGAAGATAGAACAAAAACAGTAGAAAACAGACTGGAAATGCCTGCACTGAGTTTGAGAAGATGCTGTTTGCTCACCCAGGTGAACCTGCTCAGATGGAGCGGAGCAGGATCGTAGGGCAAAGGTCTGTTTGTTCTATGGTAACAGGGTCTACCTGGCATTCTGGGGCACAGAGAACCTGAAAGATGGACTCTCCTCCTTGTGCGGCACCACCTCAGTGGTGTCTCTTCACTTCAACAAAAGAGAGAAAGAAATTGAAGAGAGGGAGGATTCTGGGAAGACAGCAAAGTAGAAATCTGTCTGATGTAAATATTTTACAACTCTGGAGTCCGTTGAAGTCTTCTCACTTCCAGAGTAAGGCTTGAATGGTAAATTGTGGTTAATTACAGTCAATTTCAACTTTTATCTCAGCAATGGCTGCCTATCCTCTGCCACTAGTTCCATGGCAGGCAGTATGCACGTGTTCCTGGAGCAGCTTGCACACGGCTTACAGGGTGGGCAAAAGGACACAGTCTATAAATGTCAGGGATCTGTGCTCTGATTGCTGATTGTGCTTCTGATCAGAGAGGTGCAGAGAAAGAGGCAGGGAGCCACTGTGTAGCACCTTGTTGCAAGCTCCTCCCCTTCCAGCTGAAGTGACTTCCAAGGGATTTTTAAAGGGCTGGCCCTCTCTTTCATTGTTCTTTTCCCCCTTTTTTGGAGCCAGATCTGAAGACTCAGAAATTAAAAAACAACTGCATATATGGAGAAAATTAAAAAGTGACAGTGCATGCTCAAGTAAAGACACAGGCTCAGAAAAGACCTGAGAAGACCTTAAGTTTATGCCCCAGGCTGATCCCCAGCACAGAGACAGCCTGTAACAATCCAAAAACAAAGCCCCAAATCACCATAACTGGAGGAAGGGGGGAATCTGATTCCAGAGTTAGCACATTATTATATTCAAATGATCAGTTTTCAACAAAAAAATCACAAGGTTGGCCGGGCTTGGTGGCTCAGGCCTGTGATTCTAGCACTCTGGGAGGCCAAGGTAGGAGGATCACTCGAGGTCAGGAGTTTGAGACCAGCCTGAGCAAGAGCAAGACCCTGTTTCTACCAAAAAAAATAGAAATAGAAAGAAATTATCTGGACAACTGAAAATATATAGAAAAATTAGCCGGGCACGGTGGCGCATGCCTGTAGTCCCAGCTACTTGGGAGGCTGAGGCAGGAGGATCGCTTGAGCCCAGGAGTTTGAGGTTGCTCTGAGCTAGGCTGATGCCACGGCACTCTAGCCTGGGCAACAGAGTGAGACTCTGTCTAAAAAAAAAAAAAAAAACAAAACAGAAACTTCCCCTGAAAAAGATCTGATGGCAGATGAACTCAACAAAGACTTTAAAATAACTGTCTTAAACATACTTCAAAAACTAAAAGGAGATGTAGAGAATGCCAAGAAAATGATGTATGAGCAAAATAGCAATATCATTAGAGACATAGAAAACCTAAAAAGACACCCAAGAGAAATTCTGGAGTTGAAAATTACAACTGAAATGA
Organism: Varecia variegata; assembly: GCA_028533085.1. Lineage (NCBI taxonomy): Eukaryota > Metazoa > Chordata > Mammalia > Primates > Lemuridae > Varecia > Varecia variegata. The sequence goes on from CM052445.1 coordinate 136,568, forward strand.
AAAATTCACTAGAGGGATTCAAAGGCAAATTTGAACAGGCAGAAGAAAGAGTTAGTGAACTTGAAGATAGGACAGTTGAAATTATTGTCTCTGAGGAATAGAAAGAAAAAAAGGAAAAAAAGTGGACAGAGCCTAAGGGACCTGTGGGATACCATCAAGTGGATCAACATAAGCTCTGTGGGAGTGCCAGAAGGAGAGCAGAGAGCAAAAGGGGTAGAGAGAATATTTGAAAAAATAATGGCTGAACACTTCCCAAATTTGATGTAAGACTTGAATGTAAGCAAACAAGAACCTCAAAGAACTTCAAGTAATATGAAGTCAAAGAGACCCACACTGAAACATTATAATCAAGCTTTCCAAAGCCAGAGACAAAATCTTGGAGGCAGCAAGAGAAAAGTGACTTGTCGCTTACAAGGGGTCCTTAATGAGATTATCTTTGGATTTCTCATCAGAAACTTTGGAGGCCAAAAAAGCAATAGCCCTGGTCCGGGCACGGTGGCTCACGCCTGTAATCCTAGCACTCTGGGAGGCCGAGGCGGGTGGATTGTTTGAGCTCAGGAGTTCGAGACCAGCCTGAGCAAGAGCGAGACCCCGTCTCTACTAAAAATAGAAAGAAATTATCTGGCCAACTAAAAATATATATAGAAAAAAATTAGCCGGGCACGGTGGCGCATGCCTGTAGTCCCAGCTACTCGGGAGGCTGAGGCAGAAGGATCACTTAAGCCCAGGAGTTTGAGGTTGCTGTGAGCTAGGCTGACGCCACGGCACTCACTCTAGCCCGGGCAACAGAGTGAGACTCTGTCTCAAAAAAAAAAAAAAAAAAAAAAAGCAAAATAGCCCAATATGTTCAAAATGCTAAAAGAAAAAAAATCCTGTCAACTTAGAATCCTATATCTAGCAAAACTGTCTTTCAAAAATGAGGAAGAAATTAAGACATTTACAGATTAAAAAAAAAAAAAAAGCTGGGCGAGTTCATTATCACTAGACCTGCCCTGCAAGAAATGCTTAAGGGAGTCCTGCAGGGTGAAGTGAAAGGGTACGAGACAGTATCTTTAAGCCAAATGACGAAATAAAGATCTCTGTAAAGGTAAATGAATAGGCAATTATAAAACCTAGTATTATAACTACAAGTTCTAGCTCCACTTTTTGTTTTCTATATAAGAGGCTAATGCATTTCAAGGAGTTATTACTAATAGTTTATGTTTTGTGGCATACAATATATAAATATGTAATCTTATAAAATCAACAACCAAAAGGGGTGGGAATTGAGCTGTTAAATGAATGAGCAAAGTTTTTGTATGTTACTGAAATTAAGGTGATATGAATTCAAACTAGAATGTTATAACTTTAGAATGTTAAACATAATCCCCATTGGTAACCACAAAGAAAATAGCTATAGGATATATACCAAAAACATGAGAAAGCAATTTAAACATTTCAGTACAAAAAATCTACTAAACTCTTTTTTTTTTTAAGAAATGAGGGACAACAAAGCTATATGGCATATAGAAAACAAATAGCAAAGTGACAGAAGTCCCTCCTTATCAACAATTACTTTAAACATAAGTGGATTAAACATTCCAATTAAAATACAGGACTGGCAGATGGGTAAAGCATGATGCAACTATATACTGTCCACAAGAGATTCACTGTAGATCCAAAGACAGAAATAGACTGAAAGTGAAAGGATGGAAAAAGATATTCCATGAAAACAGTAACCAAAAGAGAGCAGGGGTGGCTATACGAATATCAGACAAAATAGACTCTAAATGAAAAAAGGTTACAGGAGACAAAGAAGAACATTATATATTAATAAAAGATTCAAGGCAGTAATAATATATAATAATTATAAACATTTACAAACTTAATGGAAGACCATAAAAATATACGAAGCAAAAAATCACAGAATTAAAGGGAGAAACAGACACTATTAAAGGGGAATATTGTCTCAATTATGAGTACAACTTGCAGACAGAAGGTAAGGAAATAGATAATAATAATAAAACAACTAGATCTAATAGACATAGGACACTCTACCCAACAATAACAGCATACACATTCTTGTCATGTGCACATGGAACATTTTCCTAGATAGATATGTTATATCACAAGTCTCAGTAGATTTAAAGAGCTAAATATCATACAAGGTATCATCTCAGACCATGATGGGATGAAGTTAGAAATCAACAACAAAAGCAAAACTGGAAAATTCACAAATCTGTGGAAATTAAACAATATACTCAGAAACAACCAACTGATCAGCAAAGAAATGACAAGGAAAATTAGAAAATACTAAGAGATGAATGAAAATGAAAACACAAAGTACCAAAATTTATGGGATGCAGCAAAAGTAGTGCTAAAGAGGAACTTTATAGCTGTAAATGTTACTGAGCCCAAAAGGAGTCTTGCCTAGATCTGCTTGCTTACCGAACAGAAAGTCAATTGCTGAGACAATGAGGATTGCTGAGGAAGGAAGAAAGAAATTTTTAATACAAAAGATGTCAGTTGAGAGAATGGGGAAGCAGCCCGTAAATTCATCTCCCTGACTACCAGAGAATGTGGGCTTTTTAACAAGGGGTTACATGCATTGGGGCAGGTTGCTTTGAAATTACTGAGGGGCTATGTGCATTGGGGCAGGTTGGTGAGGGATGGTGAGTCTTGGTGTCAGGAAGAAAACCACTGCAACCCCAGGGGCCTTGGAAATCTCAACTCCTTTGCTTTGCAGAAATTCCACCATTTCTGGGAAACAACTAAAAAAAGTCAAGTATTTAGTTAAAAGTTACAAAGTTCTGGTCATCAAGCCCTACTAACCTGAGAATCTAAAACATGAGAGGAAGAGGATTATAAAAAACACATAGAGGTCACTGAAATTTGTTCATAGGGCTGGTTACATAAATACATTAAAAAAACAGGAAAATCTCAAATCAACAACCTAACTTTACAACTTAAGGAACTGGAAAAGAAGAACAAACTAAGCCCAAAGTTAGCAGAAGGAAGGAAATAATAAAGATTAAAGCCAAGATAAATGAAATAGAGAATAGTAAAACAATAGAGAAAATCAATAAAACCAAAAGTTGGTTCTTTGAAAATATCAAGAAAGTTGACAAACCTTTAGCTAGTTGGGCTAATAAAAAAAAAAAGAAGACTCAAATTACTAAGTCAGAAATGAAAGTGGGGATATCATATCCATTTCTACAGAAATAAAAATTGTAAGAGAGCGCTATGAACAACTAGAACTAACTAGGAGCTAACTATGAACTAAAAAATTGTTACCTATGAAATGGACAAATTCCTAGAAACACAAAACCTACTAAGACTAAATCACAAAGAAATAGGACACTTGAACAGACTTATAACTAGTAAGCAGATTAAATCAATAATCAAAAATCTCCAAAGAAAAGCCTTGCCTGATGGCTTTACTGGTAAATGCTACCAAACATTTAAAGAAGAACTAATACCAATTCTTCTCAAAATTTTCCAAAAAATTAAAGAGAAGAATCACGTTGTACTCAATTTTTTTAAAAATGGAAGAGGAAGGAACACATCCTAATTCATTCTATGTGGCCAGTATTACCCTGATACCAAGGCCAGGCAAAGATCTGACATTTAGGTCTTTGATCTGCTTTGAGTATATTTTTGCTTATGGTGTTAACTAAGGGTCCAAAGTCATTCTTTGCCTGGCCTAGCTATCAGGGTGCTGCTAGCCACAAAGAATGTATGGGGCAGAGTCCCACCTTTTTTGTTTTTCTAATAAATTCATCCTTGTAACAACAAAACAAAAAAGCAAGAAAACTAAGTGAGAGCGGCCAGGAGACCCCAGGCCAGAATGAGCACCGCCCACCGCGCGCCCGCCGGCCCGGCGGACCGCTTCCGGAGCTCGCTGCGCAGGCGCGCGGTGGCGGCGGAGGCGGGGCGGGTGCGCACCGAACTCCCGAGGCGGGGCGGGTGCGCAGTACTTCCGGCCCGAGCCTCTCGTCGCGCCTGCGCACTCTCGGCGCAGCCGCGCTGTGCGATCAGCGATCTGATTGGTCCGCGCGGGAGGGCGCGGGGCGCCAAACTCGCTTCCCGTCAGCCCCCCGTCTGTCGCGCGGGCGCGCGCACGTTCGCGTGTCCGGATCCCGGCTGCTGCGTCCCGTCGCCATTGGGAAGGCCGCCGCGTCGCAGGGCTCCACGGACCCGCCCGCGACCCCGAGCCGGGCCTTCCCCGCCGTCCTTCGCCCACCTTGACGCCGTCGCGGCCGGGACGGTGAGGAGCGGGAGGGGCGCGGTCGGTGCCGCAGACTACGGGCCGGTGTCCGGCCGCCGACCTGGCCGGGCTTGGTCCCGGGAGGAGGCCGTGGGTTCGAGGACACAGGGGCCCGCGCCGGCCGCTGGCGTCCCACCCGCCCGGCGGAAGGACCAGCTCCCGGAGGCCGGGCGGCAGCGGGGCGGGAGGGCGCGGGAGTGCCCCTTTGTGCTGGGCGAGTCGCGGCCGAGGCCCGGTGTCTGTCAGTCGCGGCGGAGGCGTGAAACGTTCTGTTTCAAAGCCCACCGGGAAGTTGGGACGGCCCAACACCGAAGGCGTTCTTTCTGTTTTAGTCCTGGATGCAATTTCCCTGGTCTGCGTAGTCTTCTGCCATTATTACTGTTTAAAAATACGGCAGGCAGCCCACAGAATGGGAGAAAACATTTGTAAATCTTAAGTCTGATAAAGGGTTAATATCTACAATGTTTAAGGAACTGCAGCTCAGCAACAAAAAGCAACCCAATTAAAAAATGGGCAAAGGGTTTGAATAGATTTTTCTCTAAAGAAGGTACACAAATGGCCAATAAGTGCGTGAAAAGATGCTGAGCATCACTAGCCATGAGGAAAATGCAAATGAAAACCACGGTGAGATACCACCTGACACCCATTAGGGTGGCTATTAACCGAAATTGGAACTAGTAAGTGTTGGGGATGTGGAGAAGTCAGAACTCTGGTGCATTGCTGGTGGGAAGGTGAAGTGGTGCGGCAGCTGTGGAAACCCGTTTAGGGGGTCCTCACTGCCACTCCTGGGTGTATACCCCCTGGAGTTGAAAGCCAAGACCACACAGATACTTGTTCACAAATGTTCATAGCGTTATTCACAGTTCAAATATCTGACAAGAGATGAATGGAAGACAAGTTGTGGTACATACATACAGTGGAATATTATTCGTCCTTTAAAAAGGAATGAAATTCTTATACATGCTACAACATAGATGAACCTTGAAAACATTATAGTAAATGAAATAAGACACAAAAGGACAGATACCGAATGATCCCACTCAGACACAGAAAGTAGAATAGAGATTACCAGCTGGTGGCAGAGTGGAATGGGTACAGAGTTTCTGTTTGTGGTGATGAAAAGTTCTAGAACTTGGTAGTGGTAATGGTTACACGACATTTTTAATGTACTTACAATGTCACTAAATTTTGCTTTTAAAAATGGCTAAGTGGACTAGCCTGAGCAAGACCCCGTCTTTTTATAGAGACCCTGTCTCTATAAAAAAATAGAAAAAAAATTAGCCAAGTGAGGGAGGCCAAGGCAGGAGGATCGCTTGAGCTTAGGAGTTTGAGGTTGCAGTGAGCTATGATGAGGCCACTGCATTCTAGCCTGGGTGACAAAGTGAGACTCTTTGTCTCAGAAAAAAACAAAATATTGAAAGGCAAAACCATCGTAAAGAATTAGTAGTGGTTGTGAGGAGCCTGGGGAAATTTTAGGGCAGTGAAATTATTCTTTACCACACTGTAATGGTGGATATGTGACATACATTGTGAACCCATAAAACTACGACCTGAAGAATGACTCGTTATGGAGTTAATAATAAATGAATATTAGTTCTTCATTTGTAACATATCTCACACTAATGCAAGATGTTAATACAGGCCGAGTATAGTTTATCCGAAATGCTTTGGACCAAAAGTATCTTGGATTTTGAATTTTTTTCAGATTTTGAAATATGTGCATTACAGTTACTGGTTGAGCATCCCTAATCTGAAAAACCAAAATGTTCCAGTGAAAGTCATGTCAGCACTGGAAAAGTTTCAGATTTTGGAGCATTTCGGATTTTGGATTTTTGGATTAGGGATGCTCAATCTGTAATAGGAGAAACTCTTGGAGAGGGTGGAAGGAGATATATAGGAATTCTTGTATACTGTCTGTTCAATTTTTCTTTAAAACTATTCAAAAATAAGGGTATTTTTAGAAAAATCAGCTAAAGTGAAAAACAATGCTAGTGTGTGTATAGACTAATAGAACCCGTTTTGCTTTAAACATGCTCTGTCTATTGAATTTTAATCTAAAAATCTGTACATCAAATGTATTTTAAAAGACAATCAATGATGTTAGACTTCAAGGAACAAAATTGAATGGGAAATGGAAAATAGGTGTGATAAACCATGTAACAGCATTTGAGTTGGAGCATACTGGGTGATGGACTGGCAGAGCACCATTGGTCAGAACTTAAATTTTTTAGAGAAAACATGCAGTCTGTAGAAGCAAAAAGTAGAATGAGAAATTTTTATTAATCTGAACAATTTAGAGTTACTTTTATAGTTAGGGTAGGAGCTCTGAAATTTAGGAAAAAAGTTTGCTAGAATCTTAAAAGCTGAAAGGCATCTCAGCTGTCTAGGTTCTGTGTAGAAGCTGAAATCTGGAACTCAATTCTGTAACATCCGTGTAGATCATGCAGCTACTGTGGGAAAGAGCACTGTATTACACCGGAGACCCAGAATCAGGAAAGTGTGGTCTTCTGTTGCTTCCTCCGACTTTGTTGTTGTGTTCTTTGACAAGTCAGGTCTCTCCCTCTGCATCAGTTTTCCAGTTGTAAAGTGAAGATGTTTGATTCAAATCCTCTGAGGATCCTTCTAGTCCTATACTGATTATCAGCTTCTAATCATGGCTTGTTCCTACCTGACGAACTGTCTTGTTCAAGTTCATGATGGAGCAGGTTATGAAACTGTGGAGCTGAAATCAGTTTTGCTGCTGGCTTCCACTTGTTACTTCTTGGACAGCTTCCATATAATCCTCAATTCTTCCCCTTGTGAAGCTAAATGTATTCATAAATGGCATGTTTTTAAAGGCTGCCTGCCGTCGTGCTTGCTTTCTTTTGTATATTCTCTGGTTGGTTAGGGACTCTAATCTTAAAGTGTCCTTCCTGCCCAGAGCTGGAATAGTGATCACTGGGTTACTCTGCCCAGTGTGGAGTATGGGATCCAGTTCTCTGCAGGCCTGTGTTTATCCAAGTAGTGTGTGGGTTCTAAATGTTTCAGTTTCACTTGTTGATTTCAAGTTACTATACAGGCTTTTAAAGATCTCACTAAATTCCACTGTATTAGTTTAATCATATTTAGAAAGAACCTGGGCAGATAGGCAGAACTTTTTCTGTCATTAGAAGCTGATCATTTGCTTGATCTTTGACAAACTATTTAATGTCAAGCTTGAGTTTCTTCAACTATAGATTGAAGTTTTAAAGTAGATTGTCCTTGAGGTCTTCTCATGCCCCCAAATCCTATGACTCTGAGAAAGGTGGTAGCTCAGGTTCTCTGGTTTTAAAATCCTGTGAATCTAAGGTTGAGTCTCCAGTCTTCATGAGAGAACGTTAGAATTGACGGATACTCTCTGAGCACATACTGTGCCAGGGACGTGCAAGGGTTACAGGGGTGAGAAATGGATGGTCTCTCCTCTCTGAGAGCACACAGCCTGTTGTGGAGTCAGGCTGTGGGGCCAGAGGGGCGACTGCTAAACCAGAAATGTGTATACAGCTGGGGTCCAAGGGAGAACGGGAGGGAGCAGGGAATTGACCAGTACGGTTGACCCTTGAACAACACAAGTTTGCACTATGCGGGTCCACCCAAGGGTGGAAAATACATTATTCACAGGACTTGAGACCCGCATGTACAGAGGCTGGTACTGTGTATTCCGATTCCACAGGACAGACCGTGGGACTTGAGGATGCCCAGACTTTGGTGTACTTGGGTGGTCCTGGAGCCAACCCTGCATATACCGAAGGACGACTGTACTTAAAAAGATGTCCTGCCTGAAGGATGGAATTTGCCTGGTGGCTGCGTGGTGAGACAGGTAGCACAAAGGAGAGAAAATACCTTGTGCAAAGACCCAGAAGCTTGAAGAATCAGGGAATTACGTGTGGGTCAGTATTTTGAGAATGCAGTCTGGTTGTGGGCCAGACTGTGAAGAGCTTTATATGCCATTTTCTAATTTATGCTGAATGTATTTTGAGGAATTGTGAGCAGGCAAGTCGAATTAGGCTTTTACATTTGGAAGATGACATTGGTAGCAGTGTGACAAAGGGGTTGGAAGGAAGGGAAATCGGCAAGGAGATCAGATGTCAGGATTGAAGCAGTGACAAGGTGTAGGGAATAGAGGGAGGGGTCGATAAGTGTGCTGAAGCTTATCGGAAGCGTATTGTGAGCTGTTGTCTAGCTTGTGCGCGGCCAGTTTATCCCATTGCGCTCTTGTCAGCAGACTTACCCAGGCCATGGTGCTTCTCTGTGACATGCATGCAGGAAGAGGAGAGGCCAGAGCAGTCGCTGAAGCGGATCTCTCCATTCCTCCTCGGTGTCAGGACACCACCATCCTCTTCCTCCCATAGTCCTTTTTTTTGTACCTTGGTCCTGTTGATTGTGTCGTTTCTTTGGCCATTGCATGTTAATTTGCTACTCTGCTGTGTAATATTGATAATTCACAGAAGTCAGCTGTTGTTACAGTCTGTAGTCACACCAGTAGTCTTCTCAGTGCTCGTGAGAGAAGTAAAAATGTAGGTTAGTGTCCCGAGACTGTGTGAGCTGGGGTTGCTTATGTACATGGTGTGATTCTATATGGATTATTAAAGGGAAGTTAGACAGGGATGGTGTCAGGGCTGGTATCTGTTGCAGTCTTTGGTGTCATTTCATTAAAGTAAGCATCCAGGCTTTCATTGGAACCCTCTCACTGTTGGAGGGGTGGGATGGTGAGAGAAATACACAGAATTCTACTATAGGGGCACAAATTATCAGAGGTGTAGTTTTGTGTATCTTCCCTTTGTTTTTTTCAGGTTCAACTTCTCATCTTTGTTGTTCTTCGTATGCTGTAGGCTGTTTTCTGTGCCTTAGTCAAAAAGCCATGTAGACTGCCTGCCCTTTGAAGACCTCTTCTAAGGTGTCTAGTAAGACAACTGGTAAGTCTAGTAGGGAAAGCATGTTTTTAGTTTCTTCTCCACTTTAAAAGCATTAGTCCTGGACTTACAAAGTGTTATTCCACTAGCATTTCTTTGCATGTACCTTTTTTTTTTTTTTTTTTTTGAGACAGTGTCTCACGCTATTGCCCGAGCTAGAGTGCCGTGGCATCAGCCTAGCTCACAGCAACCTCAAACTCCTGGGCTTAAGGGACCCTCCTGCCTCAGCCTCCCGAGTAGCTGGGACTACAGGCATGTGCCACCACGCCCGGCTAATTTTTTTCTATATAGTTTTAGTTGTCCATCTAATTTCTTTCTGTTTTTTTTTTTTTTTCAGTAGAGACGGGGTCTCGCTCTTGCTCAGGCTGGTCTCGAACTCCTGAGCTCAAACAATCCGCTCCCCTTGGCCTCCCAGAGTGCTAGGATTACAGGCGTGAGTCACCGCGCCCGGCCTCTTTGCATGTACTTTTTGTTTGCTTTTAATATTTCTCATTTTCTGATGCTTAGGAGAATATGATGAGAACATTTTTGAAAAATGCCTGGAGTTCTTGAAGAAAAACTCTCTGTAAAAGCATATATGCCTATATATAGTAACATCACTGTGTACTAGATGTACATATCTGTGAGAGATTTGGGATATGAGAAGTAAATTCAGTAGCATTCTTTTTAGATTTTTTTTTTTTTTTTAAGTATGAGATTGGCCTGAAGAATTGGTGGTAGGTAGAGGACAGTGGGAGGGGTAGGGAATGATACATACCCCGAATGCCTGAGCTCTTAATCTCTGTTCTAATGCCTGTCCAATATATAACGGTGCCCTTTTAGTGTGAGCTTGGCTGTTCATTATTGCTACCTGTGGCCTGATGGGCTTATTGAGACACATCTTCCATTTTCCTTTAAAGTCTTCTAGGGAATATTGGGCTCTGAGGTGGATGGTTAATCCATTATTTCTGCATGTATTCTTCATTATGTTTGTAAGTTAAAGATTGTTTTTAGAGATTTTTCTTCAGTACTAAAATACTTATTTTTATTTTGTTATAGTCCTTCTAGCCCTAAAAACAATATTCTAAAAGACAGGATAACTACTGGGCAACTCGGGAGTTAATACTTTCTGAAGAAAAAGCATTTGTTTATTCAACTGTCTATCACCTTTTTAAGCTTTAGAGCAAAAAAGGAGGGGGGATGGGGCAAATGATATAACACTTATACAGGTGATAGGAGATAATATAGTCAGTAATAACATCTTTAAAAACAAGTTGGCAAAATTAGAAATGTTATTAAGTTTTTTAATTAAGGTTTTTGTAATTAATAAAGGGAGATCGTTTAAGTGTATTTCTGATCTGTCCTATTCTTTGAGGAAATATCATTACTCAAGTTATTACTGTTAGCACAAAGCACATTGCATGCTCTCAGAAGTGATTGGTACTTTAGGTAAATGGAGGGTAATTTAATGAGAATTTGCGATCTACTTGGTGAGTAAATTCAATATGTATATTAGTTACTGAATCTGTTTTAGCGTTTGTTGGATCTCAGGCTGAGAATAGCATGCCTGAAATGTGAGATGGAAGAGGGGGAAGTTGGTGGGAAATAGAAATGGAAATGTTGAAGAATAGGGGAGAGTCCAGAGTAGAGTCCATGTGTGTGAAATTTAGTAAGTGCTAAAGAGAACATTTCACAGCCATGAAGAAAAGGGTTGTATAATCAGTGTTGTTGAGACAACTGATTTGGGATGAAAAAATAGGCTGGATTCCTACCTCACTCTTACCACATGGATTAAAGGTACAAATGTTAAAAAAAGAATGAAATTATCAAAATCAGGAAAAACTGCTAAGTGATTAAAAAAATAATGAAGTAGGAAAGCATGATTTAAAACCTGGAGTCATAAGGGAAAACAGTCTGAAGGTTTTAATTTTTATGTAAACCAATTGAATGTGGTTTAAAACAAAAAACCCACCCCCACCAAAAGGAGCTACCATAAACAAAGTTGAGACAAATGATAAACTGGGAAAATATTTTCAATAAAAGGGCTGATTTGTTTTATATACAAAGACTATTTACAAATCATTAATAAAAATGGATAAAGAAAATGAACCAGCACTTCATAGGAAAAGAGGGACATGGCTAATAAGGGAAAGTATTCAGTCTTTCTCATTAAAGAAAAGCATATTGAAACAATAGTGAGATATAGTGTCTTTCACCCAGGTAGTAGCAAGCATTAGGAGTTTAGTTATACTCAGTGTTGGTGAGGGAGTTAGGGAATTGTCCCTTATGTTTATACTGGTGGTGTGTCGTAGTACTACAGCTTCTTGAGAATTTGGTAAAATGTGTCTGTGTTAAATGCAAATGGCCTTTGAGCCAGGTAATCCACTTCTAGGAGTTTTTCCCTGCAGAAATACTCTCACTTGCAAAGATGGGTATAAGGAAATGTAGTGCTTACTCCTTATGTAAAAATGTCCCAGGTAAATTTTTAAATGAAAGCAAGCTGCCAAGTAATATGTTTAATATCCCATTTGTGTGAAATGTGTGTGTGGATTTGTATATGCCTAGAACATTTCTTCAGTGACAGATAAGTACAGTGGCTACCCCTGGGGACTGATGCTATGTAAGTATCTGGTACTGTGTGAATGAGTGTATTTTTAACTATGAGCTTCTATTACTTTTACCATAAGAAGACTGGCTTAAAATTTTAAAAATCATCTTTTCTGGCAACTAAGTTCCAGCTTCAAGGGTGTCCTCTCTGAATTGCCCTTTGCTCGGTCTGTTCTTTCACATCATCCAGGATCTGTGCCGGCGTATCTTACTCAGAGAGGCCTTTCCTGATAGCTTCTCTGTGTGCCTCTTCATACTCTTGCCTCCACAACCCATACAAACACCACATCGCAGGGCATTGCTTTAAACCTGAGTGCTTAGAACAGACAGGACACAAAACTATTTATTAAATGAATGAATAAAATAGTTTATATTGGGATGGATAAAACATTACTAGATATATTGGCATAAAGTCAAGCCAGTATCGTGTTAAGAAAAAAAGCCATCTTTTCAGAGCTGGATTTCGTTTACTAAGCAGTTTCTCAGAAGTATTTAAAGTTTCTTGCTCTGCCTTCTATAGCTGAGATTTAATTTTGATATTTACTCATCTTTGTGTGCTGATGACTTGTGGATTCAGGGTTTGAGAGTCAAAGTATAAAGCACGTAGGAGAGATAATTCTAGAATCAGCCTTGAGCCACCAGTAGTCCTATAACCTGGACCAGAGAAGTTGCTTCACTTCTCTGTACCTCAGTTCCTTCAACTGCAAATGAAAATAATACTTGAGTCGTAGTACCAGGAAGATTAAACAAGATGATATATATAAAACTCTTAGCAGTGCACCTGGGACTCAGTTAAAAATTAGTTCCATATCGTCGTTCTCTTCACAACCTTTATAAATAAGAGACATTTTCTAATAAGACCATTCTAGACTTAAAAGTTGCAGAATAGATTGACAGCATTTTATTAAAAATTGTTTAATGAAAATAATTTATTTCTACTTCATTGCAGCAATATTGAAAGTTCTAAAGACTATAAGCGTGTGTGTTGTAGTAGAAGGAAGAATGGATGTATTCCAGGAACTTCGTAAACCATCAGCACGTCTGGAGTGTGACCACTGTGGTTTCAGAGGCACAGATTATGAAAATGTGCAAATTCACATGGGCACCATCCACCCGGAATTCTGTGATGAAATGGATGCTGGTGGGTTAGGTAAAATGATATTTTACCAGAAAAGTGCAAAGTTATTTCACTGCCATAAATGCTTCTTCACCAGCAAGATGTACTCTAATGTATATTACCACATCACGTCCAAACATTCATCCACAGACAAATGGAATGATAAACCAAAACATCAGTTGAACAAAGAAACAGATGCTGCGAAAAGCCCTCCTTTTCCCGAACACCAGAAAATGCCCTCTAATTCAGCGGAACTCCTGAAACCCATACCTGCCCTTTCCATAGAAACACAGAAACTTGGCCCAGTTTTGTCTCCAGAGTCACCAAAACCTTCTCCTCTGAGTCCCCTGGAGCCTCAGAAACCTGGCCCTGTTGTTTCTCCTGAGCTACAGACACCTTCTCTTCCTTCTCCTGAGCCTTCAAAACCTGCCCCTATTTCCTCTCCTGAACTTCCAAAACCAGTCCCTGTTTCTGAATTGCAGAAGGCTGTCCCTGTTCCTTCTCCAGAACCACAGAAACTTGCCCCTGTATCTCCTGAGCCAGTAAAAGCTACTCTTATCAATCCCAAATCCCAGAAACACTCTCATTTTCCAGAAACATTGGGGCCACCTTCAGCCTCATCTCCAGAGTCACCAGTTCTAGCTGCTTCTCCTGAACCTTGGGGGCCGTCCCCAACCGCATCTCCAGAATCTCGAAAGTCAGCCCGGACTACCTCCCCTGAGCCAAGGAAGCCATCCCCATCAGAGTCTCCTGAACCTTGGAAGCCATTCCCTGCTGTGTCCCCAGAGCCCAGGAGACCAGCCCCAGCTGTGTCACCAGGTTCTTGGAAGCCAGGGCCACCTGGGTCCCCTCGGCCTTGGAAGTCCAGTCCTGCAACATCATCAGGACCTTGGAAGCCAGCTAAACCTGCTCCATCGGTGTCTCCTGGGCCTTGGAAACCAATTCCTTCTATATCCCCTGGACCTTGGAAACCCACTCCATCTGTGTCCCCTGCGTCCTGGAAGTCTTCATCAGTCTCACCTGGCTCCTGGAAATCTCCTCCTGCATCTCCTGAGTCTTGGAAGTCTGGCCCACCAGAACTGCGAAAGACAGCACCCACATTGTCACCTGAACATTGGAAGGCAATTCCCCCAGTGTCTCCTGAGCTTCGCAAACCAGGCCCACCACTGTCCCCAGAGATCCGTAGTCCACCAGGCTCTCCAGAGCTCAGGAAACCCTCAGGGTCACCAGACCTTTGGAAGCTTTCTCCTGATCAGCGGAAAACTTCTCCTGCTTCACTTGATTTTCCTGAGTCCCAGAAAAGTTCCCGTGGTGGTTCTCCAGATCTCTGGAAGTCTTCCTTTTTTATTGAACCTCAGAAACCTACTGTCTTCCCTGAGACCCGAAAACCAGGTCCTTCTGGGCTGTCAGAGTCCCCCAAAGCGGCCTCAGATATCTGGAAGCCTGTTCTTTCTATCGATACTGAACCTAGAAAACCCGCTCTGTTTCCTGAGCCTACCAAAACAGCCCCGCCTGCTTCTCCTGAACCACGAAAACGTGCTCTTTTTCCAGAGCCCCGGAAGCACGCCCTTTTCCCTGAACTTCCCAAATCTGCCATATTCTCAGAATCTCATAAGGCAGTTGAGCTTGGTGATGAACTACAAATAGATGCTGTAGATGATCAAAAGTGTGATATTTTGGTTCAGGAAGAGCTAGGTACACCTAAGAAACTCTTAGAAGACACTTTATTTCCTTCCTCAAAGAAGCTCAAGAAAGACAACCAAGAGAACTCAGATGCTGAGCTTAGTAGTAGTGAGTATATAAAAACAGATTTGGATGCAGTAGATATTAAAGGCCAAGAATCGAGCAGTGATCAAGAGCAAGTTGATGTCGAATCCATTGATTTTAGCAAAGAGAACAAAGTGGATGTGACTGGTCCAGAGCAGTTCAAAAATGTACTACAATTTACTGAAGAAAAAGAAGCTTTTATCTCTGAAGAGGAGATTGCAAAATACATGAAGCGTGGGAAAGGAAAGTATTATTGCAAAATTTGTTGCTGTCGTGCTATGAAAAAAGGTGCTGTTTTGCATCATTTGGTTAATAAGCATAACGTTCATAGCCCTTACAAATGCACGATCTGTGGAAAGGCTTTTCTTTTGGAATCTCTCCTTAAAAATCATGTAGCAGCCCATGGGCAAAGTTTACTTAAATGTCCACGTTGTAATTTTGAATCAAATTTCCCAAGGGGCTTTAAGAAACATTTAACTCATTGTCAAAGCCGGCATAACGAAGAGGCAAATAAAAAGCTAATGGAAGCTCTTGAACCACCACTGGAGGAGCAGCAAATTTGATTTTTAAACACAGTGTGAATATTTGCTATACAAAGTTGTTTGTTGAAACTATTCTTTGAAAGTATAGCTTATTAAATAGCTTAGTTGGGTCAGTAGATGTTGATGTGTATGATGTACGGTGTTTGTTTCAGTTGTGTTACAAAGAATGAGCATTTGGTTATTTTTCATGGTCTCTGTTTATGTGGCTATCTTGTAAATCAGTAAATTTCTACTGTATATTCCAGATGGATAAAACTTTTTTTAAGTATATTTGAATAATAATATGAAGGGGTAGGCATTCCATTTAATAATGAAGAGCAATTTGTACTAAACACGTCCAGTTGAAATATCTGTGTGTGTGAAACTAATTACAGATAATAGAAATTATTAGTTGGAATGTGTAAGAATTAGGCATGAAAAATAAATTTGAGAAAAATTTTGTTCCCTTCCTTTAAATGTATTTTTAAATCATAAGAGTTATTTTCTATTTGATCATGTAAAATTAGTTTATAAATCTTAAACAGTTTTAGATGTTTATTAGCTGTTATGTCATGGAAAGTTGGAGTCTCAGGGTTGCTGATTTTTGCTAATGAGGAAAATTGAGTAAGTCTTTAAAATACTTTGGTTTGCAGCCTTCTCCTATGGGAGACTAAAGGAAGATGAGTGTGATTTTAGTTAGGTCTTTCTTGTCGTTTGTTGTTTTCAATGGAGTCTTCCATTCTGTATCTTACTTTAAGATCTGGCTGGCCATTCATTTCCCTGCCAGCTCACACTAATAGATGATCCTTAATTGCCAAATGTGTTAAAGCTTGTTTGTCCTACTCCTGGGCCTTACATGTCACCTGTTGGGGCTTTAGACCAGGGTGATGAGTAGGAACTGAAAGTCTTCCAGATTCACAGTAGAAAATTTTATAGTTATTTCTGTTTGAGAAATATATCAATTTTACGTTTTTCACAGTTCTGTTACTGTAAATATCTTGTACCTGTTTATGGATTATTTTATTCTAAAATATTTTGTCAAATGTGTATCAATCAAATTAAAAACAGACTTTCATGTCAGCAGCGCCTTCGTGTGTGTTTCCTTTTGTGTAATTTTCGTTATACAATATCCAAATTCCATTATTATTTCCTATTTCCACTTATTTTCAACATACTAGTTCTTATAGCTGGAACAGCATTTTCTCTGAGTTCTGTGGTGAAGTTAGGGAAACGTGGTATACTAGGCACTCCAAGTGGAAAATCTCACCCATGCACATTGGCATGTAAAGGTGGTTTAATCCCAGCCGTTGAGATCATGCCTGCCTCTTTTAAAGACATTTAGTGTCACACAGAATTCTGGTGTAGAACCAGAATTAAGATACTGTTCCGGGTTTAATTTAGTTGTTCCCAGGCATTTTTGAACAAGAAGGGTTTTTTTGGCATCCCTATGAAAATGCCGGTTGGGAACACTTGATACTACTGGGTAAGGTCTTAGAAACTTCAGGTGTGTGCGGTGAGCACAGGCGGGACAGCACTGTGAGGAGCTGCTGCTGCTCAGTTTCCGTGGTACCTTCAGAAGGAGCTTTTCTTTCTAGGCCATGATGCCATCAGGTAGGACAGGTACAACATCTTGGATCGATGGCTGTGCTTTTCTCATCTGTGCCGACTGGAGTTGTTAGTGGAAAAACAAAAGGGCCTGTGTTATACCTAGAAGCCCTCCTGAATCCTGCAGTCCGAAATCAGTCCTGTCACAGATTCTTTTCCTTAGGACTTCACCATTTTTGGTGCACACCTGTCAGTTCATCCTAGACCTTTGCTTCAGGTGGCAGTATTGTGAAAAGTTGCTCATAGTAGTCTCTAGTGAGCATTTGAATTTCTGCAGTATCAGTTGTAATGTCTCCTTTTTCATCTCTGATTTTATTTATTTGGGTCTTCTTCTTCTTAGTCTGTTTTGTTAATCTTTTCAAAACAACTTTGGTTGATCTTTCCTATATTTTTTTGTTTCAATTTCATTTATTTCTGCTCTGATCTTTATTATTTATTTTCTTCTACTAATTTTGGGTTTGTTTTGCTTTGTTGTTTTAGTTCTTTGAGATGCATAGTTATGTTGTTTATTTGAAGTGTTTCTACTTTTTTAATGTAGGCACTTAGTTCCATAAACTTTTCTCTTATTACTGCTCTTGCTGTATGCCAAAGGTTTCAGTGTGTTTTGTTTTTCATTTGTTTTGAAAAAATTTTCCATTTTCTTTTTAATCTCTTTATTGACCCACTGGTCATTCAGGAGCATATTGTTTAATTTCCGCGTGTTTGTATATTTTCCAATGTTTTATTTGTTATTCTAGTTTTATTCCATTGTGGTCAGAGAAAATGCTTGGTATAAAATTTCAATTTGTTTGAATTTTTTGAGACTTGTTTTGTGGCCTAACGTATGGTCTATCCTTGAGAATGATGATCCACAGACAGAGGAGAAAAATGTGAATTCTGCAGCTGTTGGATGAAACATTCTGTAAATATCTGTTAGGTCCATTTGGTCTGTAGTGCTTGTTATTAAGTCCAGTGTTTCATTGTTGATTTTCTGTCTGGATGATCTGTCCAAGGCTGAAAGTAGAGTGTTGAGCCCTGCAACCATTATTGTATTGGAGTCTTTCTCTTTAGCTCTGATAATACTTGCTCTATATATCTGGATGCTCCAGTGTTGGGTGCATATGTATTTAGAATCATTATATCCTTTTGCTGAATTGACCCCTTTATCATTATGTAATGACCTTTTTAATCTCTTTTTACAGGTTTTATCTTGAAATCTATTTTATCTGATGGAAGTATAGCTACTACTGCTCTTTTTTGGTTTCCATTTGCATGGAATATCTTTTTCCATCCCTTTATTTTTAGTCTGTGTGTGTCTTTATAGGCAAAGTGTGTTTCTTGAAGACAACATTTGGGTGGCTATTGTTTTTTAACCCATTCGGCCACTCTATGTCTTTTGATTGGAGAGTTTAGTCCATTCACAGTCAATGTTATTGATAGGTAAGGACATGCTACTGCCATGATACTTAATTTCTGGTTGTTTTGTAGTTCTTTCTTTTCTTTCTTCCTGTCTTCCTTTGTTAAAAGTGATTTTCTCTGGTAGTAATTTTAATTTCTTATTTTTCATTTTTTATGTATCTGTTCCATGTTTTTTGATTTGAGGTTACCATGAGGCTTGCAAATAACCATTTTATAACCAAGTATTTTAAACATATGACAACTCTACTTACAAACAAATAAGCAAAAAGAAATGTAACAGAAATTCTGCCCTTTAACTCCATTCCCTCCCCCTGCACTTTAACTTTCTGTTGTTTCCATCCTTATCTTTTTATCCTGTCTCTCAAAAAGTTGTTATTTTTGATAGGTTTGTCTTTTAGTCCTCCTACTCAAGATAGAAGTGTTTTATACACCACAATTACAGCAATAGAGTATTCTGTATTTGAGTCCTTACTGTTACCAGTGAGTTGTATACCTTCAGAAGATACCTTTTTTTCTTTTTGGAGACAGTCTCACTCTGTCATCCTGGCTAGAGTGCAGTGGCGTCATCATAGCTCACTGCAACCTCAAACTCCTGGGCTCAAGCAACCCTCCTGCCTTAGCCTCCCAAGTAGCTGGGACTACAGGCACACAGCACCATACCTGTCTAATTTTTGTATCTTATAGAAATAGGGGTCTCACTCTTGCTCAGGCTGGTCTTAAACTCCTGAGCTCAAGCAATCCTCCCACCTACGCCTCTCAGAGTGCTAGGATTATAGATAGGCATGAGCCACCACGCCTGGCCCTGCCCAAGATTTGTTATTATTAATTAATGTCCTTTTCCTTCAGATTGCAGAACTCCTTTTAGCATTTCTTATAGGACGGGTCTACTGTTGATGAAATCCCTCGCTTTTGTTTGTCTGGAAAAGTATTTTGCCATGTTCAAAGGATATTTTTGCAGAATCTAATATTGTAGGTTTAAGGTTCTTTTCCTTCAGCACTTTGAATATGCCATGCCACTCTCTCCTGGCCTGTAAGGTTTCCACTGAGAAGTCCGCTGCCAGATTGGAGCTCCTTTATATGTTATTTATTTATTTTCTCTCTCTCTCTCTCTCTCTCTCTCTTTTCATGCTTCCCTTAGGACCTTTTCCTTGTCCATGACCTTTGGGAGCTTGATTATTAAATGCCTTGAGATAGTCTTGTTTGAGTTAAATCTGCTTGGTGTTCTATGACCTATTTGTACCTGAATATTGATATCTTTCTCTAGCTTGGAAAGTTCTCTTTTATTATTTCTTTCAATAAGCTTTCTATCCCAGTCTCTCGCTACCTCCTCTTTAAGGCCAGTAACTCTTAGATTTGCTCTTTTGAGGCTATTTTATAGATCTTGTAGGTGTGTTTCAATCTTTTCCTTTTTTTCTCTTCTGTGTATTTTCAAATAGCTAATCTTCAAGCTCACTAATTCTTCTGTTTGGTCAGTTCTGTTGTTGAGAGACTCTGATGCTTTTCTTAGTTTGTCAATTGAATTCTTAAGTCTAGAATTTCTGCCTTTTTTTTTTTTTTAAATTATTTCAGCCTCTTTGTTAAATTTCTCGGACAGCCTTCTGAATTCCTTCTCTATGTTGTCTTAAAGTTCATTGAGCTTCTTCAGGACAGCTATTTTTGAATTCCTTATCTGAAAGGTCACCTATCTCCATCACTCCAGGATTGGTCACTGGTACCTTATTTAGTACATTTGGTGGGATCATGTTTTCCTGGATGTTTTCGATGCTTGTGGATGTTCATCAATGTCTAGGCACTGAAGAGTTAGATATTTATTTTAATCTTCTCAGTTTGGGCTTGTTGGAACCCATCCTTCTTGAGATAGCTTTCCAGATGCTCAAGTGGTCTGAGTCTTTGGTCACTGCAGCTGTATCAGCACTGGGGGTGCCCCAAGCCCAGTAATGCTGTGACTCTTGCAGACTCCTGGTGGTACTGCCTTGGTGGGCTTGGGTAAGATACAAGAGAATTCCCTGGATTACCAGGCAAAGTCTCTGAGTCTCTTCCCTCACTCTCTGTGCTGGGCTGCTAGAGTTGGGGAGGAGTGATGTGGCCACTCCCTCATGGCCACCAGCGCCAGGTTATACCTGAACCCAGCCCAGTCTCACCCAGAGCCCGAGGTGACTGCTGGCTGCCTCTGATGTTTATTCAAAGCCCAAGGGCTCTTTATAAGTCAGCAGGTGCTGAATCCTGCCAGGACTGGGTCCATCTTCTCGGGGCAGCATGTTTCCTTCTGCCCAGGGTGGGTCCAAAAATGTCTTCTAGGAACTAAGTCCTAGACCCAGGGGCCTCAGGAGTCTGCTTGTACTAATGTGGCTGAGCTGGTACCCAAATTGCAAAACAAAGTCCTCGGAACTCTTAAGACCCTCCCTGAGCTGCACTGCCAGGAGTTGGGGGGAGGGGGACACAGGCACTGGCTTGGCTGCTATGGCGGGTGTCTCACTGGGTCATGTGCACCCCAAGTTTAAGCTTCACTAACTTCAGAAAAATAAGCACTACAAATTTGCCCCCAAGATCACTTGAAGTTTTAATAATATATGTTTATTTTATACTTATTATAATGAATTACTAGTTTTAATTATTTGGGTCAGCCCCTGATTCAAAACAGTAAAGGCTTACTTTGAAGCAAAAAAACATACTATTCAACATTCATAAAAATAAGTGTAAAAGAACTTTAGGTTTTATATCTGGGTTGATGTGAGGCAAAAACGTTCTGTAGGTAACATGGATTTGAGGGTATGTGATCCTGAGAGGATGAATGTCTGGTTACAAGCAGAAATTCCAGGTAGTAATTCAGACTTCCAAGGTGGAAGTCAAAGGCTCCACACGGTAACAGGGGTCTGAGGTAATACCTGGATTATGAATGAAACAAACAGAAAATTTCACTGAGGCAAATATGATATGAAGAAAGGGTGGAGTTGAAAAATGGGATGACGGGAGGGCAGAGGGACCTAGAGGGCCCAGAAGGGGTGGAGGGATCTGTTGGGCTGGCGGGTGGGGAGGGGCAGTGGCCACACCCTCCTCCTGTTGTCCCCTCCCCACCCTCAGAAACCCTCTGTGACTCTGCTGTGCTCTGTGATTCAGGCCTGGGACTGTAGCCAAGCGCGGGCACCCTCAGCGCTCAGTTGCTTCAGGCAGCCATGCCATTCACACAATGGAGAACATTGTCTGTTTCCCAAGCTGCCATACAGAGCCATGGCAGAGCTTCAGCTCAACTCTTTTGGATACGGACCCCCAATTCGTCTTCCTGAGTGGATTGGGGTTACTGTTTCTATACCTGTCCTACCTGGTAATGAAATCATTTTTATCAACCACCTGGGAAAATGAAGACATCAAAAAGGTAAGGAACATCCAAGAGAGATTCTTTGTTGTTTTGCATTCCTATTCCCACGTTTCTGAACGAGTCTGGGTGGCTTAGAGAGTGATGGAACAAAGAAAGAAGTTAGGCAGGGCTCGGGGTTCAGGAGGACCAAGGTTTCCACCTCAGGCTCACAAGCTCCCAGTGTGGCTGTGGTGGAGGGTTCAAGGACAGAACCCCAAACACAGTGATGTCATGGTCCTCGGTTAGCATATTTAGAAAGTGTGGGTTCTCTGAAGGAGAACAGTCTCTCCTGACACTTGATCTCGAGTCATATGTCCATGTCAGGTGTCACTTGACCAAGCCTTCCTTCATGTTGGGCTGATCAGGAGAGCAATGCTGAGAGCCTGCGAGCTCTGTCCCCAGGATACAGGGTCCGCTGAGGGTGCAGTGACTGTTGCCTTCCGATTCTGTGTCCTTGAGGACAGGACTTCTGAGAACATCAAGTGGGGATTTTACAAAAAAAATCCTTCTTTGAAATTTTCAACAAAGGAAAAATTGGAAATATTTTATCACTTTTAAAAATTGATAAAAGAAACACATTTCTGTTAATTAAAATGGAGAGTCATATTATTCATGGATAATGAAAGTCTGAGCTTCCTAGAGAAAAGGAGTGAGAGACGTGAATCCAGCCTTTTACTCTTTTCTTTTTGTTTTCAACATCAGGGCCGAGCCAAGAGGAGAAGGAAAGGTGGGACATTGAAAGGTAACGTTCTGTCTGTGTGACCTGAGCCCTCCAAGGGGGAGCCTTTCTCTTCCTTCTATGAGGTCCCAGGTCCGTGATCTCTGAGGATGTCACTTGGTGGAAAGCAGAGCCCTCAGAGGAGGGCTCACAGGAAGGCAATGGGACCTGAGGCACTTCCCAGAGTCCCCGCTCTGCCCATCTGTGGGCAGGAAGCAGTGATGGACCTGGGCAAAGGTGTTCCCCAAGTGGTGGCCATGTGAGGTGTCAAGGAAGACTAGCAGTTGATCTGGAGTCAGAACTTCTGTCTCCTGACTTTGTATAGGTGCTTTGACTTCCTGGGTGCTTAGGTTCCTCTTTGAGGTAACCACTGATGTATGTGCTTCATGTGGTGGTTTTCAGCATCATGTGGGATAATGTATGGGAAAGTACTTTATAAATGAGGCCACATACACATGTCAACCTTGTTAATATTGTTAGCCACTTGACCTTGTCTGCTGATTTTGGGGCCATCAGAGTTTATCCCAAGGGTCTCCCACAAAGGGACTCCTGTATGATTCTTATGCTTCTGCCTTCCTTACATATGACTTAACCTCCTGGTTTCCCAGGTCAGAGAACTCACCAGCGCAAAGCAGAGGAGGAAAGGAAGCTGCTTTCTATTCTGATAAGGTGATTAATCTTTCCCCTTTCCTGGTCCCTTTTTAAAGTGTGTTCGATGCATTTCAGGGATTCAGTGCACCCTGCCATAGTCATGGGCTGGGATAGCCATGGGAACGGGTTTATGAATGAAGTCCTTGGGGAGAGGCTAGAGAGGATATTGTGAAGTCATGGGTGGGGGCAAGGTGAGGCGGGTAGCAGGCTTCAGCTGGCCCCATCCCAGCTAGGCTAGCAGGCACCCCTTTCCTTGTTCTGGTCCTGGCTGCAGCTTTGTACCTCTTGTCTTCTGTAGCCCCTGGGGTGATGATCATGATACCATGAGCTTTCGTCAGCTGTTATGTCCAGACCCGCTCTGTGATGTGTGCAATAGCACAGCTACTGAGATCATGAAAGTGCTCTTCCGACAGTCCCTGGAAGATGCTGCTCCCTCTGTGTCACTTTTAGCTTACCCACTTTCTGTGACAGAGTCATCACATACTTCCTCCTCCACCCTGTCAGTAAGCCCTCCAGGAGAATTAATACCAGCACCTCTGCCTGAGCCTTCTCCACCTCCCGCCTCCATTCTCTCACCTGACCTGATGACCCCCTTACCTGACTTACCTTCACCCTCACCACTGGATGACCCTCTGCCACCAGAGCCCATTCCTCCCTCGAATTCCAAATCCCTGGTGGATCCTTCTCCACCCCAGCCACTTGCCTTTCCCCCTCTCCCACCACATCACACTCAGGGAGCAGATCTTGTTCTCCAACCAGAGGCCACTTTGTCTGTAAAGACCATCTTTGCATTTGACCTCATTGTCTCCCAAGACATTGGCCCCTTACGAAATTCATCCCTGGCAATGGATCCCACTGATGCCCATGCTCATCATCATGCACCGCCAACCCCGTCTGCTTCACCACTGCCAGACAGCACCTTTACTGTGACTCAGTCTAAATCAATTTCCATCTTATCGAAGCCTGTTCTGGAGATGTCATCTCCAGATAGCACTGATGAATTGTTCACTTATGTCCCAACAATCAGAGGCATTGACCCTTTAAGCCTTGCAATTTTAGAATTCTCCTGGCGGCAGCCTCATGCCCAGGACTTGTTCCCCTCCAACTTGGCACCATGTGACTTCAAGCAAGAGCTTCCTGCCCCCCACTCTTCTGAGGCCTCTTTTGTGGGAGACTCTGCAGCCAACCTTGTAGAACCTGGTAACCTCTCTTTTTTCAACCCTGATATTCTGGCACTCTTGGAGAAACAAGTTAAAAAGAGGAGTGATTTCCTGATGTGGAAGGAAAAGGGAAAGAAAATGGGATCTTTTCCAAAGCAACTTAAGTCAGACTACCAACTAAATTCTTCAGCCCAACTATTAGCGTCAACTGCTGATAAACATGTCTCAGCAGTTTCTCTTCCTTTGTGGACCAGCAAAGAGAAACCAGAGGAGCTGCACATGCATCAGCAGCCCCTGTATTCTAAGACCTTTGAGGACAATTTAGAGCAAAAATATATACAGCTCTTCTGCGGTCTCCCGTCTTTGCACAGTGAGTCACTGCAGTCTACTGTCCTCGTCCCAGGTGGCTGTTCCTCAACTTTTGTGTTCTTCAAGAGAATCTCACATACCTCCGTAGCCCGAGAATCCCCAGTACTTCCTCATTGCCAACCTTTGCCCTTGCCTGAGGCCCAGTCTCAACCTTTGCCTCAAACCCTGCCTCCATCTCATTCCCTACCCCTCACTCAAGTCCAATCCCAGGCCCAACTTCAATCCCCATTCCCAGTCCTATCACCTGATTCTCTGTCTCAGATTAGGATCTGTGGAGTGTGTTTTCATAAACCCCAGAAGGAGGCACAGAGTCTTATGCCATCTGAAATTCATCAACTAGAATGGAACGTGTTGCAGAAAGAACAGGAAATTGTGTGGGGTTTACCCTCTGTGGTCAAGAAATCTCAGAAAGACTTTTGTCCTCCTGCTCCCAACCTTACACTGGTCAGCCAGTCCTCCAAGGCTCATGTTCCAATCTCTATCCTTCCTGGAGATTTTCCTCTCAGCAGTGAGCTTCGGAAGAAACTAGAGCACCACCTTCGAAAGAGGCTTGTCCAACACCGATGGGGCCTGCCCCGCAGGATCTATGAGTCTTTGTCACTGCTAAGTCCTAGAAGAAAAATTCCTGAGACATCTGAGTCAAAGTGCCATTATGGACTCTCATGGATCTCTTTCTTTAAAGGTCAAGGCAGTAAAGATCTAGAGAATTTTGGATTGAGTCAATCTGGAAGCTTCCATGAGAGATGCTCAGAAATGCTTTCATTAAAGAAGGATGTGAGGAAGGATCAGGGACATAGCCTAGAGAATGGCCCAAAAGATCATCTGTTGAGTGACCCAGAGAGGTCTTCAGATAAGGGTCTAGGGTCTCACTCTGTGAAAGATGTAGAAAGTCACATGGTGAGTCTTCCAGGGAATAATTCAAGGGCCTCAAGTGTAAGCCTAGGTCCAAAACAACTGGAAAATGCCCTGACAGTACAATTGAGCAAGAAATTTGAGGAAACCAATGAGAGTCAGATTTCTAGGACTATGCATAATTCATGTCATTCTATCAAGCACACAGTGACTCTTCCTGAGAAATCCCACAGCCAAATAAAACACAGAAATTTGGCATCATTGGTGGATGGGAACCAACACCTGAATACCTGCCAGGAGGTTTGCTTCCTTGGCTCCAGCAAGCAAGAGATGTTAGAAGCCCATATTAAAAGTTTTCATATGAGGATGATATGGGGTCTTCCCCCCAAGGTCCTTGAATCCATGCAAATCTTCAACTCCAAGAAGGACTCATTCGAGTCTTTACCTAACTTTGCCTCTTCAACCAACCTTATTTCTGGGGTGGATTCCAAAGATGGAGTTTCCAGGCCCCTTAGAAGAAGCTCCAAAGCTTTTCATGACGAAAAGATGAGAACAACAAATTCAGTTCCCAGCCTGGGTCATGTCCTCCCTGCCACCTCATCTGTGAGCAAAGGAGGACAGGGAGCTTTAAGACAATCACCATCTGATACCAACCATGAGCTTACAGAGAATGTCCAGACAATTGAGGATGGCAGACAGACTTTTCTGGCCCCTCCTCACAGCAGCATAAACAAAGCAAGTCAGAAGCAGTCTATACTAACCAATAGATAGAGGCCAAAGCTGTCCACAAGGCAGGCTGGGGCTGGACATGAGCCAAGGGATGAGAAAATGAGTTCCAACGATGGAGCAGCAAGGCTTCAGGGCAAAAAGATGAAGAATTTGGAGCATTTTTCCATACTCAACAGGCCCAGGGAGATACTCAAGGCAGAGGAGCTTCATGCTCTTCAATAACAATCTAGTAACGACTTGACAACTAGTCAGTCGGAAAGCTCCCCAGTGATAAATGTGTTCCATTTCATTTATTTCTGCTTTGACCTTTGTTATTTGTTTTCTTCTGCTAGCTTTTGGTTTGGTTTGCTCTTCCTTTTCTAGTTCCTTGAGATATAATATTAAGTTGTTAATTTGTGGTCTTTCTGACTTTTGGATGTGGGCACTTAAGGCTATGAATTTTCCCCTTAGGGGTGCTTTTGCTGAATCCTGTAGATTTTTTTTTTTTTTTTGAGACAGAGTCTCACTCTGTTGCCCAGGTTAGAGTGCCGTGGTGTCAGCCTAGCTCACAGCAACCTCAAACTCCTGGGCTGAAGTGATCCTTCTGCCTCAGCCTCCCGAGTAGCTGGGACTACAGGCATGCACCACCATGCCTGGCTAATTTTTTCTATATATATTTTTAGTTGTCTGGCTAATTTCTTTCTATTTTTAGTAGAGAACGGGGTCTTGCTCTTGCTCAGGCTGGTCTCGAACTCCTGAGCTCAAACCATCCGCCCACCTCAGCCTCCCAGAGTGCTAGGATTACAGGTGTGAGCCACCGCGCCCAGCCAATCCTGTAGATTTTGATAGCTTGTGTCCCCTTTGTCATTCAAGTCAAGGCATCTTTTGATTTCCATCTTAATTTCATGGATCAATGATTATTGACCCAATTCAGCAGCAGGTTGTTTCCATGACTTTGTGTATAATTGAGTGTTTCTCTTGAAATTGATTTCTAGTTTTATTCCACTATGGTGTGAGAAGATACATGGTATGATTTTGATTTTAAAAAATCTGTTTTGTCTTGTTTTGTGGCCTAAGATATGATCAATCTTGGAGAATGTCCTGTGTGCTGATGGGAAGAATGTATATTCAGTAGTTCGGAAGTAGAATGTTCTGTAAATGTCCATTAGGTCCATTTGTTTTAGGGTCTCATTAAGTCCAGTGTTTATTTCCTGCTTTGATGATCTGTCCAGCTCTGGTGGTAGAGTGTTGAAGTCCCTGGCAATTACAATGCTAGTATGTATTTCCTTCCTTAGCGTTAGTAGAATTTGTTTTATGTATCTGGGAGCTCCTGTGTCAGGTGCATATATATTTAGGATTGTTATGTCTTCTTGTTGAATTGTTCCCTTCACCATTATATAG
>CM052445.1:164449-209409 GCA_028533085.1 Varecia variegata
CCGGTGCAGACGCAGCGGCTGGGCCCCGCCCACCCGTGCAGGCAGACAAAGGGGAGGCCACCAGCGCCCCGTCGGTTACGACCCCTGAACGAAGCGCCCCCCAGTCTCCCCCAGGCCCTCACTTCCTGACAGTCGACACTCTGACTGGGGACCGGCGCTCCCTGCGGTCCACACCGTGAGCTGCCGCCTGGCGATGGCCGTGTGCCGGCCCCCCGTGTGCCCGCCGCGCCGGCCAGACCGACCCGAGGGTCTGCCCCCCATCCCTGGCCACCAGGAAGGAGGTTTGAACTTGGCCACTGCCCTCTGGCTGTGTCACCAGCTACAAAGACACCCTGAGAAGCTTCCAGAAAAGAGCTGGTTTGTCCTCCCCTGGAGGAGGCGTCTCCCTGGGCTTGCGCGGAGGGAGCGTCGGTGTGGGCACGTCCAGCCCCCGTCGGCCGAGCCGCTAGGACGGGAGGCCCTGCCCCTCGCACACATGGGTGGCCCCGTGGTGACCGGTTTAAACTGAACCTCCCAGAACCGACACAGGTTGGACTGCTCTGAACCAGCTTCCTCGAAGCGCAGGGTGATTCCATCCCTTCTGTCCCTGCACTGCCACCCCTGTGCTCCCGGCCCCTCCCCGGCAGGGGGCTCCCACGGAGCAGGTGCCATCTGTGGGGTGGGCACTGCCCAGCAAGGAAGGGGCTCATCCCGCCCGGGTGCTGCCAGGGGTGCCTGACAATGGGGCAGCCGTGGAGCAGGGGGCCCTGGGGCTGGGCCTGGGGTCTGGGGTCTGGGGTTCTGGGGCTGGGCCGGGGGTCTGGGGTCCGGGGCTGGGCCTGGGGGGCTGGGGTCTGGGGTCCTGGGCTGGGCCTGGGGGGCTGGGGTCCGGGGTCCGGGGCTGGGCCTGGGGGGCTGGGGTCCGGGGCCTGGGGCTGGGCCGGGGGTCTGGGGTCTGGGGCTGGGCCTGGGCCGGGCGCACTGGGGCTGGAGCGCATGTCCCTGGGCAGTGGCCATCGGCAGCAGGGTGGTCGGCAGGTGGGCTGAGCCCCATTTCCTGGGGGGCAGGAGACGGGCCAGGGGACCGTGGGCACCAGGAGACACCCACAGGCAGCAGGAGCAGCACCCACACAGGTTAATTCCGTGCCCCAGAGGCAGCGGGGCGCTTGCAGACGTGGGAAGCTGCCCCTGCACGGGTGTCTGCAGGGTCAGGGCAGGTGGGTCAGGCGGGAGGGCTGGAGCTGGAGGAGCCGCGGGCAGGGGCCAAGGGCGGGCACCTCCTGCAGAGGCCGGCGTGTGCTCCAGGCTCAGGGAGGGAGCTGGTGCCCGGCTGGGGGGGGTCTCCAGCCTCCCCTGCTCTGCCCCTCCCCCCTGACACCGAGGGCCCCTGTGCCCAGGCCCACTCGGTCCGTGGGGGCACTGACGGAGCCCCGTGGCTTTGTGAGAGGGGCCAGTGGCCCCAGCCTGACGAAGTTTCCTCCGTGGTTCCTGTGGCCCCGTCTACACAGACCCGGGAAGTGAAAGGCAACAGGCTTAGCATGGAGCTGGCCCTGCAGGGCGCAGCTGCCACGGCACAGCTGCCACGGCTGGAGCAGCACCAGCCCACCTGCGGTAGGTAACGTGGAAACGGCAGCCTGAACCGTCTCCTGACGTGCGGACTGTCGCACATGGAGCCTCCATGCTCGGCAGTGTCTGCAGGTGGGGCTGCACACAGACAGCCACGCACAGGTGGTTCTTACGAGACTGGGGTCACGGCACCACGACCTTTTACCTTTCCCAAGTCTTGTTGCATTGCGAGCCTCCGTCCAGCATCCTCCACGGCCTCGCTGGCCGCGCTGGGCACAGTTCTGAGGGCTGCGCCCCCGGCGCTCGGAGGGAATCTGGCTGGGGGCCTCGTTCTGGGGGCACAGACAGGAGACGCTCCGCGCATCTAACTTATCCACACGGACTCCCATAAAAATTACGGCGTTTTGGAAATGTCAGAGGACCCCGGCTCCCAGGCCACCCCCCTGGAGGTGGCCGAGGCTGTTGTGGCCCCAGGAGGTCGGCCCTGGGGTCCGTCTGTGCGGCTGAGGACGGAGGCTGGAGACCGTCCGGGGCAGGCGGGCGGCACGGAGGTGGGCGCGGTGCGGCCGGGCTGTGCTCGCGGAGGGCGTCTGGGGCGCCAGGGCAGAGGTGAAGAGGCGCCCGCCCCGCCTTGGATTTGTGGCTACGTCGCTCAGTGGGCGCCGGGCTCTGCAGGCCCGGCCTGGCGGCTGCATGCAGCTGGCGCCACCGTGTGGTGGCTCTGGGCCACATCCCGGCTGCTCTGCTTTCTGTCCCGGAGTTGGGACCTCCCAGACCATCAGCCGAGCCGGCCTGGCACTGCCGCTGCTGCAGACGATGACGGGCGGGCGGCCACAGCGCACACGTGTAGCTGCACCGGCACTTGGGGACACGCGTGGACTCCAGCTGGGTGCCCCGCCCACCTTGGAGACCCCACGGGGCACGGCCCCGCCTGGGCTGTGGGAAAATTCCACACAGCACACGCGGCCCTGGGCAGGGGCTGTGTGGAAACCGCCCCGTGGTCCTTCCCACGCGACCTGCACACGAACACGAGGCGGAAACAAAGCTCACGTGGACACCGAGGCTGCCCGGCCCCACGCCCCAGGGACGCTGCAGTGGGCCACGGAGGGGAACAGGTGGCTGCAGCCAGCGCAGGGGTGCTGAGGGCCTCTCGGGCTGCCAGGCTTCATGGGGACCGGGGTCGGGCTGCCGTGCCCTGCAGGGGCTGGGTCATTGCGTCCCCACCCCAGAGCGTGAGTGCCTGTTGTGCCCCAAGCCCAGGCAGGGGGAGTCCGGGGCGCCTGGGTGGGAAGAGACCCTCCAGCTGGGCCGCAGGGGGCACCTGGAAAGGTGGTCAAGTCTGACCCGAAGGGACCCTAACTGGGAACCGGGTGAGAGCCTCTGACCTGCCCCTGCGT
Organism: Varecia variegata; assembly: GCA_028533085.1. NCBI lineage: Eukaryota > Metazoa > Chordata > Mammalia > Primates > Lemuridae > Varecia > Varecia variegata. The sequence goes on from CM052445.1 coordinate 167,392, forward strand.
GGCGCCCGGGGGAACCCCTGGACAGAGCTGTGGGCAGACACCCCCGGGTGACCGGGGAGGGGCCCTGGGCCCTCGTGGGGGTAGATGGTCCTCCCTCCCTGTGCCCCGGGCCCACAGTGCCCTTGGTAAGGGTGCCCGGGCCCCCTGGGGAGGACTGGCGTGTCCTGACACACCCTGGGATAGGCAGGGAGCACCCACTCCTCAGAGGGAGCACCGAGGGGCCCTGGGGCAGGGAGGGAGCACCCACTCCCCAGAGGGAGACCGAGGGGCCCTGGGATGGGCAGGGAGCACCCACTCCTCAGAGGGAGCACCGAGGGGCCCTGGGGCAGGGAGGGAGCACCCACTCTTCAGAGGGAGACCGAGGGGCCCTGGGATGGGCAGGGAGCACCCACTCCTCAGAGGGAGCACCGAGGGGCCCTGGGGCAGGGAGGGAGCACCCACTCCTCAGAGGGAGCACCAAGGGGCCGTGGGGCAGGGAGGGAGGACTCACTCCACAGAGGGAGCATCAAGTGGCCCTGGGGGAAGGGAGGGAGGACTCATTCCACAGAGGGGAACAAATTTTAAAACTGGTTTCATGGTTTTTTTTAATCTAAGAAATCTTTGCGTCAGAAAAAAGATTTTTCTGTGTTTTTCTGCAGAAGTTTTCTAGTTTCAGAGTTTGCATCTAGGTCTCTCACCTATTCTGAATTACTTTGCTTGTGTGGATTGTATGAGACAAAGGTCCACTTTTTCCCATAAAGGAATGCAGTGGACCCAACACTGTTGAAAAGATCTTTTTCGAGGTAACATGCTCAGATTTAACTTTTTGACACGTACTTTAAGCCCTTTGCAATAAGATTATGAAAGTGACGGTGAGGAACGTGGTTACGGGGCACGTTCTAAACTCTTGCAGAGTCGCTGTTGGGGGACAGTTTGTTTCAGCACAGTAACCTCACAATGCAACAAAATAAAACAGCCAAAAACTTTCTTTTCCCATTGGATAGTCACGCACCTTTGAAAAAAATTAATTTATCATATTTGCGTGGGTCCATTTCCTTTTTTTTTTTTTTGAGACAAAGCCTGGCTCTGTTGCCCGAGCTAGAGTGCCGTGGCATCAGCCTAGCTCACAGCAACCTCAAACTCCTGGGCTCAAGCGATCCTCCTGCCTCAGCCTCCTGAGTAGCTGGAACTACAGGCATGCGCCACCAGGCCCGGCTAATTTTTTCTATATATTTTTAGTTGTCCAGCTAATTTCTTTCTATTTTTTTAGTAGAGACGGGGTCTCGCTCTTGCTCAGGCTGGTCTCGAACTCCTGACCTCAAGAGATCTGCCCGCCTCGGCCTCCCAGAGTGCTAGGATTACAGACGTGAGCCACCGCGCCCAGCCCAGACTTAAGTCTTGAATGTGGTTGTTCACACGGATCTACACGTGCAGCAGCATGTCACGGAATCACCGCACGAAGACATGCTCAAAATAAAAACCTAGCGAAACCCGGGCAAGTGCTGTGGTCTCGTGAAACTGTGCTGTGCTGGGTCCGTTTCCTGGTGTGGACGGTTCGCCGAGTTGTGCAAGACGCCAGCGGTGGGCGTGTGGGACCCCCTCTGGACTGTTGTGCAACTTCTTGTGAAGCTATAATTAGTTCAAATGCAACACTACAAACACCAAATACGCAGAAATAAACCTGACAGAGATACACGAGGCCGAGAGGCAGCCATGGGCGGAGTCAGGGGAGACGGGCGGAGCGGCGGAGCCCACCGAGGACGCCCCCTCCCCACAGAGCGGGCTCTAGAGGTGGCACAGCCCCCGCCAGAGTCCCGGCCTGTCTTCTTCGGGCAGAAATCCGCGAGCTAATTCCAAAGTTCATGTGGAAATGACAAGGACTGGGAGAGGCCAAAGCAGGGGACGGAGGCGAAGGTCTCAGTCAGCGGCAGAGGCTCCCCAAGCCGGAGTGCGAGGCTGTGCCTGGAGGACTAACCAGGGTGCACCTGTGGCTGCGGGGACACCGGTGCTGGGGGGCACCTGGGGAGGGACAGGAGCGGGTGGCCTCAAGGCCAGGACAGCAGGCGGGCGTGGGAGGGGAAACAGTGACGGAGCTTCCGTCCCCGGACAGGTGGGAGAGCGACGGGTCTCGCCCCGTCTCCGTCCTCGCCTGGGAAGATCAGCTTGTGGTCAGCGTCATTAGCGTGGAACAGACTTTAATTTCAGGCGCTACACGTGGCCTGTGGACCCCAAGTCACAGTCCGCATGTCCTCGCGGACGGGAGGACGAGAGGGCTCGCCCAGGAACGGCAGGGACAGCCCGCGGGTGCCGAGGCCTCCCCTGCCTGGGTCCGGCCGGCGCCGTGCTCACGGCCCAGGGGGCGCAGGGCTCAGCCTCCAGCGTGACCCTCCCTTTTGCCTAAGGAGTTGGGGGGGGCTGAGATTTTATTTTCCTTTGCGCAAGCATGAAAAAGAACGAAGTTGGGGAATTTAACTTACTTGATTTTAAAGCTTATTATAAGGCAAGCGACAGTAATTCAGAGTAAAATGTCATCGTGGTAATAAGCAAACAGATTAATGGAACAGAACAGAGGCCCAGAAATAAACCCACACGTGTGGAGAATGGGGGGGGACACGGGCCAAGACAGCTCCGCGGGGGACGGTCTCCAACTACCAGCCGGATCCACACGCAACACAAACCAGCGGTAACACTCAAACCTGCCTCTCACCACCTGCAAGAGTTAAGTTGAAATGGATCATAAATCTGAATGTGTGAACTAAAATAATAAAACTTCTACACCAGGCGCGGTGGCTCACACCTGTAATCCTAGCACTCTGGGAGGCCGAGGCGGGCAGATCATTTGAGCTCAGGAGTTCAAGACCAGCCTGAGCAAGAGCGAGACCCCTGTCTCTACTAAAAAAAAAAAAAAGTCCTCCCTCTCATCTCCCCCTTAGCCCTTTTCTAAATAAATAAAACGTCTAGAAGGACTATAAGATAAAGTGATAGTGACCTTCAGTTTGGAAAAGATGTCTTAAATAGGACACAGGAAGTTCAAACTGCATGAAAAAAAAAAAAACCGCTAAATTTTGTCGGTTTAACACTTCTGCCCTTCAAGAGACAGTACAAAGAAAATGAACAGACAAGCACCAAGCAGGGGAAACATTTGTAACATTCCACAAAGGACTTTTACCTGGAATGTGTAAAAAGTCTTACAACTCAGCAACAAGACAAACAATTCCATTAAAGAGTAGGCAAAATATCTGAATGGATAGTTCACCAAAGGAGATACATGGATGGCAGAGAAACACACGAAAAAAGATGCCAAGTGTCATTCAGTCATTAGGAAAATGCAAATTGAGACCATTGTGAGCTGTAGCTACAAACCCACTAGAGCGGCTAAAAAAGAAAACCTGCCCGTGCCAAGTGTTGGCAAGAGTGAGCAGCAGCTGGAACACTCCAGCGGCTGGGAGGGCCGTGGAGCTGGAGACCGCCTGAGACGTGGTCTGGCAGCTTCTTGCAAAGTCAGGCGGAGCTGGCGTCGGTTCTGGGAATGTCGGCGTCCAGCCGACAGAGAGCCGTGGTGCAGCTTTGTCTGCGCCTGCCCAGTGCCCACCAGCAGGTGACGAACAGATCAGGGCACGACCGTGCGGCCCAGGTTAGAAAGGGGTGGCGTGCCGGTGACCCCGAAACGTTACCCGAGTGCACCGAGCCGGGCGGTGGAACCACACGCTGCGTCGTCACGCTTGAGTGGACTCGCAAGCCGTCTGGACTCGGCTCCCTGGCTGAGGCCCTGGGGTCCTCCCCGCAGCGTGGGCGCCGGGGCACCACCTCCCAGGACCGTCCCAGGCGGGGCCTGGCTTAAAGCCCGTGGCGTCACCACACTCGTCCCCGGGCCCTTCGCTGGGGGCGCTGTTGTCACTGCACTGTGAGACGGTGCCACTGGGCTGGGGGAGTCAGTCACTAGCCAGGCTGGACACCCCGCAAGTGGCCCGGGACGTGAGCAGCGCGTGCGCCAGGCGGGGGCTGCCGTCTGGGTCCCAAGGCCCCCTCGGAAGTGGGACAGCCCTGACGGGGAGGCGCGGCCCCACCAGGACCCGCCTCGCTCGGCAGCCGCGCCGGGGACTGAGAGAAATCCGTTCGCCGCGGTTTGCTCCTGCGCGCGATCACCCGCCGCCCACGCTACGCGCCCCCTGTGAGAGCCCGCCGAGGCCCGGTGGGCCGACCCGGATCCGCGCGAGAGAAGCGTGAGGACCAGAGTCCGCTGAGCCCGCCCGGCAGAGGGAGCGCCGGGCACTGCCGCGGCGTGTGTGGCTTCCGGGGTCGCGTGGAGGGCAGGCGGCCTCCCGCCACCCACAGCCCACTCGCCGCCGCCGGCTGGGGGATCGGCAGAGACGAGCGTGCACGGAAGCGCCAGGGACGCCGCGCATGCGCCTTCCCGACGGCCCAGGGCAGAGTCGGCCTCGCGCCCTCCGGCAGGACCAGGACGCGGTTCCGTCAGGCACCTGCTGTGAGGGCGGAGGAGGAGCCACAGGCCGTGGCGTCTGTGAACCTGGCAGACGGAGGGGACTCAGGACGCTCTGGGAATCTCGAGCGACATCAGGACACAGGCCGTGGGGGTCGTCCGGACCCGGGAGGCTGCCGGCCGCACAGCCCCGGCAGCGCAGGGAGGGTCACACGCACACAAGTGACGACACGCGTCGGCACGGACAGTGTGATCTCGCCCCAGACGTTCTCACGGCCGACTCTCACGCCTCGGCCTCCGGGGTCGGCGCCTCCCGGCCCTGCCGGGCCTGCCGGGGGCAGACGGGACACGTCGGCCTGAGCGCTCGGAGCCAGGCGAGGCGTCAAGCAACAGGGGGCCGCGCGGGCCACTGAGGCGCCAAGACGGTGCTTGGGGGGTTGAGCCTCTTCACACCCACCCCCGCCGGGCTCGGGAACCCTGCTCGGCCGGCGACCTGCCCGGTGCTGGCGGCAGGACGCGGGGCTGTCGCCTGGCCGTCGCCGCAGTGTGCGCGGAGCCGCCTCACGGCTGCGGCTGCCCCTGCTCTGCTGGGCCTGGGGACAGGACAGTCACCCAGAAGCCGCTGCCCCTCCCTGGCTGCGCCGGCCGCGCCAAGCGTCTCTGCGGCCCCCTCTCTCGGCGGAGCCGCGGCTCTGGCTGGCACGGGACCGGCTTCCCCGCAGAGCCACAGCCCTGAACTCGCACCCACCCAAGCCTGTGGCGGCCCCGGCGGAGGGGCACGGTGACCCGGGACACGGCGCCGTGTCGGCACCAGAGGCCGCGGGGAGAAACGGACCCAGGCGAGAGCAGAAACAGCTTGGCGGGACGCGGAGGCCGTCAGGGCTCTCGTAAAGTGAGGCCTCCGCTCCGGCGTGACGACGCAGTCCTGGCAGCTTGTGCTGTTTTCTGTGTCAGCCGAGACGGCCGACACCCCCTGCCAGGTGGGAAGGCTTTGTGTCTATTGCACGGAGGGGAAACTGAGGCTGCCAGAGGGCCAGTGCCCGCCCTGGTCCCACGGCTAGGTCAGCGAGTCCGGAACCCCCCGCGGGCTTGACGACCGGCGTCCGTGGGTGGGGAGGGCCAGGCCTCTGTGGTCCCCGTGGGGCCAGACGCCCCTTCCCTCCCAGGACTCTGCGGGCGGCGAGTGTTCCGTCCACCTGTGCGCCGGGCGGGGCAGTTCAGGGGCTCGGGCGCCATCTGCGGGGCTTCCCCGAGTGCCGGCCACGTCTGCGGCAGGAGCCTGAGGGGTCCGCACCCCCCCTGCAAACAGAAGGCTTCATCCCTTTAAAGGGCTGTGAAAACCGAGCCCTGCCCCATGGCCAGGAATGCAGCCCCTCCCGGATGGACCCCCAGCTGTGCTCGCCAGGACCCTGGGGGGCTCGCCTAGAGCCTGGAGCTGTGCTGAGTGCGCTTCTGCCGCAGGACGTGCTAAGTAACCACCGCCAAGAAGGATAAACAAAATTCCATTTCTCCTCTAAATTCTCTGGGCTACATTTAGGGTTAACATTTCAAAACATCTGGAGGAACACGGTGGTTTTCCTTCCAAGAATCCCGGTGGAGTTTTGTGGGCTACCGCAGAGCATGGGCCGAATTCCTCCGTCAGCGCAACCGGCCCAGGGCCTTGCGCAACTGGGACGGACATGGTCCAGGCCGTGGGGTGTTCTTGAGAGACTCGCTGGGCGTCCTCCCAGGACATCGGCAGACCTGGACGTGGAAGGCGTTTTGTCCAGAGGCCAGCGCTACAGCGTGGCCGCCTCGAGCCAGGACTCCGCGGCGGCCTGAGCGTGATGCTGCGCTTGGCCCCGGGAGCTGGCCGTCTGGCAGACGCAGACGTGACCAAACCTTCTCACTGAGTCATAGTTGCCGGCTGTTCCTGGTCTCCTTGGAGCAGGGGTGACTTCGACATGCCATGTGGCTCCCACAGGCAGCGGTGTGTCCACCAGAGGAGACGCCATGCGTGGCGGGGGGACGGGGCAAGGCCTCCCGCGGGCAAGAGGCCGGGCGGGCAGGGAGAGGAAGCCCCGGGTTGAGCTTTGGAGGGTAAGTCCCAGACTTACGAAATCCCGACCTGGGGAAGGGAGGGTGGGCTGGAGACAGAATGACCCGGAGCGAGCAGAGCCCTCCAGGCGGCCCAGAGGCCTGGCAGTTCTGCACTATGTACAGACCGGCGCAGCCGCGCCACCGAGCCACACACCCGCACGCAGTGGCACCCGTCCGTCAGCCCGGGCCGAAGGCTTCTCTGGCAGGGCTCCTCACACCTCCCAGCGCAACCACGGTGCCTGCGCTCCGACCACGTGCTCCACTCAGGGCCTGGTGTCCTCCTCCAGGGAGGCCCACGGGGGCTGCAGTGGCGCCCACAGGTGAGCGGAGCCACATTCGTCAGACACATTTGAAAGCCGGAAACAGCAGTAGTGACACAAGATCCGAGGTCTGAGTAGACAGAGAAGGTCAGATCTCTCCAGAGTCGCGGGACAGACTGGAAAGGTGGGGTCTCCAGCAACCCTCAGCCTCCGGGCTGACGGGCCCCGGACAGCCCCGCCTGCGGCAGAAAACACGAACCGTCCGGGGAGGGAAAGTGGAACGTTTGCTTTGTGAACCGAAATACCCTCAGTAACTTGCCATTGCCAGTGTACAGGTAGGTTCATTCGTAAATATATTCATACAATACTCCTTTAAACGTATTTTTCGGGTGAAACTCACATCAGCAACCAGCAGTTTTGAAATGTGCAGTTCAGGGCAATTCATGCATTCACCATGGTGCAACCACTGCCTCACCTGAGTTTCAAAACACTGTTGTCGCCCAAAGAAGCACCTGGTACCCAGTAAATAATAACTCACTCCCCTCCTCCCAGCCCCGTCTGCTTTCTGTCTTTGTGGATTTGTCTATTTTGGATGTTGCATATATAAGGAACTGTGGAAAACAGTTGGTGTTTCCTCAAAAATGACCCAGCAATTCTGCTCCTAGGTGGAGACCCAGAAGAAACGAAAATGTGTCCCACAGAAACTCGTACACACACGTTTGCACCCACGTTATTTGTAGCAGGTAAAGGTGGAAACCACCCACATGTCCAGAGACAGATGAACGTATGAACGAACTGCTATGTCCACACGATGCAACGGCACCCTCTGTAGACAGGAATGAAAGTGTGAACTTTTGTGTCCACCTTTTTTCAGTGAGAACAATGTTCTCGAGGTTCAGCCAAGGTGTAGCATGAATCAGTGATGCCTCGGGGAGCCCCCCCGCCGCCATCCCGTGGGGAGCCCGCCACTATCCCACGGGGAGCCCCACGCCGCTGACAGGAGTGGAGACAAGTGCGTCTGCCCGGCTGCCCCTCCAAGGCGAGGGCCTATGTGAGTGACGCCCCCGTGTGGGAGGAAACCGGGCAGGGGAGGAAGAGACAACTCGTGTGCAAAGCCTGCGCTCCATTCAGGGAGGAAAACGCTAGAAAGGCAGAGAGACCCTCACCCACCAGGAAAGCCACCAGGCATCGCAAACCTGCCAAAGAGACACCTCACAGCTCAGACAGGGGACGTCGGGGACACGCAGCAGCGACTCAGAATTGCCCCCGAGTGCCCACCTCGGAGGAGCAAACGCATCGAATATGGAAAATCCAGGAGTTCCAACGGCAACGTCACTTGCCTTTGGTGATGCTGAAAACCAACTTGTTTTTCTGTAAACTGGCAAACACGGGACGGAACAAGCATGTAGCCTGCCTTTCCTGGACAACCCACCCTGGTGACCACATGCCGAGGAAAACCTGCTTCTCAGAAGAGGATCACAGCCACTAAGTCAAAGAGGAGCAACAAGACCAGACCACCTGCACTTTGCAGCCCCACGATGAGCGGACGGACCTGGGCACCGACCACGAAGGCTGCCCCGGAGGCCACACACGGTGCTCCGTGCTCGCGGGACACACCCGTGTGCTGGGAAAAACCATGGCTCAGACACCGAGATGACCGGGGATGCGCGTCTGGTGGCTCTAGGGAACCGCTGTCGGTTGTTTTTGGTGCAATGTGGGGCTGAGGTCGCGTGGGGTGTTTGAGTTCTTACCTTGTAGAATTACTCTCTGCAGTGTTTATGGATCAAGTACAGGACGTCTGGGACCAGCTTAAAATAGCGCAGGGAGGAAGCAGGTGCGGCCGGCCATTGTGCGGGGCTGGCTGTGTGCGCCACACTTCCTGGCAGGCGCCACCGCCCACAATCAGGTGGGCGCTACCATGAGCTCTCCCCGCAGCCCTCCACGCCCACCTGGCCAGAGACCCCCGCCCGAGCTGGGAAGGCACAGGGGTGTTGGGAGAGCTTCCTGCCGTGTGCGGGGCATGGCGGGACGGCGGCGGGACTGGCCCCGGCCCTTGTCCTGAACACGGCTCTGCTGAGGCATCCCCGTCTCAGGAACAGAAACGGGAGGCGGCAACCTGAGGCTCGGCCAGGACGTACCCCAGCAGACAGGCACGACCCCCCGGACCCCACCGTGGCCTCCCAAAGGCCGGTGCCTGGCCGGCTGGGGGAGGCACGACAGCCCCTCCGGGCCCGCAGCCCCCTCTGGGGACGCCAGACCTCCCTCCTGGTCCTCATGAAAAGCAGAAGCCAGCCACCAACGCCAGGTGCTAGGCGGCACCACAGGCTCTCCGAGGGCTCGGGTCACCCCCCTCCCCAGGAGTCTGGCGTTTCCAGGAAAAAGTAAAAGTTTACTTTTAAAACCCTTCCTGCGCCCATGGACCTCAGCAACGTGCAGTTCGGTGCGGTGCTTTGCAGCCGACCTTTCGGGGTCTAGAGCGGGAGGGACTGGCGCTGGGACTCCGCGCCCTACTGCAGGACGCAGCGGCCTCCCGGGGCTGCCATGTCACCCTCGGCGAGTCGCAGATGCAACGGGTGTCATTCCAACAGGCCGCCTGCTTCCTACAACCCTGGGACATCACTAGCTCCGTCTCGGCCCGAGACGCACGGGTTTCGGTGCTGTCAAGGCCAGCCGTGCGCGGGGGCTCGGCGGCTCTGACCACAACTAACCGCTGTGCCCCCTGTGACAAAGGCCACCAGAGGCCCGTTTGTGCGCAGGCTTGAATGGCTCCTGCTCCCACCATGGAGACCTGGAACGGGACGGGGTCTCCAGCCAGACTCTGGCCTCCTCCCTGTTCTCGCCCACCCTGGCGCGTTGCCGGGACGCGGCCTGTTCAGAGACTGCAGCCGCCAAGCCCGACGGAGGCAAGTTCCATCCACGGCACCGCCCACGGCGCGAAGACAGGCAGGGCGGCGACCCGGGTCACGCGCGTTGCGGGGAGGAGGGCGGTGGACACCAAGCATCTCCTGGGGGGAACGAGCCCGGGATGAGAGAGAGGACAGGCACTTCCCAGAACACACCTCCGCCCTGAGGACGGCAGGAGATGCTGCCCCGCTCGCTCCGTGGAGTCACTTTGCTTTTAAGCCACAAGAGTTCCGGATCCCGAGCAAGGCACTGGCCCGCCAGGGAGCACACGGCCACTGGCTGGGTGCGCAGGCGCGGCCCTACCCCGTACGCCTGCGCGCAGTACAGGGCACCCCGCCCCCAAGTCCGAAGTGCCGTCTGGGAAACCGGAGCGCGCGTCCGTCCAGCACGGTGAGAACCTGACCACACCGGCGGCCGCACCTGGATCTGCCTCACGGTGTCCTTGGCGTCCAGACAGAAACGTCCGCGATGCCCTGTTCTCTGTAAGGCGCCGCACAGTCGCCCACGGGGAGCCTTGGTGCACAGCGCTGCCCAGGGAGCCCGGGCTGCTCAGCGGATCACGCTGGGCGCTGACATGTGCGGTCAGGAATCTCGTTGTGGGCCTGGCTCGTGAACAGTGTGCTGTTGTCCAGAACCACCCGCGCAGCCGCTAATCCAGGACACGGATTAGACGCGAGTTAATGCCGCCCCGCACTGTGGAGACCGCTTCACAAAGTGCCTTGTGCTGCGCTGAACAGCCTCTTTGCAGGCAGAGCGACCTCATCACCTGCTGAGAACAACATCCCAGACTTGGAGATGCGGTGCGGGCGGTGCGTCCTCTGACGTCACGCCGGGGCCGCCCCCCCTGAGCCACACCAGCTGTCCCTCGTCCCACCAGGTCCCCGCTTGACTGTGCTGTTTGCTGTTTCCGCTGGGACTCTGGGAAGGTGCATGTCAACCCAGCATGTCTTCCCAGCAAAGAAGCACAGGGCTCTGTCCACAAACGAGGTAACTTCGAAAGATACGTGTATGTTGTGTATGTGTGTATGTATGTGTCTACGTTGTGTATGTGTGTGCACATGTGTATATATGTGTGTGTTGTGTGTGTATGTACATGTGTGCATACCCATGTGTCTGTGTATATGTGTGTGTTGTGCATGTGTGTGCACATGTATGTGTATGTGTGTTGTATATGTGTGCATGTATGCATGTGCCCATATGTGTGCATATGTGTGTATGTATGTGTATGTGTCTGTGTGTATATGTGTGCATGTTGTGTATGTGTGTATATATGTGTCTATGTTGTGTATGTGTGTGCACATGTGTATATGTGTATGTGTGTTGTGTATGTACATGTGCATACCCATGTGTCTGTGTATATGTGTGTTGTGCATGTGTGTGCACGTGTATATGTGTGTTGTATATGTGTGCATGTATGCATGTGCCCATATGTGTGCATATATGTGTATGTATGTGTATGTGTCTGTGTGTATATGTGTGCATGTTGTGTATGCATGTGCATCTGTGTATCTGTGTATATGTATGTGTGTGTCTGTGTGTGTATGTGTATATGTGTGCATATGTATATATATGTGTATATATGTATGTGTGTGTATATCTGTGCATGTGTATATGTGTGTGTCCATGTGTGTCCATGTGTGTGTGTGTCTGTGTATGTGTGTGTGTGTCTGTGTGTGTCTGTGGGGGGGTCTGTGTGTGTCTGTGTGTGTCTGTGGGGGGTCCGTGTGTGTGTCTGTGTGTATCTGTGGGGGGGGTCCGTGTGTGTCTGTGTGTGTCTGTGCGGGGGTCCGTGTGTGTCCGTGTGTGTCCGTGTGTAGAGATACATATACTTTGGGCTTGAAGGACGTTGGCCAGTTCGGTCTCTGAATGGTCTGTTTACACATTTCCCTTTAAACACCTGTGAACACCCAGTTCCTTGAAATACTCTTGGAACCAGCTCTACCAGCATTCTGGTTCCTTCGATAATGAGTTAGTAAACCTTTGACGCTTGTTCTATATTTGCATGAAAGTCAGGGTCTACGGTTTTAAAAACTATACTTTGTCCTACCTGCGAGACAGGAGAACAAACCATGACCCCAGGGCAGCTCCCGAAGGGCGTCCAGGAGACGTCTCTTCCCGCTCTGCCACCTGTTATAGGCTGGACTGTGTCCCCCGAGAATGTTAAAATCTGAGCCCCCAGTACCCAGGCATTCGACTTCATTTGGAAGTAAAGCCATTGCAGATACAATCACATAGCCCCCCTTATGGGGGTGGGTGCATGCCAAGACCCCCAGTGGATGCCTAGAGCCACGGACAGTACTGAACCCTCTAGATGCCATGTTTATTACTGTACATACACACCTATGATAAAGTTTAATTTATAAATAAGACACAGTAAGAGATTAACAACCATAACTAATAGAACAATTATAACAATAGACTCTGTTAAAAGTTATGTGAGGCCAGGTGGGGTGGCTCACGCCTGTAATCCTAGCACTCTGGGAGGCCGAGGCAGGAGGATCTCTTGAGCTCAGGAGTTTAAGACCAGCCTGAGCAAGAGTGAGACCCCGTCTCTACAAAAAATAAAAAAATGAGCTGGGCATGGTGGGATGCACTTACAGTCCCAGCTCCTCGGGAGGCTGAGGCAGGAGGATCACTTGATCCCAAGAGTGTGCGGATGCAGTGAGCTATGATGATGCCACTGCACTCTAGCCTGGGCAACAGAACAAGACATCATCTCAGAAACAAAAATAAACAAACAAAAAGCTAATAGTCGAGTTAAGCAAAGTTGCAGGATAGAAGATCAATGTGCAAAAATCAAATGTTTAAACAATCAGAGATTGAAATGTACAACAATGCCATTTACAATAGGACCAAAAAAGTGAAATACTTAGGAATAAATCTGAGAACATATGTGTCAGTCCTGCACACTGAGTACTATGAAACATAGCTGAGAGAATTTAAGAAGACCTATGTACAGGTACACCACATTCACAGGTCAGAAAACTCAATACTGTCAAAATGTTCATTATCTCTAAATTGATCTATAGATTCAATGCATCCCATTAAAATCTCAGCAGACTTTTTGTAGAAAATGACAGCTGATTCTAAAATTCATCTGTAAATGCAAAAAATAGAACAACCAAACAACCTTAAACTTTGAGAAGAAAGAATAATGTGTGAGTAGTTACACTACGTGACTGTAATACTTCTTATAAATTTACTGTAATCAAGATAGTGTGGTGCTACTTTTAAAGATCGATAAACAAATAAATGGAACAGGATAGAGAGGATATAAAGAGACTCACACACATATATAGGGTCAATTGATTATTGACAAAGGTGCAAAGGCAAGTGGAGAAAAAAAAGTCTTTTCCAGAATATATGTATATTATGCACTTTGATGCCTACCCCAGTACCATTGATAAAAACTAACTCAAAATGGGTCATGATTCTAAAATGTAAAACTTAAATGTGTAGATCTTCTGCAAGAAAATCTTTGTGACCCCGTGTAAGGCAAATATGGCACTAAAATCAGAATCTACTAAAAGAAAAATTAATAAGTTGCACTTCAAAATTAAGAATTCTGCTTTTTGAAAGACAATTTTAATATTATAGAATGAAAAGACAAGCCACAGACTGGAAGTAAATATTTGTAAACCACACACCTGATAAAGAGTTTGTATCCAGAATAGCTATAGAACTCTTAAAACTCAATAAACAACTCAACAATTGGAAAAGCAAACATCCCAAGTAAAAGACAAAAGGAAAATGAAGTTTAAACAAACACTTCACCAAACATGATATTCGGATGGCAAGAAGCACAATAAAATTTGCTCAACATCATTAGTAGGAAAATGCAAATTTAAACTATAATGAAATGACACGAGATACCTACCTAACATTTAAGAAAAAAACTATTGACCACAGCAAATATTGGTGAGGATGAGGAGCAACCGGAACTCTCACACACCGCTGGCGGGAACGTAAGTGGTGTGCGATCACTTCAGAGAACAGTTTGGCAGTTTCTTAAAAAGTTCAACAAATACCTACCATATGATCCAGACACTCTGCTTCCTAGATATTTCCCCGGGGTAAATGAAAACGTATGTGCACACAATAACATGCACACAATGTTCACAGCCGCTTTATTTGTAATAGTACAAATGTGGAAACAAAAGCCCATCACCAGGTGAATGGCAAACTAGCTACGGCAAGTCCACGCCGTGGATATGAGCAATAAAAGGAATAAATTATTGATAAATGCAACAATGTAGATGATTCTGAGAATAAATATATTGAGTGAAAGAAACCAGACAAAAAATTTCAGTACTTTGCAAAACATTGCGAGACAAGAGACAGAAAGTCTTGTACATACTGTGTGATTCCTTTTACATAAGTTCTAGAAAACACAAACCAGTTGACAGTGAGAGAAAGCTGTCAGTGGTTTGCCTTTTGCATGGGGCCGGGTATGCCGCGTAGGGCAGGGACACTCAAGACGAAGAAATTTCCTTGATTGCGACAATGGTTTCACAGGTGTATGCGTAGGTCACAGATGTGTCAAAGTCTATCTTATGTGTGCAGTTTATTGTGTTTCCATTATAGCCCAGTAATGCTGTTCACAACACAAGCAAACAAAACCCAAAACCAAATATGATTGTGTCATTGGTTTGGTCAACACCTAGCACGGCATCTTTTAAACAAAATAGCAGGTACTCAGCTCACATTTGCCAGATGAATAAATGAGTGAGTCATCTTATTGCCTTAGAGTCACCACTCGCAAGGGTGACGACGGAAGGGACATGCAGAACTTCCATTTCTCTACAGACAGCTCATTTCCGACACCCTCACGCCCACCCACCTCCACCAGCTCACCAGGGTGTATCCTGGGAGGGGAGCCCCAGCTCTCCAGCCCACGACCAGACTGGACACCCACCCACACCAGGCATCCCCCGCCTGGGTCTGCCCCTCTGTCCCTGTGGGGCGAACTGTCAAAGTCACCATTGCTATTTCCAGGGGTATAATATAGCGCCTGACAACTCTCTCCATTTTGGGAACATATTCTCCAAATTGTTTTTTTTTTTTTTTTTGAGACAGAGTCTCGCTTTGTTGCCCGGGCTAGAGTGAGTGCCATGGCGTCAGCCTAGCTCACAGCATTGAGGCTGAGGTCGAGGCCTTGGGGCTGAGGTCGAGGCCCCAAGGAGGCCAGGGGACCTTTCAGGCTCCGCCCACCCGAGGCCGTGCTGACATGCAGTCACCTGCCAAGGTATGTTCGCACCCAGGCGCAGGCTGCCTCAGAGGCGGTGCAGACGCCAGAGACAGCCCCTCTTTTTTTTTTTTTCTTCTTTGAGACAGAGTCTCACTCTGTTGCCCAGGCTAGAGTGAGTGCCGTGGCGTCAGCCTAGCTCACAGCAACCTCAAACCCCTGGGCTCAAGCGATCCTCCTGCCTCAGCCTCCCGAGTAGCTGGGACTACAGGCATGCACCATCATGCCCGGCTAATTTTTTCTCTATATATATTTTTGGTTGGCCAGATAATTTCTTTCTATGTTTAGTAGAGACGGGGTCTCTCTCTTGCTCAGGCTGGTCTTGAACTCCTGACCTCGAGCGATCCACCCCTCTGGGCCTCCCAGAGTGCTGGGATTACAGGCATGAGCCACCATGCCCGGCCCAGAGACAGCCCCTCTTAAACGAATCAAATAACTCTGGGAATTCCATGAACTCTGGAACTCTACTTTCCCAAACCACACAAATGTGCAGAAAATAACTGCGATCCATTTCCAGGAATTCACACACTCTGAAGCCTACCCAGGGGCTGCTGGCGTGGAGCCCCGGGGAACAGCCCCGGTGCCTAGAGCAGCGTTGGGCACACGTGGGCAGATGAACGATCTGTGCTGTTCAAGAGCCTCGTAAATACTGATTGAAGAGTGTATCACCCACCCAGATGTTTGAAGCCAGCGCTTCTCTTTAAGAGCAAGCAGGAAAACCAATGCAATAAATATTCTTTTTGAGCAGCCTTGGTTTGCAGGCCACGGCCGCCTTGGGAAGGGGGCGTGGCAGTGCCTGGTAGCTCTGGTTCAGACGCAGGTGCACATGACTTACCTGTTGGGTTTTGCTTATCTTTGAAGGTCGGTCGTTCCTGTGGACATCCGAGTCCCTAAATGAACAGGTTCGCGCTCATTAACTCCACCTTTAAACTGAAGACCTCAAAGATTTCTGCCAGCAATTACGTTCCGTTCTCTCGGTGACAGAGGCGCCGAGGCCGAGGCACAGCGTCCGCCTTTCGAGGAGGGGGACTTTTCGCGGCTCTTGGGGTGGGAGGTCTCCCCGGGGGTGCCTGGCCCTGTCCCCGCCAGGCGTCTGCTATGCTTGGCTGTGTGTGTTTGTGGGTTTTGCCTGTGACTTGTGAAACGTCCCAGGAGACAGAAAGTCTTGGTCTCTGAGAACAAGCACAATGTCGCTTTCAGCTTAAATATCTACTGGGAAACCTCAAGGTTTTGAATGTCATCATTACAGAAATCAGAAGTGACAAAAGGAAACAATTTAATCCCACTGCCCGGCCCCCGAGGGGACTGGGTTTGACCTCAGTTTATCTTTTCTTTGGTGGGTTTTAAATCTCGAGAAAAAGCGTCCGAGAATGAAGAATCCGAAAAGGGCGTGGTGGGTGCGGGAGGGAGGGTCGGAAAAGAGGTTTAAATCTCGTATCTGGAAAACTGTCGAATTGCACCTGGTCGCGTTGACCCGCGTATTAGTTCTTTTCTTTTGCCCCACCCGGAACAAAGACACTGGTCGCCGACTGGGAGGAACTCCTCCTCCAGGTCACACTGGTCTAACCGGTGTGCGCCCGGGGACAACAGCGCTCCGCGACCGGCATCCCTGCAGCCCGGATGTCCCCGGCGAGAACCGGCTCGGGCGCCCGCAGACGCCGCGCCCCGCCCGCCCCGGCCTGCCCCGCCCTCGCCCCGCCCCGCGCCCCGCCCCGCGCCGCCCAGACCCGCCGCGAGCACCCGAGGTGCTGCAGCCGCCGCCGCAGCGATGTGACCTTCAGGGCCGCCAGGACAGGATGACCGGAGCCTCCGCCTCGCGCCGCCCGCGGCTCCCCACGGCCTCCCGGGCGCTCTGACCGCGCGCGCTCCCGGCCGCGTCCCCGCCCCGGTCCGGTCCTGCCCGGGTCCCCGCCATGCCGCCGCCGCCCGTACCCGCCGCCGCCCTGGGCACCGCGCTGCTGCTGCTCCTGCTGGCCTCGGAGTCCGCGCACAGTGAGTGCCAGACCCACGGCGGCGGGGGCGGCGGGGCGATCGGGGCTCCGGTGTCCGCAGCCCGCCCCGGCCCCGCAGCATCCCGAGCCGGGCGCGGGGGGCGGGGGCGCAGGGCGGGGACGCGCGGGGCCGGGGGCGCAGCTTGACGGCGGCCGCGTCTCTCTTGGCAGCCGTGCTGCTGCGGGCGCGTGAGGCGGCGCAGTTCCTGCGGCCCCGGCAGCGTCGCGCCTACCAGCTCTTCGAGGAGGCCAAGCAGGGGCACCTGGAGAGGGAGTGCGTGGAGGAGCTGTGCAGCAAGGAGGAGGCCCGGGAGGTGTTCGAGAACGACCCCGAGGCGGTGAGCGCGGGCCGGGGCGTCTGGGGAGCCGGGCCCCTGAGCGCGCTGCGGGGACCCCGGGCTTCTGCGGCACCACGACCTCCCTTCCCGGGGTCCCGTGAGAGTCGCGCCCCAGATTTCTTCTGCACGGAGATGGTCGCGGTCGGTCGCTCACGCGAGCCTCGGCCCACCCTGGGCCCCTCCGCACCGCACCGTTTGAGCCCCCGCCCTTGTGACCCCAGGTGCCCTTGCGCAGGGGAGGCGGGTCGGGTGGAGACGGCTGAGCGCGTTGGGGGTGCTCGGCGTCGGCGCCAGCCCCAGGGTGAAGCCCGGAGTCCGCTTTCAAAGTGTGAAAGAAACACAATGGTTAAAACCCCAAACAGCTCCCGCCGAAGCGGGACCGAGTCCGCGATCCCAGGGCTGCTGCTCCCTCTTCTTCAAGGGGCGGAGGGTTTTCCTGAAAGAGGAATTGAAAGATCTGAGGGCTGGAATCGCTTGCCGCAGCACGTCCAAAAATACGATTACAGGAATCGTGCAAAAATCCTATATGGGGAGGGTGGGGTGCACGCAGGGGGCCGGCACCCCGCAGGGTGCTCGGTGCCCGGTGTCGGCGGCGCGCGCTGCGCTGGGCCCGGGCACATTCCTGCGCAGCGTCCTTGGAGAATCCGGGCCTGGCAGCCGAGCAGACGACAGCGACAGCCGCTGCTCCGGCAGCGAGCTCCTGGGGGCCGAGGGTGGGGTTGAGGACGTCCGCGGTTGCGACCTGCCGGCCTGACAGTGACGGTGTGGACGTGCACTACGTCACTTTATGCTGCAAAGTCAGGGTGATTCCATGGCTCAGTTTTTGGCTCTGTGGAAATTTTTCTTTTGAAGCATTCTTCAGGGATGAAATGAATATGGCCTGCAGTAAGAGTGAAAGCGGTGCTGGGTGACCCCTGCAGGCCTTTGTTTTGCCTGTTTGCTAATGGTCGGCTGGATGGTCCCTTTCAGACGCGCTTTTCTGAAACAAGCGGGTGCAGTGACTGAGACAGGCGGGGATGGGGTTGTGTGTCCAGCGCCTCCACCCTCCCCTGCGCCGTCTCTCGGCTCCCTCGGCTTCCCTGGGGTCCTGTTTCCGGGGAGCCGCGCAGCGGGCAGGTCCCTCCAGGTCCTGGCCGTGGGGCTAGTGTGCACCGGTCACCCCAGGTCCCTACCTGCCCACGGCTTGCCTGTGTGGCTGGTGCAAGGTGCATCCCTCCAGCCCCGGGCTCACCCGGAACGTTCTGCTGGCACGGAGACCCTGGGGTGGGGCTTGCTGGTGACAAGAGTCAGAGCCATAGGCCCTCCCCGCCCAGGAGCCCGCAGAGGTGCTGCGCCCACCCCCCAGCTGCCTCGGACACGGCGTGTGCCGACACGCTGCGCACTGCCTGGACACGCTGTGCCGTCTCCCTGGAGCCGGGCCCCTTGATAACTCTGCTCTTTTGTTTTAATCATAACTTTACAAAGCTGTCAGTGAAGACAAGAAAAAGAAAAAAGTGCTCGCGACCCCGTGACTTCAACGCCACTGCTGTCGTTTCCGCCTGTTTCGGTGTGAGGGTTGGGCCTTCCTGTGCGCAGTCGCGGTGCCTCGATGCTGGGAGGTGGCCCTCCTGTCTGGGGCTCCTCACCAGGGCCGTCTGGAATATTCCGGAATTCCGTTCTTCCTGGCCCCCTGCCCCAGTAGCAGTATGGACATTCCCCTTACTTCCCAGCGATCCCACGGGACCCAGCCCCCACCTCCCGGGCAGCGGTCGGGCGAGCTGCACCTTCGGGTGTAGCTCGCCTGTGTGCCGGATCTGGCTGTTGGCGGCTCTCCCTCCTGCTTCCCGGCAGGCTGGAATGCTGGGAAGAGCCTGGCTGGGCAGGGCCGGGCTGGCGGCTGGCTCTGCTCCCAGGGCCCCAGCGGCCCAGGTGTGCAGCGCTCAGGGTCCTGCTCCCTCCACCCCCCACAGCCTGGGCCCAGGACCCTGCCGAGGAGCTTGTGCGAGTCCCGGCTCCCACAGAGGCAGTGCTGGAGTGACCAGGGAGTCCTCCACTCGGAAGCTTTCCTCGCCTGGAAATACAGCTGGTTTTACGTTTGTGGATCAGCGAGGCTGGTGCAGCCCTCCAGGATAAGGCATGACCTCAGCTTGAGAAGCCACCAGTCCTGCCTGTGGGACTGTCCCTGCCTCCCTGGGCCTGGGGTCCTGACGTGTGGTCCCTGGACCACCTGCCAGGCTCCCTAGCGGGTTGCAGGACGTGTCCCCACGGGCCAGGCAGGGACTGCTCCCACTGCCCTTCCTGCCAGGGACTGATGTGGGACCCGGGCACCGACAGCGTCCATCTGTGGCGTCTTGCTGGGTGCAGCGAGCACACCTGCCCCTCCTGGGGGGAGGCCGCGCCGTGTGGGGTGGGGAGCCGGCCGAGCTGTCAGACCTGGGGGGAAGCCCTGCACCCCCAGGAGCACAACGCCCTTCCCAGCTCCTGCTTATCACACCACCGGTTGGGGCTGGCGCGGCTGGGAGGGGCGGCACCTCCCACCGCATTCCTGCAGGCGGGGCGGCCTCTAATCTTGCTGCTCCACGCCAGCCCGGCCCTCCTGCCCTTATCTTGTTTTGCTTTTCATGTTGTTATTCTCCCTTCCTGGCCTTTTGCCTCCGCTGGCCGCGTGCCGGTCTGGGCAGTGCCGTCACCTCCGCCCATGTCCCTGGGCCCCTCTCCGCAGTCTCCTCTTCACAGCTGCACCTGATGCCATGTCCTCCGTAATCACCCTTTGCTTCCGGAAGGGATTCTGGACCAGGGACTTTCTCCAGCCCAGACCTGCCGCCCCTGCACTTTGACCCCGGCCTGTATGTGGGAAGAAAGGTCAGGCAGGCTGACCCCACCGCCTTGCCTGTTTGAGTCCTCACGGTGGGCCCCGTGGTGGTGGGGTCCATGGCATTCTCCAGGAGCTTGCCTGGGAGGGTCAGCAGGGCAGCACGCAGGCCCACGTGTGTCCCAGCCATGTCTCTCCCACTGTCCTGCCCCCCCCAGCTCTCCCAGGTGTGTGTGGGGGGGGCCCACCCTGCCAATGGCAATGCGTTCTCTGTGTGGGATTTTGGGGTGTGCTCAATCTCAAAGGCCCGCAGTCCACTGGGCCCATCTTGGTCTGAGCCTTCCCCCAAGGACCTTCTCCCTGAGCCTGGGATCTTTGGGGACAGCTTGTGAAGGGCACCCTGGAGAGGCAGAAGTCCCCAAGTGCCCCTTGGCACAGCTACGTGGCAGGTGCCCTAAGGGGGTTCCAGGAGAAGGAGGGAAGGGACCCTCTGAGGACTCACCCCCGTGACATGGGGCATCTGGCAGGAGGGGACATCCAGGCTGAGACCTCCTGGGCAGCCCCTCACCCCGCCCTGCCTCGACAGCAGGCCCAGCACACACACACACACACACACGCACACGCACACGCCTGCACACACATGTCCCTACACACGCACATGCAAACAGTGGTCCACACATACCCTGCACACACATACATGTGCACACACTCACCCTCATGCACACACACCTGCACACACACATGTCCCTACACACGCACATACAGACGGCCCACACACACCCTGCACACACATACATGTGCACACACTCACCCTTGTGCACACACACATGCACAAGTCACACATGCACTCAGATACACACATACTCAGAACACACGCATGTACACACACAGACACAGGCGTGCTCACACACACTTTTCTCTTTCTCTGACTTAGGGGTCAGAACATCAGCATCACTAAAAAGTGAGACAAGATCCCTCCTCGCTGGGTCCCCTCCCAGAGCGTCCTGCACCTGCCCCTGCAGCACAGCCCTTCCTCCTGGCCCAGCCTCTCTGGGGATCCTGCCACTGGAGGCCTTGGGGACGCCAGTCACTGCAGTCGAGGACCACTGGGTTGTTGCCAAACTGGCTGTCCTCTCCCCAGCCGGGCCAGGCAGGCCAGGGCCAGACCTGCGACCGCGGTCCCGGCTCTCGGTGCTCCGGTGCCTGCAGCGGTGTGGGGTCCGCCCCACCCTGGCCCCTCAGGCGCTCGGTGCCAGGCACCTCCAGTGCTCCCTGGAGTGACAGCAGAGTGCCAGGCCCTGCAACGGCTCCTCGCGCCGGCCGGCGAGCTCAGCGTCTGCGGGAAACTAAGTAAGACACTCTGGAAACCATGAACGTCTCCCTTTGTCCCTTGGGGACAGAATGCCCTTTCAGCAGCTGGCACTCCCGGCTCGCTGCTGGGGCCCTGAGCGAGGGGTCTCCCCGTCACCACGCTGCCGGCCCCGGGCTGCTCCCCTCGCCTCTCCGGGGCGAAACTGGGTGCGGCTGTGGCGGGTTTGGTGCGTGGAGCTGGGAACGCCCGTGGTCCACGGCGGCTGCTCCAGCAGCGACCTCGCTGCAAACGCGCCACGCGCACCTCCCACGTTTTGAGCCTGACAGAGTAAAAAGTTCACTTAAAAAGCTTTCAAGTCGTTTTCAAAGAGGAGCTGGCCGTGGCAGAGCTGAGAACCACGTGGTCTCCGCGTCCTCTCGGCAGAGGCGCGGTGTGCTCCGGTGGCCGCACTGGGTAAACCCGTGTCCCGGGGAGATGCGCGTGCCTTCGGCCCGCTGGCGCCACGCCTGTTTCCTCGGACTCTGTCTCACGCTGTAGGCGACACGTTTCCCTCCAGCGTCAGTGCCAGTGACGACAAGCAGCGTTTCCCCACGCGTGTCCCCAGTTTTGTGAGACCCTCCGCGTGGAATCCGCGTTCCGGGGAGAATGCCCGCCCGGCTCAGGTGTGCGAGGCAGCTCCGCCTCTGGCGGTTCAGAACTGCCAAGTCCTCGGTCGCACAGAGCCCGGCGGCGCGGCTGGGGCGAGGCGGACGTGGTGTGCGCCCGGAACCTTCCCCTTCTCAGGTGGAAGATGCCGTTTCCTGCCTGCCCCTGCGGGGAGTTCCCTGCCTGTTTCTGGCAGGTGGACTCTAGGTTTTTCGACAGTGACAGTTGAATAACACCGAAGGATGACAAGTCGTGTTCGGGCCTCTCGTCTCTGAGGATGCCAGTCTGAGAGACCCTGACAGCACACCCTGTGTGCTGGCACCGCGTGTCCACACACGTGGAGCTGTTCTGCCCTCGTAACCGCTCCGTGACAGTTGTCCCCGCTCCCTCGTCCCGTTTCACGGCTGCTGAGACCGCGCTGGGGGGCTGGGAAGCCTGTCGGGAGCCGCAGAGCCCACACTCGCTCGGTAGCTGCCGGGCCACCAGGGCAGGGAGGGGAGCAGGGCGGTGCCAGTCTCCGCCGTGCCCTGGCGTGCAGGTGGCCGGCGGGCCTGGGGGGCACCTGCGCTAAGGCTCGGGAGTGTCACAATGGGCGCGCCCAGCGTCGAGCAGGGCCGGGCAGGTCCATGTCACAAACGGCGGGTTTGCCTTTGAACTTGAGTGTTGCCAATCGACGCGGCCAGAGGAAAGCACAGCCCACAGCCTGCCCAGCGCGGCGGTGCCGGTGGCAGCCGGGTCACTGAAGACGCGTGTCCCCAGCAGGGGTCGGCGGTGCATGGCCCGTGGTCCTGGCTTCTGGCTGCAGTAGCTCAGCCCCCGGCACCGGGCAGGGACGTCCCGCAGCTTGTCTGGGCTGGCAGCCTAGTCGGCAGCTCCCAGCTGCGGCGGTTCCTTGCTCTCGAGGGCCCTGGTTGGAGCAGCCAGGTGGCCACTGGGGAGGGAGGGCCGCAGCTCATGGCGTGTGTGACGCAGCAGCAAAGTGGAGCGAGTCAGGCCGCTCAGTGACCAACCCGCCGGGCAGGGAGTTGTGCTGCCCACGGTCCGCGGAGCAGCAGCCGTCGGTCCGGGCTGTCGGAGCTCCCCTTGGGTCTGAGAGGCGCAGGCACCGCCCTTCTATACGCCAGGAACACACAAGAATGTTGCAATAGTGTTTGTCCCGGAAACGCAGGGTGTGTGGCTGGCAGAGTCTCGGGAGTCACCTCGTTCGATGCTCCGTGACCGAGGCCGGGAGTCGGCTCAGGGGCTTGTCCAGGTCAGCTCCGGGGGGAGGCCGCCGGCAGGAGTTCCAGGGGCAGGTGCCGCGGGCCGTGACGGGCACCTCCTGGGGGAGCCCGGCCACAGCAGAGTCCTGGAGAAACGCCCGCCGGGGAGGTGCTTGGGCCCTCCGTTTCCTCCTGCTCAGCCGTGAGCCCAGACCTCTGTCGAGCATTGGTTTTGTGGTTTTGTACGCACAGAAAATACGTGATTTTTTTTTTCCCCAAGACACATAGAGTGAGGTGTGGTCGCCCCACCTCCTCCCTGGACCGGGGCTGCACACACCGCAGGGCCGGGAGGGAGCGGGCGCCCCGAGGGTGTCCCCTGCCCAGAGCCTGGGCCTCTGTCCCTTATCCCGCTCACTCACTCGTTCCCCATCCGTCCATCCACTCACTCACTCATTCACCATCCATCCATCCACTCATTCACTCACCCATCCCCTCACTCACTCGTTCCCCATCCGTCCATCCACTCACTCATTCACCTGTCCCCTCACTCACTCGTTCCCCATCCATCCATCCACTCACTCATTCACCCATCCCCTCACTCACTTGTTCCCCATCCGTCCATCCACTCATTCACTCACCCGTCCCCTCATCCCTCCGCCGTCCCGCTGTGCTCTGTCCCTGTGTTCACCTTGGCCCCCGAGGGCCTCTGCAGTTCAGTCGGCACCAGGCGCAGTTGTCCCTGCAGCTTCGGCCCACAGCGTGGTGGCCGAGCCCTGCTCCCTCCTCTCCCCAGCCGTGGGAGCGGAGTGGAGGCTCCAGGCAAAGGGTGGGCAGGGGACAAGTGGCTCCATTTCCAGCCCTGCCCCCGCCTGTTCCCACAGGCCCTGCCCTTCCTGGGTAGAGAAGAAACAGGGTGCGTCTGCGGCCTCCTGACTGTGGCCTCCGCACCGTGGGTGCTGCCACGGTGCTGCCGGGTGCGTCAGCCCCCACACGGGCTGTGGCCAAGGTTTGCGCACCTGAGCTGCTGGTGCCGGCGGGTTGGGACGGTTTTGTGCATCAGGGGCCTATTCGGTGCCTTAGCTGCCGTTCCTGTAGGTCTTTCGTCTGCGGCCAGAACTTTCCAAGGACAACGTGCAGTGTCACTTCCCGTCCAGAGAGCGTGCAGCGTGGCTAGGCGTGATCGCGGCTTTGCTTGTGTCCCGGGCTGAGTGTCTCTCGCCCAGGTCCCCGGGTGCTGCGCCTCACCCTCCCCGAACACCGTCCCAGGCCGTGACCCTGTGGCTTCAGAAACCCAGTTCCCAGACACGTCATCCACTCAAGGGAGATCCACACGGTTTTCTGTCAATACTGCCTTTTTGCGACAACAGAACTAGCATCAAAACAGATGACACATTAACTAGTATAACTAGTTATGATTTTGGAAAATAGAATATACCTTTGTGCAAAGCTGTGGTAAGGCAGACATTTATGTACAATGAGGCAGTTTACTCACTAGTTCCTAGTTGTTTCCAATTCCTTCCTAAGTGAGTTCTTGGTTTCCTGGCCCTGAGTGGACACCTGTGTCCATCCCCGTCGTTGACTGCAGAGCCAGAGCCCCCACGGGACAAACCTGTGGCTTTGCTGCCCCCACACCCAGAGCTCTGTCCTGGCGGGAGCTGCCCCCAGCAGCCCCGGCGCTCCCGCCGTGGCGTTGCCGGGACCACAGTGGAGCAGGAGGGCAGAGGCCGGGTCGTGTGCGTGGGCGCTCAGTGCCAACGCGCCCTGGCCCTGACGTCCCACCTCCGTGAGAGCGGGACTTCCTGAAACGTCCCAGCCGGCGCACCTCCGCAGACAGAGCGCCGGCAACCCCGCAGAAGCCCCCAGGGGCCCCCCAGGCTGTTCCAGCAGGCCCGGAGGCCGGCGTGCGGGGCGTGCGGGAGGGAGGCGCCTGTCACTCTGCTCCGCGCCAGGGCCCGCTGATCCTGAGCTGCCCAGCTGGATTCGTGACCTCGGCTTCGTCATCCGTGAAAATGGGGTCGAAAGCCCCTCCTGGGTGGTGGCCGTGGGACCCGCCGGCGTGGGTGGTGGTGCTGTTTCTGCCGCGACCGTGGCCTCTTGGTTCCGGTTGGGGGGTGTCTAGGGCGACACCGCTGCGGGACCGTCCTGGTGTCCCGCCGGCCCCTCCCCACAGCGGGGGCCTCTCCCCGTGCGCGGGACGCAGACACCCGCCGCGTGCAGCCCGCGCCGGCTCCCACACCGGGTGCTCCACACACGCCCCGCGCAAACCCGCGCACGCGCCGTGGGAGCCCTCGCGGGGCGCGGTCCTCACGCTTCTCGGGGCGCCTTTCCGAGACGCCGGCGGGACTTGCTGCGCAGCCGCAGACAACCCGCCCCCGCCGCAGCCGCGCCCCTCGGTCCGCCCCGCCCGCCACGCAGGGGGCGCGGGGACGGCGCGGGGTTGACGCGGCCACGCGGGGCGCCCCAGGCGAGCAGACCCTGACCCGCCTCTCTCTCTCCACAGGACTACTTTTACCCGCGATACTTAGGTAAGTTGCAATCTCCACGTCGCGCAGCTGGCGCGGAGGCACAGCGGGGGTGCGTGTGCCGTGTCGCAGAGCCCGGTCCCCAGCTGCTCCCGCAGAGAAGACGCTCAGTCCCCCAGCGCAGAGCTGCCGCCGCCCGCAGGTCGGAACGCGGCTTCCGCGTCTGCCTCGTGCCGAGACCTCCGCCCGTGTTCGCGGAGCACCCGAAGCCGCTGTGCGCAGACCCGCTCTTCTCTGGAAGGGGACGGCGTGGTCCCCAAACCTGCTCATCGCAGGACCCTGCACTGCGGAACCCGCCCAGGCCCGCAGAGGTGGTCGCGTGGCTGTGTTCACGGGCATGTAGCGTGTCCTTAATTAAACCTGTGGACGCTGACGTGCTCCCCTGTGAGGAACACGAGTGCAGACGAGCTTGCGGCTGTCAGAGCAGCTGTGTCACCGCACGTGGCAGAGGTGACAGCACAGACCCGAGTGACGCCCGGTCCTGCCTGGGCCACCGCCTGACCTCACGGCTCCCGGAAGAGGCCCTGACCGGCCTTCCAGAGCCGCAGACATAGCGCTGCTCTGGCGTTCCTCGGAGGCAACTCAGGAGGGAAGTGTGTTCCTGGCTCTTCCCTTTTAATTTTGGAAAGTGTGTTTTGTAAATTTACCGGCCTTTGTCCTCGGGGAGGCACCTTCTCTGGGTCCCCACCTGGCAACAGGCAGAGTGGGCCTGTGGGTGGCCCCGAAATCCCAGGCACTTGCCTGTCCCGACGTGCTGGGTCTGGCATCTGGGGCAGAAGGCACCGGTCATGCCTGAGCCTGCGCTCCAGACACGCTCTGCTGTCCGCACCGTGTCCTCTGTGTGGGTGAGTGGCAGTGCCACCGCACAGCGGGACCAGACAGGGCCCAGCGCCCCCCTGCACAGCGTCCAGCCTTGGGCCATCCCTGGTGTCTGTGTCCCTCCCTGGGCTCCCCGCGGAGCCTCCGTGCCCGGCTGTGCCCAGCTGTGCCCGGCGTGGCAGAGCGCGGGGAGGGGCTTCCGCAGTAAGGACGGTGTTTCCCAGCAGGGGCCGACCGAATGTGTCGTTTAAGTCTCTGACCACAGTGAGAAAACTGCTGGAGGTCTCAGTGGGTCTCCCGGGCAGGGCAGGGCAGGGCAGGCCGTGCGTGGACGGGCATCCGTCGGGGTGCAGGGCACTGCCCGACTGGCAGCGTGGTCACCCTCGGTGTTAAATGCTTTGTGTGAGCAAGAGCCGACCGCGCCGTTGCCGGAGGCCGTGGTGCCCAGGTGGAGCGAATGATGTGCTTTTCCAGAGCCGGAGAAGCTGCAGCTCTGGTCCGCGCTGTGCCTGCTGTGCCCGCGGTGAGCGAGCCCTGGTTTCTGTCTTGCAGACTGCATCAGCAAGCATGGCTCTCCCTACGCCCGCAGCCCGGACTTCGCGACCTGTGTCCAGGGTAAGTCTGTTTCCTCCGTCTGCCGCGGAGCGCCGTGTCTGGGCCACTCTGGGTTTGTGGTTTGCGGGGGGCCTGGACATTTCCGGTGTCTTTAGGAGCTACAGCACCTCCCTGAGGCCCACTCCCTTTTCACTAAACTCTCTTTTTTAAGCAAGTAAATTTTGGTTTTCCAAAAACAAACAAAAAATGTGAATGGAGCAAAATTTAAGCATTTCACAGGGCACCTCCATGCTCCGTGTCCTGTAGCTAGAGGCCGCAGTTCCCAGTGCCCAGTGTTCTGAGAACGCCAGACTCTGAGCACACGTGAGGCGGCGTCTGTCCTGGCGCCATGGTGGCTCCACCAGCAGAGCTGCATCCTGCTTCCCGGCCGATTGTCCCTGCCTCGGTCGGGTCAGCTGTGGCTCAGCTGCCTGCGTGGCCCCGGAGCGCGGGCCGACTTCCAGGCCACTTCCCACCTCTGTCATCACAAAACTAGAGAGATGCTGCCATGGCACCGGCCCCGCCCAGGCATTTGGGCGGGACGAGCACAGAGTCAGACCTGCACTCACCTCTCGTTCTGCCAGGAGCCCCCATCGCTGTCGGCCTGCGAGGCCTCGGCTGCGCCTCCCCCACTTCTGCCCGACTACAGGTCTTTTTAACTTTTTTTTTTTTTTTTGAGACAGAGTCTCACTCTGTTGCCCGGGCTAGAGTGGCATCCTCCTAGCTCACAGCAACCTCCAACTCCTGGGCTCAAGCAATCCTCCTGCCTCAGCCTCCCGAGTAGCTGGGACCACAAGCATGCGCCACCATGCCCGGCTAATTTTTTCTATATGTTTTTAGCTGTCTGGCTAATTTCTTTCTATTTTTAGTAGAGACGGGGTCTTGCTTTTGCTCAGGCTGGTCTTGAACTCCTGACCTCGAGAGATCCTCCCGCCTCGGCCTCCCAGAGTGCTGGGATCACAGGCGTGAGCCACTGCGCCCGGCTTTTTAACTTTTTGATCATCTTCCAACAAACAGGTGCAAAGTGACACCAGTTACGTCAGTTTGCTTTTCTTACTAACGAGTGAAGCTGAGCTCCGTGCCTCTAAGAAGCGTGTATTTTCCTGTGAACTATCTGTTCATATTCTTTGCCCACTTTTCTCAGTTTGCAGAAGTTTGCAAATCAGCTGTTTGTACTAAAGTCAGAAAAGTTTTTTCTCAGCTGTCCCAAGTCTTTATCAGTGGCATCATGTTTCCGTGATCACACGGTGGAGCTGGTGTTTCTGGGTGTCCTGTGTGCATGTGGACGTCACACAGACCGTGCCCCGCATGGCAGGGCCCCAGACAGCCCCGTGGCATCCTGCCTGCGCCCTCAGAGTCTCTCGGGCCGGCCTCTCAGACGACAGGCGCTCAGCCGGCCCCGTCTGCGCTCCACGGTCGTGAGCCTGGACAGGGCAGATTCACACCCCTGAAGGAGAAGGAAGTAGGAAAAGGAATGACTTGGAGACATTCGACATCTGCTGAGCAAAACAGTTCACTTGTGAGAGGAAGGCGGATCACAGACAAAGGCCGGGCCCTTCTTCGCAGAGCGGACGGCGGCAGCCGCGCTAAGTCAGCCTGGAAGCCGCGTCTGATTAAGGAGCTGCTGCCAAGAGACGGTCCTGCTTGCTGAGAGTCTCCGGACACCTCGGCCGACATTGCCGTGTGTGCACCTCCCTGAGGGCCGCCAGCACCGGGTCTCTTGGAGCCGTCCAGAAATGTCCCAAATGGCTGCTCGTTGGCACCCACGACACTCGGCCTCGAGCCCTGTGCGGGCTCCCCGGGAGCAGTGCGTGGAGAGGCGTCCAGTGTGGGCCCCGTCCGGCCTGTGCCCGGCCCGGCCAGCTGCCGTGAAAGGGCTCTTTGAGCTCTGGGCGTAGTCGCAGTTCTCTGCCAGCCCCAGAGTCCCCGGGTCCCGGAACTGCACACGCAGGGAGCCTCCCGCCTGCTCTGCGGCGTCGCTCCGGCTCCGTGTCATGGAAGCTTCAGCCGTGTCTGTGAGAAGCTCCCCAGAAAGCAGCCGTGTTTCTGTGGCCACAGGCCCTGGCGCAGAGGCTGAAACCGGGCTGGTTGCAGCCGCGGCCGAACGCTCAGCTCTGCTGGCCCAGGGGGCTGCTTCCCGGGCGGGGCGGCAGGACACGCTGCCCAAAACCCTCAAGACGCTGGTGGGACCCTTCCCTCCAGTGCCGCCCGGGCCTGGGGCCTGGGGCCTGGTCTCTCCTCTGCAGGTGCCCGCGGACAGCGTGTTCAGGGTCGGTGGGCCTGGCCAGGGCTGGGAGGGGAGGCATCTGCCTGGGAGCCCTGGGGTCAGCTGGGCCGTTTCACCTGCTCCCTGGGCCCCTCCGCACCCAGCCCAGGTGGAGGCCCAGCTGCTTCCTCCCAGCTGACAGGGTTTTCCTGGAACTGGCCCCAGGGCCTGGCTCCTGCCCGGACGTGGGGACTCCACCGGCCTGGGCCCTACTCCCAGCAGTGTGGGGGGCTCGGGCGCAGCTCAGGGTGGCTCCTTTGTGTCCTCCCACTCAGGCCTGCCCGACCAGTGCACTCCAAACCCCTGCGATAAGGAGGGTGCCCAAGCCTGCCAGGACCTCATGGGCAACTTCTTCTGCCTGTGCCACGCCGGCTGGGGGGGCCGGCTCTGTGAAAAAGGTGGGGCCACCACTGCTGCCGTGCTCGTGGGAAGTGGGCCTCCCCTGGCCGGGCCCCGCTGTGCCCCCAGGTGGGCGAGCTGGAGGGGCGGGTGGCACGAGATGGTGGGAGGAATGCCCGTGGACCTCGGGACTGGTTCTGCCTCATGCCTGCTGCCTCCCCGCCGCCCCGGCACCCTGCAGCCTGTCCCTGTTTGCAGACGTCGACGAGTGCAGCCAGGAGAATGGCGGCTGCAGCCAGGTCTGCCAAAACCAGCCGGGCAGCTTCCACTGCGCCTGCTACAGCGGCTTCGCGCTCTCCACAGACGGCAGGACCTGCCAGGGTAAGGCCGGGATCGGGCCTCCCTGGGTCCCCGGGCCTCTCCCCCCTTTCTACTTTTCGTCACGTTGGCCCCTCTGTGAGGCGCTGCCAGTGGCGGCTGGTGCCTGTTTCTGGAAGGGTCGGGCGTCCTGCAGAGACGGCACAAGCCCAGACATGCCGCAAACGGAGCTGGGGGCGCCCGCCAGGGATGACTCACTGGGACCGAGGGCGAGAGCTGGGGTCGGTCCAGCCAACGAGGCTGAACCGCTGGCTTCAGGGCCCCTTCCAGCGCCCGGAGGCTGTGGGGAGCCTGGACCGATTCCGTGTGGTCTCTGAGCCAGGACCTCCCCAGGCGGGTCCTGCAGGAGCTCAGGGTCCCACCAGCCACACCCACCGAGCCTCCTGTCCCTGAAGGGAGCAGAGGCAGCCGGGCCTCCCCGCTGGCATCCCTGCTGCTGGTCAGCCTGGGGCTGCCTCGGCCCAGGGAGGAACGGGGCAAAGTCACTGTGACCGTGTGCAGCCTGGCCACGTCTGCCCCGGCACTGCCCTGGGCTTTGCCACTCTGGGGGTCCACCTTCCTCCTCCCTCCCCAGATCTGCACCTGCCGAGGCGAGCCGCTGCCGCCCACCCAGAACGCCGCACTGCAGCGGCCGCAGATGCGCCGGGGTGGGGACGGCAAACCAACCGGACAGGAGGGTCCCTGTTCCGCTCTCCCACTGTCAAAAAGCGGCTTCTGTTTCTGTCCACTTCAGTGGTTCCCCCCATGCCCATCTCCGCGCGTGAGCTAACCCGTGTCCCGGCGGTCGGTGCTCCGCCTGCAGGACAGGGCCTTCCCGTCAGGGCTCTGCCCGGGCCGGAGAGGGATCCGCCGGCCCTGCGGGCAGGGGAGGGGCTCCCACAGGTGGGAAGTGTCCACCCCCAGCACGCAGTGAGCGCCTGACCGCAAGGCTGGTGTCCGGCCACCGCCTGGCGGACGGCTTCCGCCTGGCCCCTCCTCCGCGTCCCCATCCGGTTCTCTGACCCGAGGACTGTGTCCCAGGTGTGCAACGCGCGTCCGCCTGGGCTCTCGGCAGTGGACGCTGGGTTGTCAGGGTAGCGGCCCAGGTCTGGGGGCTGTAGCACAAGAGTGACCGACTGACACCGGCCAGCGGGTCTCCCTGGGGTGGGACCCTGGCGGGAAACGTTCCCGGGCGGCGGTTGTCCGCCTCCCACAGCCACCAGGTAAGTCACGCGGCACAGCCACGCCCCCACGCCGCAAGCCACGCCCCCACGCCAGCCCGGCAGGGCCCTTCCAGGCGGTCTCTGCCGGTCTGAAATCTGCCTTCTCACGGGCGTCCCCCGCCAGCTGTGCCTGCGCCGCAGCGTCCCCGTGTGCTGTGACGCGCAGCCGGCCTCCTGACCGCCGGTTTTGCTTGCAGACGTAGACGAGTGCGCGGACGCGGGGGCCTGCGGAGAGGCGCGCTGCAAGAACCTGCCCGGCTCCTACTCCTGCCTCTGCGAGCAGGGCTACGCCTACAGCTCCCAGGAGAGGGCTTGCCGAGGTACCCACGCGCCCAGCCCCGCGGGGCCTCCTGTCCCCAGGCCCGAGGAGTGCACCCCCCCCAGGGCGGACCCGGGACAGACGGGGGGAGGAGGCAGGGCGCCTCCGGGAGAGTTTCTGTCCCTGAAACTGAGCCCCACACGTGCCAGGCAGGGAGTATAGTCCCCTCTTCTACCACCATGCCCACACGTGTCCACACGCTCACACGCACATGCATCCACACAGGAGCACGTACAGGTGCACACGTGTGAACCCACATGCACAGACACAAAGGTGAGACCACTGCGCTCCCCGGGGCTCCCTCACTGCGGTGGGCCCGGGACGCCACTTCCCGCTGCAGAGGAGCGAGGCTGCGGCTCACTCTTGCATCCCGGCAGCCGGGGGCCCCTGGCCGCTGTGCGGAGGCTGCAGAGCTGGGGGGGGGGGGCAGGGTGCGATGACAGGGTCCGGCGCCTGCACCGTCCTCCCTGGCCCACCACAGCCTCTCGGCCCCTCCGTCCCCCGGGGACACCTGGTCGCACAGACGGGCCCGGTGCTTCGCGGATGCGCTTCCCACACCACTGCGTCGTGCGGGTGGGCTGGGCTCGCGCGGGAAGCCCTCAGGTGGCCACAGTGCCACTTCCCGAGGAGAGAGGGGTGGCTGAGGCCGGCGGGAGGGGCGGGGGGCTGTGATCCTGCTGCCTGGCGGAGACACGATGCCCAAGCTCCGCCCTTTAGGGCCTGCGTGTGTCTGCGTGGTGCCTCACGTGTGAGCAGAGGCCAGCGCGGCGGTCTCGCGGGTGGGAGGGTGCAGAGGCGTGGCCTGCTCACCGCACCCCTCGCCAGCAGACGTGGACGAGTGTCTGCAGGGCCGCTGCGAGCAGACCTGCGTCAACACCCCAGGGAGCTACACCTGCCACTGCGACGGGCGTGGCGGCCTCAAGCTGTCCCCAGACATGGACACCTGCGAGGTAGGCGGCCAGGGCCCCTCGCTGCTTTGCCGCGACCCTCCACCGCCGGTGGGGCTTGCGGAGGTTGGGGGACCAGGCTCTCAGCCAGGCCCGAGGTGCAGCCGTGTCTGCTATGCACAGATGTTTGGTTGTGTTTACGAGGTCTCCATAGCAACCCCCGCCACAGCTGGCCAGCCTGGTCACAGGCCCGGTGCGTGGTTCCTGGCCTCCGCCAGGCTGCCAGGGACCCAGCGCGGCCCAAGTGGCCACACATAGGGGACGCGGTGGTGCCCATGTGGAGGACGTGGGGACCCTCCCTTTCCCCTGGGACGGGCTGAGGCCCTTGGCCTGGGAAGTGGGTACAGTGAGCTCTCACTAAAAACCAAAAACAAAGGGCTCTTCAGATGACGTACCCACGGTGATCACAGGGTCACAGAGCCCGGACATGGCGGCCGTCTGGTCTGGGCTCGAGGTGCTGGGCATCCGGCCAGCTCAGGAGACACTGGCCCCGCGTGTCACACTGTCCCTGGCCGGCCCGGGTGAGCAGAGCAGCCACACGGGACTCCAGGGTCCCCGCAGCGGCCCTGGCTCGGCCTCCCTCCGCAGCGTGGAGCAGACGCGGGGGCCACAGGGCCCCCCATGCTGCTCACCTCACGACAGTGTGCGGTGGCTTGTCACGGTTCTGCACACTTTCCTGCACGTGTTTGAAATGTCTTGTAGTTTAAAACTAAGGGCAAAGTGGCAGTTAGTGGGGAAGGAAGCAGTGGGTGCCACGGAGCAGCCCGGCGGGATTCCGACCCTAACGGGCAACCCCCCCCAGCACCTGGGACCCCCCGCACCTGGGACCGCCGCGGGCTGGGCTGTGACAGTCTCAGGGCTTGGGGAGCGCAAGGTGGCGCCACAGTCCCTGGGACGTGGAGGGACAGACGGTGCTGCGGGGGCGGGGGCGGGTGTCTGGCTCACGCGGCCCCTCCCGTCCCCAGGACATCTTGCCCTGTGTGCCCTTCAGTGTGGCCAAGAGCGTGAAGTCCTTGTACCTGGGCCGGATGTTCAGCGGGACCCCCGTGATCAGACTGCGCTTCAAGCGGCTGCAGCCCACCAGGTGAGACGCCTCACGTGGGTCCCGGCCCAGCAGGTGCCTCGGCCTCGAGTCGGGGCGGGGCCTGAGCCCCGAGTGCCCAGCTGGGGAGGGGCCGGGCTCTGCCGTGCAGACCCTGACACCCCTCGCGCGCCCAGACTGGTGGCTGAGTTCGACTTCCGGACCTTTGACCCCGAGGGGGTGCTCTTCTTCGCCGGAGGCCACCAGGACGGCACCTGGATCGTCCTGGCACTGCGGGCCGGCCGGCTGGAGCTGCAGCTGCGCTACGGCGGCGTGGGCCGCGTCACCAGCAGCGGGCCCGTCATCAACCACGGCACGTGGCAGACGGTGAGTGTGCGGCCCCTGCGCCCGGCCCAGGTCTCCCACGTGCCTGCGCGACAGCGGGGGTGACTCTGGGTGCCACGCTGGACACACGAGACAGGACAGGGACCAGGGGACCCTCCAGGGGACAGTGTGTGGCTCAGGGCCTCTCGTGACGTCACCCCGTATCTGAGTGAGGATCCCGCAGCGAAGGGCCTCGAGCCAGAGCCCTAGTTCTCAGTTCCAGGGCACACTCGGCTGTGTCCGGGGACAGTTCTGTTTGTCACTGGGGCAGGGGGGACGCCTCCCAGAGGGCATGGACGGCCATGGGTGGGCCCTGCCCCCGTCAGCCAGACAGGCCACGTTCGTCCATCACTTCAGCCGAGAGGAATTAGATATTCTTCTGGAAGGTTAGGGACACGCATCAACTGTGCAGTGACTGACGTTTCTACTTGCAAAGTTTTGGATGCCTTGTTGGTTCATTCAGGTCCCTCCTGGCCCAGTTGGGACGAGCCTGGCCCCCCAGGTGGGCTCCCACCTGTCCTCACAGCTCCGTCCTTCCCAGATCTCGGTGGAGGAGCTGGAGCGGAACGTGGTGGTGAAGGTGAACAAGGACGCTGTCATGAAAATCGCGGTGGCCGGGGACCTGTTTCAGCGGGACAGAGGCCTGTACCACCTGAACCTCACCGTGGGCGGCATCCCCTTCAAGGAGAAGGACCTGGTGCAGCCCGTGAGTCCCGCCCCGTCCCCGGGCGCCGGCACAGGCCGTCCGGCTTCACAGCGGCCGTGGGGCGCAGGCGGGGGCGGGGACCCTCCTAGAGTGCGGCAGACACATGGGGGCCGCAGGCTTAGCCTCACCTTCTCTTATGAGACTCGCCGGAGCCTTCATCTAAATTGGTGACAAAAAGGTCACCGCAGTAGAGATAAGACACAATGAAATTACTATTCTTTCACCAAAAAAATCAACTTTCTGGACATTTCTTTCCCAAGAACACGTCAGGCTGTTGACCCTGCCAGGGTTTCCACAGTGCCGGGGAGTCTCCGTGTCCCCCGCTGCCGTCCTCGTGAGAACCCGCGGTGTCGGGAGTGTGGCTTCCACACCGAGCAGGGCAGGGCGTGCGCCTCCGGGTGCCGAAGGCCGCGCTGTTGGCCCAGAGCCTCGGGCGGGGGTCCTGCCGCACCGGCCTCTGCCCGGCTCACACCGCCCGACCGCAGGCAAAGGCCGAGGCGCCTGGTTCGGTCACAGCCGTGCTGGACATCGGGTGGCCTGCGTCACGGTCTGTGGTCAAACAGCTCACACTGGCCTTGGACGCGTGCTTTTAGCACTCTTTCCCTTGGAGAGATTCCAAACGTAGCTTCGTTTCTGGAACCCCGCGTGGAAGTGGGTGTTCTGAGTCATTTGGTGAAGTAGGGAGCCCTTTAGTGAAACAACCGCCACAAACACGACTCACCCATTTGGCAGCAGGCCCCGCTGGCCGCGTGGCCCCGCACGAGCGTGGCTCCCGGCAAGCCGCTGCGGTTTCTGTCTCCGCAGATAAACCCGCGCCTGGACGGCTGCATGCGGAGCTGGAACTGGCTGAACGGGGAGGACTCGGCCATCCAGGAGACGGTGCGGGCCAACGCCAGGATGCAGTGCTTCTCGGTGACGGAGCGGGGCTCCTTCTACCCCGGCAACGGCTTTGCCTTCTACAGCCTGGACTACGGTGAGTCTCGCGGGCCTGCGGCTGCACCTTCAGCCCAGTTTACGCTAAAATGAGCAGATGGCCACAAATGCTGCCTCCTCCCTCGGGGCAGCGTTGGGGACAGGCCGGGCGCTCAGGTGGCCCTGCTGGTGTCCCGTGGTTGTGAAGACACCACAGAGACGTGCAGAGCAGGTGCCAGGGCTGGGCGGGCGGATGGTCCAGGAGCGTCCTTTGCAGGAAGCGTTGAGACGGCACAACTGTGGGCTTGTCCGCGTGCCTGAGGGACAGGGCGTCGTGTGACTGGGTTGGAGGAGCTCGCGGTCAGTGGGGAAAGAGCACAGGTCCGCCCCGACCCGAGCCCGGCCTCCGGCAGGGGGTGTCTGCACAAATCTGTGCAAACATCAGTTCAGGGTCACTTTGCCTAAACACACTCCTGCCTTAGGACTGGGAACTGCCTGGTGACGTAAGAGCACTCAGCGCCCAGGGCGTGGGGGCCGTGCTCTGGCTTGTCTGTCGGCAGGGGTTCAAGCGCAGAGCCGTCGTGGCGGCATCTGCCCCGGGAGAACCGGAACTGGCCTTTTGTACTGAACACACCCTATGGGACCGTGAGTGTGAGACGTGGCTGTCACACACTTCACTCCAATGCACTATGCGTGAGACACACATGTGGCGCACGTACACGCACAGCGCGAGTGACAAGCCCTCCGCTGAGGCAGCAGCACAGCAAAACCTCGCAGCTCAGACTGCAGAGCTGCACGCGGCGTGCGGAGCACACGGCCCAGCTTCCCGCTGCGTTTACGTCCCCAGCCCTCAGGCCACGGGAGGCGCGGGCTCTGCGGGAGGAGCCGCCTCTTCCTGCAGCAGCAAGAGGGGGCTGGCGAGGCCCCTGCGGGCGGCCGTGTGGCCTGGCAGCCCCCGAGGGGCGCCGGGAGGGGGGTGCCGTGTGGCTGGGGGCGGGTGCCACCCTCTGATGACCCCAGTGCCTTTGTGCTGTGGGCGAATCTGACCCGAATGCGCGAGTCCCCGTCACCGCCCAGACACAGACGCGGCTGGTGGGACTCGAGAGCTCAGCGCCGAGTCACTGGCAGCCTCCCCACGCCTGGCATGGCCAGCGCCGCGCGGCTCACGCCTGCCTCTCCGCCTCTCGCGCCTCCTTGTAACTCGCGGCTTTCATCACAGTGCGGACCTCCCAGGACGCCGGGACAGAAACCACCTGGGAAATAAAGATCGTGGCTCGGATCCGCCCCGCCACAGACACGGGGGT
The DNA here is from genome assembly GCA_028533085.1 of Varecia variegata. Taxonomy (NCBI): domain Eukaryota; kingdom Metazoa; phylum Chordata; class Mammalia; order Primates; family Lemuridae; genus Varecia; species Varecia variegata. Next base: position 204,292 of record CM052445.1, read on the forward strand.
GCTGCTCGCGCTCTGGGCGCCCGACCACCGCGCCGTGCCCCTGTCCGTGGCGCTGGTCGACTACCACTCCACCAAGAAGCTCAAGAAACAGGTACGGCGGCCCCTGCGCCCAGAGGCCTGGGTGGGCTCCCCCACCCTGCCCCTGCCCCGACTCTGCCCCCTGCCCCCGGGGTCTGTCCCAGCGGCAAAGCCCCAGACGGGTCCGAGCAGGGGAGCGCGGCGCAGCCGGACTCCGAGCCGCCGGGGTCTGGAACCAGCCAGCCGCCTGCAGGCCACAGTGGGCGCCCGGGCATGGGTTCCCGCACAGCGATCTGCTCGTGCTGTCAGGTGACGTCACTGCCACACTCAGCTTGCAGTTTCCCCGGAGAAGTCGGCTCTGCTGACACTCCCTGCCCCAACAGCATCTGTCCCCAGGCGGCGCAGTGCCTGCCTGCCCCACGTGGCCAGGAGCAGGTCAGGTCACAGTCAGGTGTCGGCAGAGGAGGAAACACACGTCTGGCCAGGGACCAGGTCCCCCGTCCACCTGCCCCGAGGGTGGGAGCCCTCTGGTCACCTGGCTAGACCCCAAGGAGGCCCCACACCTGTCACCTCCAGACCCCATCCCAGCATCTGCAACTAACAGCGGCAGGTACCACGGGTGCCCGGTCGGGAGCTGGGCAGCCAGGCCACGGTGCCTCGAGCCACACTGCCCGGCCACTCCGCCGGCTTCCCCCAGGGCTGTGTCCTGGCCCCTGTTGCGGGCACAGCCACCCTCTGGCTACGCTGGCAGAGGCAGTGCCTGGTCTGACGCCTGGCACATGTCTGCCCCTCCCTGCCCCTGGCTGCGTTCGCTCTGCCCCTCCCAGGCGGCCCCTCATTGAGGCAGAGACTGAGGCAGGCAGGGGGTCGTCCGCAGTCAGCAAGCGCGGAACCAGGGCTCCACCCGGCAGCCCGCGGTCGCCCTGACTGTGCCCGGTGCCCCTGCAGCTGGTGGTCCTGGCGGTAGAGAGCGTGGCCCTGGCGCTGGTGGAGATCAAGGCGTGTGACGGGCAGGAGCACGTGGTCTCCGTGTCCCTGCAGGAGGGGGCGGCCGCCCTGGAGGTGGACGGCACCCGGGGCTGGAGCGAGGCCAGCGCCGCGCAGCTGCAGGAGAGGCTGGACACGCTCGGACGGCACCTACGGGGCCCGGTGCTCACCTTTGCCGGGGGACTGCCAGGTAGGGCCCGCTGCTGAGAGCGCCGTGGGCCGGCTCGCCCGCCCCAGTCGATCCCGGGCAGGGCTGGGCTTCCATGGTGTGGGCTGTTCCTGCAGGGAGGTCGTCGGGCCATGCTGAGGCCCCGGTGTTGACGGCCCAGGTTGGCGGCTAAGGCTGAGGAAACGCTTCCGGGGCAGGCCCTGGCCCGAGCCAGCCACCACCTCCCCGTGTCCCTCCCGGCCCGTCAGCCCAGCAGGGGGCCAGGCAGGAGTTGTGGGAAGTTAATGGGGAAACCACCAGCCCCTCCTGGGTCCGGCAAGGACGCTCACGCGAACCCGGGTGGGACCTGTGTCTAACTGAGTGTCCTCGCCCACGGCCGGGAGCCACCAGGGGTGCTGGCAGGCAGACGGAGTCCGGAGCTCAGAGCCGCCCTCGTGCCCAGCTCGGCACAGGTCTTCGCTTGCCGTGAACGGCGGGTCTGTCCCGGCTGCCAGACTCGAACCCCACCAGGTTTCAGCAAACAGCTTTGGAGAGGATCAGAGCGGGCGCCCTGCGGTGGGGTCAACCTGGGCCAGGAAGGAGACGACACTTGGTCCAAGCTCCGTGTGCCCCTGGGCTGGCACCGCCCGTCTGCGGGAGGGTCGGGGACGGGAGGGGACAGCGCCCTTGCGGGAACCGGGGCGGTGGGCACTGAGCCCATCTGTTCTCTCCCCACCGGCCCAGACGTGCCCGTGACCTCGGCGCCAGTCACGGCGTTCTACCGCGGGTGCATGACGCTGGAGCTGAACGGGAGACCCCTGGACCTGGACGAGGCCGCGTACAAGCACAGCGACATCACCTCCCACTCCTGCCCCCCGGCCGCGCCTGGCACGCCCTAGGCCTGCCGCCAGGACTGCTCACGCCCCTCTGCCGAGGACCCGCCAGGACCCTTGTAGATACCTGTACATAGTGAGACGGGGTCTGCGCCCGCACTCGCTGCAGGGTCCCCAAAGAGCCCGCCCGGCGCGGGCGGCAGCGCGGCAGGGCAGACTCGAAGGACATCACGCTGTTATTTTTTTTATTACCAAATGCTTCTTTCTGACTCTAAACGTGGAAAATAAAATATTTACAGAAAACTTTACTCTGTGTTCAGCATTATCTGCTCCTTGGGGGTTTTTGGCACTCACACCTTTTGGGGTCAGTGGACCCACGCCTATAGGTCGTCTTCCTGCCCCAGCCGCACCCAGACCCGCCCTGTCCTCCAGGCCAGGGCTGCCCCGCGGGCTGGGCGGGGGTCTGCTCCCTGGGCCCTCCCGAGGTGGCTGAGGATGGGCGAGAGCCCTGCCCGACTCGGGCGTCAGCCACATTGAGCACCGCTGGGCCCCACTCGGGCGGGAGCTGCAGGCGCAGAGGCCGGGCCGCCCCAGGCAGCGTCTCTGAGAACGAGGAAGTGCCCCAGCCGGGCCCCATGTTCTCTGCTTAACAAGCGAAGTCCAGCCTGGCCTGGAACGTGCCAGAAGCAGGAGATGCTCTGGTGGGTTGCTCCGTGCCTCGGTCTCCTTGTCTGTAAGGAGGGCAGGTGGTCACAGGTGCTCTTTAGCCCCAGAGGGCCGCGACTCCCCACAAAAGGCTGTGGAGACGCACGCTGCCCGTGCCCCGGGGAAGAAGCTACGGCAGGACTGGCCCCGAAGGAGCGTGCCGGCCCTGGGCAGGTGGGCACTTTGCTGGGCCACTCGAGAGCCCGCCCAAGCTCCCAGGGCCACACCGGGATCCGCTGTTCTCAGTCCCACCCCCGCACTGTGTTCCGCTGCGCACACTTGCAGATCCCACCCAGCCCGCGGGCCGTGAGTCCTGGAGCGCAGGGTGGGGCCCGGTGGCAGTTAGGGTGCCTGTGCCTCTGCCTGGCCACGGATGGGGGTTCACAGCTCAGCCCCAGGAAGCAGGAAGGCAGTAGTCCTGGGGGCCCTGCCACGGGGGGAGAGCCAGGCGTGGGGCGCAGAGCGGCTGCGGCCAGCCCAGCATGGCGGGCAGAGGGTGGGGACCTGAGGACCCCGGGCAGCCCCCCCTGGCTTGCTGGACATGGTGACGTCGACCTGGAGCCAACACCCGTGAGCCTCGGCCCGGGCCTGGCTGGCCTTGGAAGGGGCGGGGGCCTGGCCAAGACGTCCCACAGACGCCCTGCTGGAGGCCGGCAGCACAGGGCGCCTTGCCCAAGGTCCCACGCCGGATCTGGCCCTGGGGTCGGGCAGGCGCACTCCACCTGCTGGCCACCGTTGCCCAGGCCGGCCACCCGGAAGCCCCAGGACCTGGCACCACCGAGGGTCCGTGGCAAGCCCACCCCGTGTCCGGGGCTCCTGGGGACCTGACGCCAGCCTTCTGGTCCCCGGCCGCGTCCCATGACCCCTGGGGGGGGGGGTGCTGCCTCTGCTCAGGCTGTGCGGACACCTGCCTTCTGCTGCTGTTCTTTCTGAATTTTTGGCAGCTTCAGGCCTTCAGAGAACTAGTCCAAGTTTTGCAGTTAACTTTCCACATCGGCGCAGGAGAAAACAGGGATGCAGCGGAAGTCCTTGGCCTCAGCACAAACCCAGACAGGCCGTTTCCTTCAGAAAGTTCCCCTCGGGCTGGTGGTGGCTCTTGCCCAGCCTGTCCAGTGGCACCGTGGACGTCCTGCAGGGAGGATGGCAGGGTGCACAAGCCCAGGGCCCCGCTCTGTCCCCAGAGTGCGTGGGTGGCTGGTGGGGCTGAGGACAGGGGCCTCCTGCCGCCCTGGGGGCTCAGCCCTGCGCAGCAGACCCAGACACCCTGGCAACGCCGAGCCCCCGGGCCACGGAGGCTGCTCTGCAATGCCCGGGGGGGAGCTCCCCTGCAGCCGGGGCCCCTCCGGCCAGCCACGGTTCTGAGGGGACACTTGAGCTTCGGGGGCTGGAGCAGGTGGGAGCTCCAGAACGTGCGGCGTGGTCAGCATCTACGCCACACCCCGTACCCGCCGAGGGAGCGTCCCCTGTTCTGGGACCTCTGTTTCCTGGAATCGTTCCCGGAGCACCGGAGTTGTCTAACTACTGCCCTCCCCAGCCCACAGCTGCTCCCCCACCCGCACCCCCGAGGGGGGTGAGAAATGCCTGCCACCTCGGCCACTGTGTCACAGTGGGCAGGAGGCACAGGGGAGGCGACCCGATCCCTGACACCAACACCCCACCCTGTGGAATGGGACAGGGATCAGAGGACAGGGGTCAAGGGACAGGCCAGGGGTCCCGCCCCACCCAGCCCCACGGATCGCCATCTCCCGAGAGCCCAGCTCGGCCTGGTAGGATCCCAGCCCTGAGGGGGCTGAATGCAGACCGGGCTCCCCAGCTGGGAAAGCCCCCCTGGGGCACGAGCACCCCCAGACCCCAGCAAGGCCTCGCCAGGCCCAGCCTGCAAGGGAGAGCCCAGTGGGGCCGTCAGAGCCAGGTCCAGGCCAGGCCGCACCAGGCTCTGTCCCCAGGAGGCCTCAGGCTTGGTCAGAGACAGCCACGGAAGAATGCACCAGCCACGCCGCAGCGGGCAGGGCCAGAGCCCTGTGCCGGGCGGGGGCTGCCCTGGAGCCTGGAGGGGCCAGGAGCCACCACCGGGCCGGAGCCCAAGTGTTCACATTCTTTGTGGCTGGGGGAAGGGAGGACATTTTTGTGGTCATAAACCAAACTGTTAACCTTGGAGTGGAATATTTTTTAACAGCTTTTGGCTCTAGCCGAGATACACAGACCAAGTCAGGGAAGACAGTCTGGTCTGGGGTCCACGTCAGGGCGATGAAGGTGGCTGTGGTGAATTTGGGCACCTGCTTGGCTGCCAGGGGTTTGGTGGCCACAGCTCCAAGGGCAGAAGCCCCCTGCCCAGATCTGCTCCCAGGGGCAACGAGAGCCAGTGTGGGGAGCTCAGACGCCGAGCCAGAGCGCCCGGGACACGGAGGACCACCAGGGCCAGGCAGG
>CM052445.1:229578-283286 GCA_028533085.1 Varecia variegata
GGTCCCCTGGGGCGGGACAGCGGGGGACGCGGGGGCAGGAGGAGCCTCCCCGGCCACGCTCAATTCCAGTCGGTTAATGGGAACAGATGGACACAAAGTTAAAATGCCTCGTCCTGTACTTTGGAAGGTGACGAAGCCGCCTTTGTGAAAGAGCGCAGTCGCACCAGTGACGTCCCGCCAGGGGGCAGCCCTGGGGGCACACACCTGGGGCACAGCCCTGGGCTTGTCCCGGGCCTGCGTCTCCTCCGGCGCTGGCTTCCGCTTCCGGAGGCCCGGACCACTCCGGGGCTGCCCGTGAACGCACCCAAACGCCAGTTGCTCCGAACTGATGCCATTTCTTTTTCAGCTATTTTTCCTTGACTATTTTCTGGTTAGGTTCCCATTCCAATCTTTTAAGTGTTTTAAAAGCAATAGAATTTCTAAAACTAAATTTTATGGGACTAAGTTTTTGAGAAAATTATCGAGCAAATGCTCTCTTTTTCGAAGGATCTTGTGTTGCTGTTTTCTCTAACTAAATGTATTGCGCACCTTTTATACTCAAAAACTAACCAAATGATTCAGCACCTGCTGAAAACCGCAGGTGCAACCTTCTATGGGGCCCATGTCTTGGCCTCCTTGGCACCTGCCTGCAGAACCCTCACTGTGTTCGGGTTCTTAACGCAGGAGGCTCCGCTGTCGTGGGCTGGCGGCATGTGGTCGGCCCGACCAAATCAGCCCCTGACATTCCAGCTTGCCAACCACTAGAAAAGTCAGACGTATCTCCTTTGAGGTCGTGTAAATCCCCCCATGAACTATCTCCCCTATAACTGCCATTTACCGTTCTCTCCTGGGTCTGACGCTTCCCCTAAAACTGCGACAAGATGAAAGGCAAAAGGTACGAGCCGCCCCTTTTTGTCAGCATGTCCATCACGGTTCCACGATCAGTACAAGGTCTAGAAAGAGCCACATAGTCTACACGGGACACTAGAAAGGGACAGTTCTGAATCACAAATAGTAGCATTCTGACTCCAGATACAGCAGAGGTCACAAAAAGAATCCCAACCTCAAATATGTCTTATAAATACGTGATATGGCATAAAAAGAAGACAGAAAATAGACCCAAGAAAAGGAGGTAGGATATCTCTATAATTACCATAAATATAAGCATCTCTACATCAGGTTTGGGAGAGAGAGGGGGTTTCACATAGAGATAAATTACGGGCATCATTCCCTGGATTCTCTTATCCCATCAGCAGAAACACTGTTATTATGTGCATGGTTGAAACAGAAGTGCTCCTACCATGGTGCCCTATTCATTACAACACCTGTAGGTTTATAACTGTGCAGGCAGCTTACGCAGGCTGTACCCAAAACACCCTGGGGCAGCCCTGCAGCCCCTCGAGCCCTCGGAAGGAGCACTTAGCTTGGGGCAGGAGCTGTGTCTGTCCTGTCGTCACCGGAGCCCAGCACCCACCTCAAACTAGAGTGACCCTCAGTTTCCTGATCTGTGAAATGGAAGTATGACAACAACGGCTTTACCCACCCGAGACTGTTGTGAGGGTCCAGGGAGATACCATGCCTGAAAGGTCTTGTGTGTGTCGTATGCACACAGTGGGTTTGTTGCTTATCACGGGTAGTGAGCCCCAAGGCGGCCCAGCGGTTACTCCTAAGCAGCGCCACTCCGGCTGTGCACTGAGAGTGGTTCTGGGGCGTGACGCTGGCTGGGCTGGCGGCTGCATCTCAGTGCTCTCGCTCCATTTCCTCATTCTAGTCTGTCCCCGGGCGCATCCTATCCAGACTATCTCAGACTGTCACCGCGTCACTCCCCCCAGCCTTAGCTGGAGGAGGGGCACAGGGGCCTGCAGCACACCTGGTCCCACCTGGAAGGAGTGCAAACAAGACTGTTCACTCAGTCCTGTGAGGACACCCAGCATGCAGGCCAGGTAATAACCCCAGGTGAGACAGCCACGGCAGAATGGTGGACCCCCAGCTGTCAATTTCCCTTTCACCTGGGTTGACAGGTAACGTGCCCAGAGTTGTGAACAAAGACGCGCAAGGCAGAAACTGCTCATAGTCTCGCCCCCGGCTGCACTGAGGCTGTAAGGTTGAAAGTTCCTTGTCAGAAGAAAAAATCTAACCATCAAGTCATCCTAATACAATCAGTAGTTAAAAATAATAACAATTACTATTATTATACACTAATAAAGTATTAGCTTCCTGGAGGGTGAACACAGGTAAACAGCTTGGCCACTGAACACTGCTTTACAGGGTGGAGGGTACAAAATGGTTTCTTTTATAAAGAAGCCAGATTCCTTGATTGTTACTTTTAAAACAATATTAACTAATGTGGGCTTTAAAGAAACTTTCCAGAGCTACTCCAGTAAGGGTTGTGGGGTTCACTGGGGCCAGCTCTGACGGGGGCAGCAGGGCCGTGTGTGTCACCCAGCCCTCCCTCGGCTGCCACAGTGTCACTTACTGTGCAGCTATCTTTTTTTCTTTTCTTTTCAAAATCCTCTCTGCCCTCTCCCCTGGGGAGCGCACCCTGGCATCTCTCCAGGCTTCCCACTTCCTGGCAAGGAGCCCACGCCCAGCCCGAGGACGAGGACGTGCAACAGGTTTCCTGTGTTCCCGCCCAGCCTGGCTCGGCTGCATTCGGGGTCAGAGTCAGAGATCCCCTGGATTTATGGGGGATGCATGTGAGAAGGACGCGCTGAAGTCAAGCAGCAAAATGCCTTGAGCACCTTTGTCACTGTCGGGCAGGAAGAAGCTACCTGGCTCTCTGGGACAAAATTTTCCCTGAAAAGTCCGAGGCTGAAATGAGGGAGAAGAGATAGGAAAGGGCTCCGTGTGGCTCTTCATAATGCAAGTAGCCAGGAGGGGGGACAGGGCGGGACAGAGGAGGGTCAGAGAGAGACATACAGAGGAAGGAGTGAGGACAGAGACACAGAGAGAGACAGAGTGAGGGGGAGGGGGACGGAGAGAGACTGAGACAGGGAGGGGAGGGGAGAGGGAGAGATGCAGAGACTGAGAGAGGGAGGGGACACACAGAGACAGAGACAGGGAGAATGAATGGCGGGGCTGATGCAGTGTCCCAAGGGCAGGGCTCCGGGGATTGGGGGACGGACCGGGCTGGGCCTTTCCCACCTGAGGGACCCGCGTCCTGGCCCCGTGCGCTCACCTGCCGTGTCGGGCGGAGCCGGGCGCCCCGGCGGCTGCATCCTGGACGGGCGCGGGTCCTCTGCTGGGCAGCGGCGACACCGCGGTCCAGTCGTCCAGTCGGGCGGAGCCGGCCCCGCCCCGCGCCCCGCTCCGCCCCGCCCCGCGCCCGCCCCGCCCCCCACAGCGCGGACCGCGGAGCCAGGACGCGGGCGCGGGGCTCCCGAGGGTCGCACCTGCTCCCCGCACGCCCCCGCCCGCCGCCCACCCGCTTCGTGGCCGCGCCGGTCCCGAGTCCTGGGTCCCAAGCGCCGCTGCTGAGCACTGCCCCTTCTACGGCGCCAGGAAAAACACGAAAACCCTTTTAGATGTTTAAAAATGAGTTTTAAATGTTTAAAAGTCTTTTGAGCTACGGTGATTAGCAGCCGCTTCGCGGAGAGAATGCTCAAGGCGGGAGGCTGTAGGGACCCTGGGCCGCCGGGCGGCCGGCGTCAGCGACAGGTGGCACCTGGGGGACAGCGACCCGCGTCCTTAGGGAGGCCCAAGCCGGTCCCTGGAGCCAGGACGCGCTTTCGCAGGAGCCCCGGCCGGGGCCCTGGCTGCGTTAGCATCGTCCAGGGGGTTAAAGCGATTTCTGCAGCCCGGAGCGGAGCGCAGCCCAGACCCGCTGGGTCAGAAGGTCGGGCAGGAAGCCATTGTTACCGACCCCCAGTCGTTCCAGGGGACCTGGGGAGACTCTTGCGTCTGTGCACGGGGACGTCCACGGAAGACCCTCACGGCACCGTGTGCGAACATGGAGCGCAGGAGGGCAGGTAACTGGCGGTGAAAACCGCGTGGCAGTAAAACCGCAGCTGCAAGATCAGCGTGAACAAGTGTTAAAACCAAAACTGCACGGGGAGTGTGACGCTGTTTACGTGAAGTTTGGAACCGTGAAAATGGTGCTATGCGTCCGTCCATCCTGTCGTGTGCTGCACACCCACCTGGCTGGGCAGGGTCCCCTGCACGTGGACGCTTCAGCGAGCACAGCGACAGGGCCCTGGAGGGCCGCATTCCCGTGGGGAGGACAGCCGCTAAGCAGCCTGCGCACAGGCGGGAAATGCAGGGGAGTGCGGCGCAGTGGGGGAGGGGGAGGACTTGAGGGCACTTGGCAGTTGACAGGCCCAATCTGGGCCGAGGGTCTGGGCACAGGAGCCCGGGCAAAGGCCTCTGGCCCTCGCCCCGTGTTGTGGGGCTACCGACGGCCCCGTGTAGGCCACTGCAGGGTAGACTGTGGGGCAGCAGGATGGGCGGAGACACGTGTGTGGGACCCAGTGGGAGGCAAGGGTGGCCTGGACCAGGACAGGGAAGTGCAGGTGGTGGGACACGGCCAGACCAACTTCACACTGCGTCGATACATAAATACCGTGTGTTACATGTGCAGATACATGAATACCCTGTAACTGTGTGTGCAGAGACATAAATACTATGTAATTGTATGTGCAGGCATATAAATACCATATGTTATGTGTGGAGGTACATGAATACCGTGTAACTGTGTGCAGAGACATAAATACTATGTAATTGTATGTGCAGGCATATAAATACCATATGTTATGTGTGGAGGTACATGAATACTGTGTAACTGTGTGCAAAGACATAAATACTATGTAATCATATGTTCAGACCTGTAAATACCATATGTTATGTGTGCAGACACATGAATCCCGTGTTACTGTGTGTGCAGAGACATAAATACCGTATATTATGTGTACAGATACATAAATACTATGTAATTATGTGTGTCTTTACATAAACATGAATTGTGTGTGCAAATAAATGCTATGTAATTATGTGTGCAGAGACATAAATGTGTGTGCAGATATCAATACATAAATGCTGTGTAATTGTGTGTGCGGAGACACACATGCCGTGAGCGTGTGTGCAGATCCCTAAGCAGAATGCAATTATGTGCACAGAGACAGTGCCGTGAGCTGCACCGAGTTCCTGGTGGGGGAGAGCAGCTCACTGGCTTCTTGTGACCTTTGTCTAATTCCACCTGGGCTCAGGAAGTGACCATGTACAGATCAGAACGGCACCTGCCGAGGATGGGGAAACCTGGAAGTGCGTCTGACTCGGAACGTGCTGGGGCTCACGCCCCGAGCAGGCCCTGCCCGCTCCTCTCTCCCGGCCTGAGACCCGGGACGCAGCTGAAACGCTGCCCCTGGCACCAGGCCCCGGCTCTGCCGCCCACCCCGGCGGCCGCCTCCGTCCTCCTCCTGCTCACCCCACAGACACCTGCCACTCTTCCATCCTCCCCGCCCTGACTTCCTGCGGTCCTTCCTGTGATGGCCAGTGAGAGTGCCACGAAGGCAGGGAGGAGACACTGGCTACCAGGTGACAGGACCCTGTCCCGTCCCGGCCACTGACGTGGCGCCCACAGCACTGGGCCGGGAAGGGCTGCAGAGGCCAGGAGGTGGTCACTGCCTTGAGGCACTTACAGAGCTCAGCCTCGGGTGGGGAAGCTGTCACCGAGACTGTCACCTCCAAGGGGACACGGCGCATGTCGTGCTCCATGGGGAGCAGAGGCTGAGGGGCCAGCAGGGGCTGTCACACTGTGACTGTGAAGTCAGTGTCTTGCTGGGTGTGGGTGGCAGGAGCCAGGCTGTGCAGCCCCCCGCAGAGGATTGATGAGTCTGTTACCTCAGGGCAAAGCTCCAGGACACAGCAGACGGGCCAGGTGCGGACCGGCAGGGCAGGTGCGGGGCTGTCCCGGAAACACCTGTGACTTGTGCCACGGAGCATCCAGGAGGCGCCGGGCCAGGGAGGATGGCAGAAGACAGAGGTCCAGTCACTGTGACTTGGGGCAGATGACCCCTTAACCTAGTGGCTTAAGAAACATCTACTTAGCTCGCAAAGCTGAATTTGGGCAATGCGTGGTGGGGACATCCTGCCTCTGTGCCCCTCAGGCTTGGTTAGGGCTCCAGGCTGGGGGCTGGGACGACCCCTGAGACTGTGACACAACTGCAGCTGTGCCGTGACCCTGGGGGCCGTGGGCTTCCTCAGGACGTGGGGCGGGGGAGAGGGCCGGCGCCTCGGCCACATTGCAGTCCTCAGAGCTGTGACAAAGTTCCAGGAGGACGGGCCTGTCCCTGTGGGTGGGAAACAGAGTGGTGGAGCAGTGGCTTGGGGAGACAGCTTGGCACCGGGCTCACGGCGTGGAGACAGACTCGGCACCACAATGAACGAAGGGGCAACCGGAGAGCACGCCCCTTGTCCGAGTCCCTCAGCAGATGCTCTGCAGCTCTGGGGGCAGCTTGGGGGGACGAACCCCTGGGCCGCAGTTGCTGAGACGCCGGAAGGTGGTCCAGGGAGCCGCGACGCCCCCGCCAGAGGCAGCCAGACAGGGGCTACGGGCGGCTCCCGGAGAACGCGAGGAAACGCAGGAGCCCAGAGTGCAGAGAAGATAACGTGGCTTTTACTGTCTGAACCTGCTAAATGTTCTTCAACTAATATTCATTTGTAATAAGAAAAACAGTCGTTTTTTAACGACATGGTCTACAGAAATAGAGACAGAAAAGAAACAGAGAAAAGGCGCATCCTCTCCTCACAGGGCGGCAGGAGCCTGTGTGGAGCCCCAGGGCACATCCCTCCTGCACAGCCGGGGGTCAGTCGCCAGGGGTCAGGTGCCAGGAGTCGGCCGCCAGGGGTCAGGTGCCAGGGGTCAGCCGCGGCGGCCGTTCTGAAGCTGTGGGAAGACTCAGTGCCGAGGTGCCGGTATCCGGGCCCCACCACATGTGTGCGTGGCCCACTGCTCACGGGTCTGCACACACGTGCGTGTGGGGGAGTGGGCGTGTCCGTGTGTGCCCGGTGTGTGATCTGTGTGTGTGTCACACATATGCAGGGAGACACGCCAGGTTGGGCCTGCTCGGGAGCTTTGCAAAATGCCCACCACCTGACTTCTCCAAGTCCGCAACGTGCACCGCCAACTGCACGTGGCCCCTGGGCGCTCTCCTCAGACCGGGCGCCAGGGTCCCTCTCCGGGGTCAGCACACGTCCCGCCGCGCCAGGCCCTGCACAGAGCCAGACAAGTCCCTGGGTCTGGAGTTGTCAAAGCGTGAGCTCCGCCACTGACGCCCCCGTCACGGCCCCGGCGTGAGGGCTCCAGACCACGGAGGGGAAGAGCCCGGTGAACCATCGCGGGAGACGAGGACGCGCCCGCTGTCACTGAGTCTGGGACCGACAGGTCCAGCCGGTAGCCGAGTTCCTGTGGCTTCAAAGCCCTTCGCTGTCCAACCCTATCCAGTGCGTGAGCTTCACCCGGGCGCCCCTGACAACGTCCTTCAGGGCGCGTCTGACCGGAAGCAGCCAGCCCCAGGTCGCCCGGCACGTCGGTGGGGAGTCGTGCGGTGAGCGGGCGAGATCTCAGTGGAGCTAAACACGTGCGCACAGAAGAGCCCGAAAGGTCCCCGTGTCCCAGCAACAGAACCGCATGTCCCGGACAGCGAGCTGGGAGCAGTAGGTTCCCGAACAACAGGAAAGCCCCACCAGGGCGGCCATGGGAGACGCCCTCCCCAGCCGTGACAGGCAGCCCTCGCCACGGGTTTCCGGCACACGCGAGGGGACAACCACAAGCGTGGGCCCAGCCCGGAGTGGGTGACAGTGGGCAGCATTCACATCATGTGGCACCTGCCGCCTGAACACTGTCGCCTCTGTAGGCGGGGACAGAGTGCTTCTGCTGAGAAAACTTGTCCCCTGCTCGCGGAAGGCGTCTCCACGGGGAGCATAGCACATCCGTGGAAATGGGGCCGCGGGAGAGGAAAATGCCAGACCTGGACTCAGAGTGAAGCCCCCACGTCTGCTGCTGGGGCCACATGGAGGCCAGACCACAGGGAGGGTCACAGAGCACACGGCCTCCCACGCGGACCTGGCTCTGGTGAGGGGTCCTGCGGCTGGACGGAGGGGCGTGTGTGCTCAGACAGACATGCACAGACACTCATGTGCACACGTAGAGACACATGGACATGCACACACACATGCACACAGAGACACACGGACATGCACACACTCACACATGCACACAGAGACACACGGACATGCACATACACATGCACACATAGAAACACATGGATGTGCACACACACATGCACACATAGAGACACACGGACATGCACACACTCACACATGCACACATAGAGACACATGGATGTGCACACATGTGCACACAGAGACACATGGACATCCACACATGCACACATAGAGACACACGGACATGCACACATGTGCACAGAGACACATGGATGTGCACAGACACATGCACATATAGAGATGCACGGACATGCGTACACTCAACACATGCACACATAGAGACACACAGATGTGCACTGCACACATGCACATAAGGAGACACACAGATGTGTACAGAGACACAGGAGCACACAGACACACACAGACGTGCACACACACACATGCACAGAGACACACGACATGCACAAACCCTTCCCGCATGGTCCTCCCCACAGCCCTGCAGGGTGGTGCTACCCTTCCCTCCGCTCTAACATGAGGAAACCAGGGCTCAGGGGGCAGCGTCACCCCTGGGCCCCTCGACTTGCCAGGTGCCTGCTGCCCCCCAGCCCAGCCCCCGGGAAGGACAGTCTGGCACAGGGTATTTTTAAATGTAATGTGATTTGGCTGTTCCAGAAGGCAGTTATGAGGAAATCTGTCTTGCATGGTCTGAGGATAATGAGAGACGGGGACATTACTACCCACGTTAGGAAGATGCTGCCCACAACGTATTGACAAATGCACAATGCACTGCCCGATACCAGATTCCTTCCTGCGCACAGTGAAGCGTTCACAGTATGCGGAGGTTTTGTGCTTCGACTTCCTTTAGCTGAACACAGGCCCGGAACTGCCCCAGAAATGACAGAGGCTCCTCAAGCTTTCTCACACCCAGAGGCTGGAACCACCTGGACTCGTCTGTCCCTTCAGAAGGCTCCAGATGAACTGAGGCCTGGGAGGCAGGACAGACACCTGCACCTGCCCCGCCCCTCGTGCGGTGACTCCATGCACCAGGCACTACCTTTAATCCCTACCATGTAACACCCACTGCACAGATGGGGAAACTCAGGCGCATAGAATTAAATAATTTTTCCAAAGCCAAATAGCTGGTTAATGGAGAAACAAAATGTAAACCAGGTCAGTCTGATTTCAAAACATAACTACATCTTCCAAACAGGAAAGCAGGTATTTACTTGAATGTAGACTTTCAATTCAATCTTTCCTATAGTCAATAACAAAATAGTTACTGAATTTCCCCTCTGCAAAGATGGGTCATTCAGCCCTGCCCTGTAGGAACTCGACAGTTAGAAGTGAGACCTCTGAGAAATGGAACATACGGTCGGAACATAACACAGGTGGTGAGACCACTCCAGCCAAGGCACCTGTCACAATGGAGAGTGAACAGGGGACCCTGGACACGGCTGTCGCTTCCAGCAGGTGGTTGCCGGGCTCGGTCTCACGTGAGAGTCTCCAGGGGCCCAGCACGTGTCATCTCTGGAGGTGGGCGGGGCTCCCTGTCCCCTGCTAGCTCCATGAGCAGCTGGGACTGGGGCCACTGTTAGGGGCTGGTAGGGCACCGGGGGGAGCAGCAGAGGTGAGCGGGGGTGGGAGACCACCAGGTGTGACCCTGGACCGTGGCAACATGCCTGGCAGCCTCTCTGCCTCCTGGCACAAGGGCCAGCGAGACCCCGCTGTCCTGGAGGCCCGTCTACAGGGCTGTGCTCACAGAGGGGCGCAGGGGCTGCTCTTCCCACTCACCCCCATCTGCCTGTCACCCTCGTGGGCCTCCCTCACACGTGTGCACACATCCACATGCACGCATGCATGTGCACATGCACAAGGACCAGAGCACACACGTGCACACACCCATGCATGCACGTGCACATACACAAGGACCCAAGCACACACGTGCACACACCCACGCATGCACGTGCACATGCACAAGGACCAGAGCACACACGTGTGCACACACACAGACTGGCCGGAGTTCCAGCGTGTGGTGTGAAGTGACGCATCTGCCCTGAGGTCCACCCTTGAGGTCAGGGAGCCTTTCATGGCCACGGCAAGAGGGCAGTGGTCCTGGATGGTCCCGGTGCCAGTGCCCACCAGGTCCCGCAGCTGTGGCCGTGGTCACGCTCCTGGTCCCCGTTTCCCGAAACACTGTGCCTGTGCCTGCCGACCTCCTTCCTCCTCCTCACTGCCGCTCAGTCCTCCCCAGGGCTCAGGCTTTGGAGAAACCAAAGATGGAAAGATCCACTGGGAATTCCAGCCACAGCCCCTCCTGCCTGGACACGGGCAGCCAGGCTGACTGTCAACACCCGGCCAGGCCACCGAGGACACAATGGCCTTGGGCACGGCTGGCGCGAGGCCTCTGGGGGAACCCGCAGAGCAGTAACAGCCAAAGCCCCATCTTTTCTGCATGAGGGCAGGCGGGAGGAGGTGGAGGTCGAGGAGATCACAGTGCTAAATTTGCCAAGAGGGGGACTGTCCCCTTCCTCCCCCCTCCAAACTGGCGTCTGGCTTAGGGCAGCCACTCAGCGAACACAGGTGAGGGTGGAAAGGGTAGGCTGCTCCCCACCCCCACAGCACCTGCCACCTGCCGGGGGGACATGCTGGGGACAGGGCAGCTCCCGTGGGCAGGGAGGTGTCCGCAGGGCCCTGAAGCAAGGCTGTGGGTGCTGCCAGCTCTAAAGCAACAGTGACAAAAGGCCACCAAAGTCAGAGTGCACCTTTGCCAGCCACCCAGAGCCCGGCCGCTCCTGCTGCCCGCAGACCCTTGGCCTCTCGGCCCCGTGCGGGCGGGAATCGCGCAGAAACACCTGTGCGCACGGCCCGGCTCTCAGCTCTCTGGGGTCGGCAGTGCTGACGGTGAAACGTGACCCATCCTGTCACCAGGTAACCACGAAACCAAGCCCAGCATGAATAATGCAGCCCGGCACTCGCGGCGGACGCGGCCACCCTGCCTGCGTGCGGCCGTGAGCAAGGACAGAGATGTTCTCAGAGACATGAATTTTTAAAAAGGAAACACACTCTGGGGCTTTGCTGAAGGCCCCTGTGACCAGGACACCCAGCAGGACAGGCAGGCAGGGCCCACACGGGGCGCGAGTCCCGCCCACTCCCGGCCTGGAATGTGGCCACCACCAGCTTGCCCAGCGTCTCCCGTCTCAGCAAAAGTTCTAGAAGCACGCAGCCCCGCGACCTCGGCGTCACCGGCTGCAAGAACCCTCCACAGGCTGCGAAACCAGAGCCGGCTTGGCCCTGCCCCGGCACCCGCATTCCGTGTCAGCGCCCCGGACGCAGCTGCTGCCCCGCGCTCCCCCCGCCCACGCGCCACCGGGAGCCGGAGGACCAGCGAGGTCCCGCCCAGGCCTGGCCAGCGCCGCGGGTCAGTGCGCTCCACACGCCCGG
Source organism: Varecia variegata (assembly GCA_028533085.1). Classification (NCBI taxonomy): domain Eukaryota; kingdom Metazoa; phylum Chordata; class Mammalia; order Primates; family Lemuridae; genus Varecia; species Varecia variegata. The sequence goes on from CM052445.1 coordinate 241,159, forward strand.
GAGCCGTTCACCCTGGAAACTGACATGTTGAACTTGGGAAAACTTTCGCTGCTGCAATTGGGCGACTGAGGTTTGATGTTTTAAAACTTAAGTCTTCTTACTTCACTCCAGATTGTCTGGAGAGTGTCTGAGAGCTGGCCTCATATTTATGTTTAATTTCGTATTTTCACACTGAGGTTTTCCTTCCGCCAGCTGGCATGAGGCCTGTCGTGTGTTCACTCTCGGCCGAGGCCCAGGGATGTGTCTACGCGCTCACCGAGGCGGACGCCCCCTCGTGTCGACAAAAGAGAACAGGTCACAGCAGCCTTTCTCAGACGCGTCCTGGCCGACTCACCTGAGGGCAGGTATGCGCGGAGGAAATCTACAAAGACTGTAGACGTGGGGGTGCGTGTAGACGTGTGTATAGGCATGCACGTGTAGACGTGTGCAGAGGTGTGTGTAGACGTGTACATAGGTGCGTGCAGATGTGTATGTAGCCATGCGTAGATGTGTATGTAGGCATGTGTAGATGTGTACACAGCCATGTGCATGTGTACATGTGCATGCAAATGTGTACGTAGGCATGTGCATATGTGTACATGGGTGTGTGCATATGTAGGTGTGCGTGTATGCGTGTGCGTGTGTTTGGAATTCTGAAGGAAAGAATACAACCTGGAATTCACATCACAATCCAGGGAGTCAGTCCTTCTTTTTTAACTTTTATTTTTATCCTTTTTTACATGAATAAAAATTGTGTTTTTTGCTTTTTGCTGAGGTTGTTTCTGACCGCATGTGGGGCAGTACGCGGGCGATGACCTTCCACGGGAGGTGACAGCGGGACACTCCCCACCAGGCTTTGGCCAGGGCGTGACACCATCAGGACCAGGTGCCCATGTGGTAGGACAGGCCCCTGCATGGGTCCGGGCGTGGGGGGTTCTGAAGAGCCCTGGGGCCCTGCCGGGCCCGGCCATAGACGCCGTGGCCTCCCACAAGGCGGCACCACAGGCCTGGGCCGGCGGCTGCCGGGACACAGGGCAGGACCAGGCAGGACGGAGCACGTCCCCCCCACCCAGAGCTGACAGGGCCTCGGCAGGGACCAGCAGGGGCGCGGAGGTTCCCAGAGCTCGGAAGGGAGCAGGAAGGGAGGGCGTCTGCCGGCCAGGCCGGGCTCCCGGAAGACCCTCGAAGGGACGGGAGAGGAGGAGTGCAGAGACGTCACCCTCGGGGCCAGAGCCGCGGCAGGGGTGGGGCGTGAGGAGCAGATGCGTCAGCTGGTGGGCGGGAGGGGCGGCTGTGAGGCTCGGGGCGTCACGCAGCCGGCTGAGCCGAGTCACGGAGTTGCGGCTGTGAGGCTGCCATTTCCCGAAGGGCAGGTGGGCGGCTGCCGCGGGCAGCACCAGGGCCTGGGACAGGTGGGAGCCTGTGGGATGGTGGACTCGGCGTTCGCGACACGTTTTCTCCATGTGACGCTAAGTTTTAAGTTTCTTAATGACAATGAGTGGGGATAGGACTTCCACGGGCTGTGCGTGAACGAGGGAGGCAGCCGCTCCTGGGAGGCCCACGCGAGGCTGCGCGGCGATGCTTCCCGGCAGGCGTGTGCAGAGGGACGGCACCAGCTTTCCAGGCAGGGTCACGTCTGCCACAGGCTCTCCGGGTTCAGCAACAAAACCGCTAGGACATCCAGGTAAACTTGAACTTCAAATAAACAACAAATGGTTTTTAGTGTGAGGATGTCACAAATATTGCATGAGATAAACTTACACGAACAACGATTCATTATTTACCTGAAATTCAAATTCACCAGGATGTCCTGTATTTTGTCCTGCGATCCAGCCTCAGGACGGAGGTGGAGAGGTTCTTGCTGGGCCCCAGCTGCAGCCCGGGGGTCCTGGCATGGACAGCGCCCGAGTGGGCAGGCCAGGCCCCGCCACCCCCCGGACCGCCCACTCTGGGCCCAGGAAGGCCTGGGACTGCAGCCGCCCAGAGCCACGGGACCAGGGCAGACCGACGCGGGTTCAGAGGCATCGGAAATGGGTGAGGTAAATTTATGGCCGTTGCCTAACTGATGCGTAACCTTCCAGAACACGGAGCCGGAAGGAGCTGGGAAGGGTCACCGACACGTGTCCTGTCCGCGGCATGGTGCGCATCCACCCTCCTCAAGTGCCAGTCCCGGCCGCCCCGGGAAGAGCCTGCGTGGGCAGCATCAGGCCTTAGGCCGGGAAGCCCTGGTGCCGCTCCCGGCCGCTGGAGTGAAGGTCACGCTGATCCTGGCTGTCCCGACCCCTTTCTGGGTACCTCATGTGTGTGCGTGAAGTGCCTCTAAGGAACACGGATCCCTCCACAATACCCGCTGACGTGGGCTTGTGCTGCAGGGCACAGGCCACATGTGCGCCGCGGAACCAGTGTTCAGGGTGCTGCTGGCCTCGGAAGCCCTAAAACTAGGAGGCAGCGGGTCCTTTTGGCTGCGGCCGGCAAGTCTCCAAGGTCGCTGGTTGCCGGGGCCTCCTCCTTCCCAGGGGAGGGGAGCAGCACGTGTCCTGGGGGCCCCGGGGGCTCGGCCCTCTCCACGCCAGGGCTGGCCCCTGGGAGGGGCTGTGGCTCCAGCAAGGCCATCTTTCCACGCCCCGAGCGAGGCCTTCCCAGGGGTCGGCTCTGCAGACTTGGCCCCAGCCGTTTGCCAGGCTGCCCTCGCCGGGAAGGTGGGACCCACCCTCACCCTGTGCCCTCCCGCTGCAGTGGACGCGCTCCCCGGCCCACGCCCCCCCCCCGGAGGACCACGCTGCTTCTGCCTGGGCGGGTGCAGGGGCTCGAGAGAGGGGCCCTGAGGAGGTCACGGCCCAGCTCTGAAGCGGCAGGCCCGAGTCACCGCTGCTGGCGGGGCTGGCATGGGCTCTGCGCCCTCTGTGGGGGTCCCAGACCCCAGCGATGCCCCAGGTCACAACCGAGTCGTGAACGTGCTCTGGAGGCAGCTGCCACAAAACTTATCTCTCCCAGTTAAAAGCAGAGTGTGCAGGGTACCCCCAACGGTCGAGGTGGGGTCGGAAGCGCCCCGTGGCTGTCAGGAAGCCCACGGTTGTGTGTCCTCCGCTGGCGCTTTTGTCTTTGGTGACAACACAGCATGGGGTTGCCATGAGAAACCATCCTGTCCCAGCTGGTGTCAGCAGAGCCGCAGCCCAGACCAGCCGCCCGGGCTGCCGCGAGCTGAGAGGATGGGGCCGGGGTTGTGCGGTGCCCCCGGGCAGTGCCGCGAGAACCCTGAGGGCGCCAGGCCCCCAGGCCCAGGCACAACCCTCCTCCAGACCCCCGGTCCTGGCGGGGGTCAGGTGACCCCAGTGGAGGCCGTGGGGCTCGGCGCCCGGCGCCCGTGCAGGAGCAGCGGGAGGCAGGAGCTGGACTCCGCGGGGCCCGCGGGCCAGTCCCGCCAGCGCTGGTCTGCCAGCCCCTGCGCTGAGAACGCCTCCTCGGGGGAATCTGGCTCTGGGAGCTTAAGGGTTAAGGTCCAGGACATCCAAACTGAGGGTGACGTCTGGCGGCACAGCTGTGCCCACCCCACCCGCGGCCCCTCTCCGCAAGAGGCTCTTGGAGAGTTCACGCGACGGGCTCATTCCGCCCGGAGAACCCGGCGCGGGGCTGTTGGGCGGCGAGGGGTGGGCTGCCAGGGTCGGAGGCTCGGGACCCCAGCCTGGAGTCCGCGCCCTGGGCCCGCGCTGGCCGGCTCTTCCCTGAGCCTCGAGGACACCCGGCCGTGCAGCAGGGACCTGGCGCAGGGAGCCCTGTGTCCACCCACCGGCGACCCCAGGGCGGGCGCCACGAAGGCAGCCGGCGCCTCCCGCAGAGGCCCGCGGGGCCCGGCGCCCTCCAGGGGCCGCCTCCGCCCGTCTAGGAAACCAGACACAGCCCTGACTTGGACGGGGAGGCCGCTTGCCCCGCAGAGACCCCCTTCATGTCGTCCGGCATCTGCCCGTCCTCACGCCACACGTTCAGCTCCCCGAAGACGCCGGTTTCGATCATCTCCTCCTGCCAGGGGATGGGGCAGTTGCCTGTGGCGAACTCCTGGAAGAATTCCGTGTCCGCTTTGTCAAAGGCCACGCCTCTGACCGTGGAGAAGGCACCGACGTCCTGGATGTTCTTGGCGTAGACGGTCCTGGGGTCCGGGATGAAGGGCGGGATCAGCATCCCTGCTCGGAGACAAGCGCAGACACGGCCGGGTGGGCGGAGCAGCCTCCAGGGAGGCCCCGCGCTCGCGCCTTGGCGGACCCTCTGGCGGCTTCTTGCGGAGGGGCCCGCGGGGCAAGCGCCCCCTGGTTCTCCCCGAGACCCTTCCGCCCCTTCCACCGGGGCCTTGCCTCCCGGGCCCCCACCCGGGCAGCCTCCCGGGTGGGCAATGTCATCGTCCTCGCGGGCACCCCACATCCCGAGCTGAACCTCGCGCCCCCTCTCCAGAGCCAGCAGCTCCCCCATACGCTCGTGGGCCACGACCCCCCGGCCGCCAGACAGAGGGTCCGTCGCGGACAGCTCCCCGGTGGCCGTGCCGTCCCTGTGGTCACAGCGTGTGCCGCGAGCTCTCCCCGCCTACTGCATGTTCCCAGCACGCGCCCCTCTCAGACGCGCACGCACAGCCCGGACCTGCCACCTGCCGGCAGGTGCGGGTGGAGTGCGTGAGCGGCCCCAGGTACACGCTGGGGACGCCCCTCGGGTGGGGGTGGGGCGTCCTCGCAGCACAGGTGGGCGGCGCAGCGGGTTTGGATCTCGAGGTCAAAGTGCCACAGCCTCTTTCCTGCCCACCCCACGCCTCGGGCCCGGCCGTCAGCACCCATCCTGGGCACTTGGGGGTGAGCGGAGGGTGGGGCGTTCCCAGGAGCCTCGGGTGTTCCTGCCCTGCGACCCCTGCCGGCCCCCAGGCCGCGCCTGACGGTACCAGCCTCCAGCTGTCTCCAGTTGAGGTCTCTGAAGAGCGGGTGGGCGCGCAGCCCGTCGCAGCTCTGGTCTCTGAAGCCCAGGCGTGCCTCCGGGTCCTTCCGCAGCAGCGCCTCGCAGAGGTCCTTGCTGGGCGGGCTGAACTTCTCCGGGAACTTGACAGCCTCCGAGAGGACGCGCTGCTTGAGCTCCTTGTTCTCCACCTGCGCGGCGCGGAGGGGTTGGCGTTAGGATTGGGGGTTAGGGTTAGGGTTCGGAGGGTACACGACACTGCACCCCCGGCCGCGGGGCCCACCGACGTCGCCCGAGTGGTCACACTCGCTCCCACCGGGCGACGGTGACTGGCAAGCTTCGGTGCGCCCAGCCCCGCAGGTGCGGCCACAAGGCCAGGCGCGGCTCCCAGTTCCCAAAGGCGGGCGTGGTGGGCTGTCAGGGACCTGCTGGCTCTATGTCAATAACCATCCCAGGCCACCGAGGGCAGGGACGGCTGGAAATACCAGGTGGGCGCCACACCCCAGCGGGGTGTCACGCTTGGCCAGCTGGGCACAGGAGCGAGGGGGGCGCCGCGTCGTCCTCTTGTTACTGGCTTGTCGAGGGGTCACTTCCCAACAGAGGCCCAGGCTGACACGTGCGTGTGAGGTTTTGCTCAGTCACCCGGGAGCCCCAGCCAGCGGCCACCGACACTCCCACCACCCCACATGCCCCGGGCAGCCCACGCCCAGCCCCTCAGACACAGGTGGAGAAGTGGAGCCTCTGGCACTAGGGGACGGGATTTGGTCTGTCCCCAAGCATAGCCGGGGGGCTGGGCACACTGCCAGGTAGAGCCAGGCAGGAGAAGTGGGGGCAGGAACCCCAGGCAGGGTGGAGGCAGCGGTGGCCTTGGGCAGCTGCACCGGAGTCCCTGTAGCATGACAGGCCCCTGTGGGGCCCTGAGGCATGGGGCAGGGCAGCCCCTGGCTCTGGTCCAACGCTGCCTTGGTGGACCAAGGCCGCCACGTCTCTGGGCTCTGAGTCACTGCTCACTGGAGGGAGAGGTGGTTCTGTTTCCTCGGTTTCGAATAGCGGAGGCCCCACGGCATCCTTGTCTGTGGTCCGGGGACTCAGAGAGCCGGCACCGCCCTGGGAGACAGCCCTTCCCTCCGGGACAGACAGAACCCCGGCTGTGCCCACGGTGGCGGCAGGGTCTCGGCGTCTGGACAGAAGGGTAGAAGGACGGTCCACAGGGAGGGGCCCTGACACCCACATCCCTGAGACCACCGGCCTCGGGGGCCCCTGGAGCTCAGGACGCACTGGTGGGGCAGGCTCAGGGTGACCCCAGCACCCCCTCCGGACACCACTTTGTGTCCAGAGCTGCAGCGGATGAGTCACCGGGTCTCCCTGCGGCCTGCCCAGGAAGCGCCCTCAGTGACGCGGGACCCTGAGAAGCTGAGCACATTGAGCACTCAGGCGAGTGTCTGCTCTGCCCTGCTTGCTCGGGGCACAAGGACAGGCCTGACATCCTTCTGCCACCGCAGTCTCAGGAGCAGGGGTCACCGTGGGCACAGACGGCGAAGCTGGCGCGGTAGTCTGCCCGCCCCCCACCCAGCGCCAGCGTCACCGGTGCTGCACGGCCCCAGCCCGCCCCCCACCCAGCGCCAGCGTCACCGGTGCTGCACGGCCCCAGCGAGGACACTGCAGGGACGGCCCTACCTTCTCTCCTCGGGCTCGGAAGGGTCCTCTGGCCGCGATCATCTCGTACAAGGTGACGCCCAGGGCGAAGTAGTCCACGGAGAAGCCGTACTCCTCGCCCCGCAGGAGCTCGGGGGCCATGAAACCTGCCGCAGAGCACAGTGCGGCTCAGAGACGCGGCCGCGGCCACTGCCCTCCCGCCCTGGCGATCGCGGGCTGGGGCTCCGGACATGTGTGACCCGGGACACCCTCTGCTGGGGACTGCCCACCAGGTGCCAACAGCGTCCCAGCTGTGACCGTCATAAGTGTCTCCAGACGTGGCGGGACGTCCCGGGTGGGGGCTGCCCCTGGCCGAGCACCCTGCTCTGTGCGCGGGGCGTGCAGTCTCCCTGCCCTGTCCGGCGCCGCAGACGCGGCGGTGGGAAAACCCGCGATGGCGAGCGCAGCAGCGTGCCAGCGACTCGGGGCGCCGTGGCTGCAGGACAGGTGCGCCCCATACCCAAGCCCAGACGCCCCAAGGCAGAGCTGTCCCGGCACCACACGTTGGCCCGGGTCCTGCGCCGCCTGCCTGGAGACCGAGTGTGCCGCCGCGGCTTCTCGTCAGCGCCCTGCGACGGCACCGCCAGCACAGGCCAGGTCCACTCGCGCAGTTCTCATGACGCCGAGAAGCGCGTGCCCGCGCTCAGCCCGGGAAGTGGACGCCCTGCAAGCTCAAGTCACTTGCTTGAGGTGACGCAGGTGTTGGGACAGAGCGGCTTCAACTCCAGGTACCGCAGCGCCCGCACCTGCGCTCCCCACCACGCGCCCTTCCGGGTGGGAGTGGGGCCGGCGCGGATCCACCTGCGTGTCCTTTGCTGCCCCTGAGCCCCTCAGGCCCGGAAAGCGTCAGTCCCCCGAGGTTCCGGGTTCCGGGGCGGCTCCCGCCCGGCCTCTGGAGGTCAAGGGCGCTGGCCTTCCTCCCCCGCCTCCCCGCCATTCCCGCGGGACCAAATCGGAGCCCTGGCTGCCTTTGCTACAGTTTCTGTTTCCCAGATACATTGTCTTTCTCATTTGCTTGGTTTTCTACTTACTTATCACCAATGGAACCCCAAGTTCTGCGGCAGTTCCCGGATCCGTCACGTTCTGATTTGTCAGATGTTTCATAGATTTCGTCCTCACGAGAGTCTTCTGGAACCTTCTCCCCTGCTCCAGTCTGGACTCAGGGGCTGCAGCCGGCGTCCCAGGGTCGTCCCGGCCCCTTGGCCCGTGTCCTTGGCCCAGACGCTGCCCTGGCCACATTGCTTCCCGCGGGAGGCGCGGAGGAAGCACATTTCTGAGAACTTTCATATCTGAAAACGCCTTTATTTTACCTTCATGTTTAACTGATAGTCTGGGCATAAAATTCTAGGCTGGAAATCATTTTCTCTCCGAATTTCTGGGCGATTTCCGGCTTCCAGCACTGCTGCCCCTCCTGAAGCTCGTCCCGTCTTCTGTGTCCTGAACTGTCAGGGTCGGTTTCAACCCACACACAGCTGCTTCCTGCACCTGCGTTCACCTTGCTCCACTCTGCGGGTTTTCTAGAACTTTCACTGACAATTCTTCCGTTCTCCCGCGCAATGACCATGCCAACATTGAGCTTTCTGGACGAGGCTTCTACTTTTTTGTGTCTCCTCTCCTATTTTCCATATTTCTGTACTTTGATCTACTTTCTGGGGAAAATCCAAATTTATCTTTCAAATCCTTTGAGCATTTCGTTTCTCCCATATTCTTCTATTTCCAAAGCTCCCTAAGTGTCCGTTCTCACTGCGTCTCGCTCCTGCTTTGTGGGTGCAGCGTCTCCTATTTCCTGATGACATCAGTGGCAGGTCGGGTTTTAGACTCTTCTCCCGCGAGACGGTTCCCCTCGGCCTCTGCTCAGCTCCAGGCTGGGCGCAGGTGGGGCTTGGCCACTGCAGGTCCCGCCGCCAGGCGCCTCCCGGCCTCATCACTGGGGACACTCCCACGGCGTCACCCCTCCACTTCCCCTCTCCGGCTGGTCAGATCGTGCTAAGGACAGATCCTCCGTCCTCCGCCCTGGCCCTGCATCCTGGGGGCCGAGCTGGAGGTGAGGCCTGGGGACACCTGGACACACCTGAGCCTCCCCTGGAGCCGGCCACCTGCCTCCGTTTGCCTGGTGCCCGGTCCCATGTCTGCAGCCCCCTCATCTGCCTGTCGGCTGGCCCCGCCGAGATGCGCAGCGACCACAGCCCCACACTGCTCAGCCCTCGCTCGGCCGTCCTGAGTGCCCGGCACAGCAGCCCCGTTAACCACAAGCCCACCGTGGGGCCCTCGTCCCCATGTCGACTCCTGTGACCTCAGCCATGCACTGGGCCCTGCCTGGGGACCAGAGCGCGTGTCCAGCGAGCGGAGACCTGGGGAGCGTGTTTCCGGCAACTCAGACTCCAGGGAATGTCCCGGCGCCACTGCCTGCCTGGCCCGGCCCAGTTCCGTGTGGCGCAGGGAGCCAACGCGTGCGGTGCCAACACCCTCAGCGCGAGCCCCACCCCCACTCCCCGCACGTGTCCGACGGGCCAGCCAGTGTCTAAGGTCCATGAGTGACTTCGGGGCCAGGACGGATGTGTGGGCGGGGCGGGGGTGGCTGCGTGTGCGACAGTTCCCAGGTCAGGTCCTCCCTGGCCCGTTAACGCACGCGAGGGAGGCGAGCTCTGCTACGCCGGCAAAGCTGATGTGACCACGGAACCCTCCCAAAGGGTGGCCGGAGTCCCGTTCCACGGACCTCCCAGCCCTGACTCTGAGAGCGCAGGCAAGGACCCCAGACCCCAGGGCACTTGTCTCCTTCTAGGCTATTCCACAGGGGCGGTTCAGATGGTACGTCTCTTTGTGTCCCCAGCCTCGTGACGCGCTGGCAGCAGAGCAGGTGACCAACGCTGGGCGAGTGGGTGGCCCGTTTCCTAGCTGCTGTCGACCTGCTGCGAATCTCCCTGCTGGACACCCCCATGACAGAGCAGCGACTCACGTCCCTGGGGTGCGCCCCTGGCCGGCGCCCACCAGCACCGGGCATCGCCAGGCAGATTCCTGCCCTTGGTCCCCACCGGCTGAGTGCCGCGCGGGCCAGGAAGGAGGATCCGGAGGGAGCTCCCCGGCCAAGCCGGCTTGCGTGGCCGTCTGCTCTCCTGGGACTCGGCATCTCCCGGTCCCCGCGTGGGCGTCACGGGTGTCGGCTGCACTGACCGTCAACAGAGAAATGCGCGTGGGAGGTCTGGGGTCCACCCAGGGCTCACAGCAAATCCTCAAACCAGCGGCTCGGCCACTGCAAAGGCAGCTGGGGCCCCGTGGTGGCCAGCGGGGCCCTGGCTCAGGGCACAGACGGTCCGTGCGTGTCCTCGTGGTTGAGCTCTTCAAGTCCTGGCTTTGGGGTGGTCCTGAGTCGCCCTGAAACACGTGAGTGGGCCCTGCCTGCGCGCCCACGCCCAGGACTTGGTGAGCAGCGTGAGGGTTCGAGTGGCACCGCAGACACAGAGTCTGCTCGTGGGGAGCAGGCGCAGCCCCAGGACGGCTGCCTCCCAGAAAGTTCTCAGACCTTCCATCGCTGGGGCACCCTGCACAGAGCTCCTGAATCACATGCCAAGTGCAGCCTGGCGTGAGGGGTGCGGGTGTGGCGTTGGCCTTCCTTGGAGCTGGGGGACACAGGTCACCCCCATGCAGAGATGCCGCCCCGAAGTCGACGGCAGACGGGACAGACACGCACAGCCACGGCACAGACACGGCACAGACAGACGGCACCTGAAGCGCAGGAGTCTGGCAGACTCAACGCCACTCTGCACAAACCCCAGCGGCAGCTGACAGCGCCTTTTCCCTAAAGCCGAAACAACCCAGGGGAAGACGGAAACATTCCCGGAAATCCCATCAGATGTAACCTGAACACATCGAGCCGTCCGGAATGTGGAGGAGAAAGAATAAGCAGTGCGGCCGCTCCAAGAGGCGCCAGGTGCAACTGCCACCACATACCTCCCAACAGGCTGGCGTGGCGAATGTTGGCCCCAAAGGCTCAGAGGTCCAGTAAGTCGTCCAAGCTACAGGCAGGGAATGTGGCGCCCGCCCGCCTGACTTTGCTGTCCCCTCCCCCTGCACCCGCGGCTTCCCTCCCGCCAGCAGGCAGGGTGAGAGAGAGGAGTGAGACCAGGTCGAGGAGGCAGCAGGATGTGCCGGATGTGGCCCTCACTCACAGGCACACAGACACACGTGTGTGCACTCTTAGAGACATGGGGGTACACACACAGTCTCCTGTACACACGCACACACACGCATACCTGCACACTCACATACGTAGGAATGCACACAGCACAAACATGCAAACACACACACATGCATGCACAGACACACATGCACATAGACACACGTGCATAAACATAGTGGTACTCATGCACAAAGACAGAGACATACATGTGCACATGTGTGTGCAAACGTGTGCACATGCAGGTGCACTCACATACATATGCACACACAGGCACACACAGACATGTGTGTACACATGCAGAGGTGTGCATACACACATATACAAGCACATACAGGCATACAGACACATGTACATGTGTGTGCACAGAGGAAGACACATGTACATACACACGTGTGCACAGTTATAGATGCATGCACACAAAGACATGGATTTGCACACAAGGCACACCCATAAGACACACATGCATGCACACCCACACATAAATGCAAACACACATGCCCACACACATGTCCACATAGACATTCACATGCACACACAAGCACACAGGTGCACATGGTACAAACGCACCGTGTGTTGCCCTGCGGTGTGGCCTGTGCCTCAGTCCCTCAGGCTCTCTGGACTGACTGGTTCTGCTGGTGCCCAGAGCCACCGACGTCTCTGGGTCCCACTGGTCCCTGCCCGTGAAGGCACCAAAGCGGGCAGCTGTGACCACAGCAGGCATGGTGCACCCAACCGGCAGCCGTGTGTGGGACAAGCACGGGGCTGTCTCCGCAGCAACGATGTGCTCTCTAGCCGCAGGGTGCGGCGATGGCCCCAGCTTGCTCACAGGGGTGAGGGAGCCCATGGCAACCCCACCTCCCGCTGCCACCCCAGGCCAGGAAGGCCGCGGCCCAGCTCCGGCCTGGAGACGGCTGAGCCCTGGCCCTGCTCATGGCGAGGAGCGCCCCACCCCCGCCCTGCACACTCGCCTCACCTGGGGTCCCCGCGTAGCCTTTGGTCTTGGTCTGCCCGTCTGCCAGCTCCACCGCCAGCCCCAGGTCAGAGATCCGCACGTTGCCTGGGAAGCAGACAGGCCTGCGTCACGCGTGCCCACGGCTCAACAGCTGGCCCAGGGCCAGCCCCAGCACAGACGCGCATGCCTGCAAACACACGCAGCACGCACACGGCACACACACACCCCACTCAGCCTCACACAGTGACACACGCCCTCCCTGGCCGACTGCAGAGGGTCCCCGGGAAGCGCCGCGCTGGGCAAGCCTGTCGCTGGAATTTCGGCGTGGTCCACCCAAAATTCATCTTCCCCGCCGCTCCATCCCGCCAGGCCCGCAGCCGCAGCTCACGCCCCAGGTCACTCTCCGACAGGCGCCCGGGGACCGGCGTTCGGCAGGAGGACAGCCCAGCACAGCGGGGCTCAGGGGTCCCAGTACCTGCACTGTGAGCTGCAGGTGACGCCCCGTGACGCCAGGCGCCTAATTGCGCACCGACTGTCACCGAAGTCCCTCAAAACTCAGGACGTCCACCTGGAGATCCCGCCGCCTGCCGCTCTGCCACCAGGTGGTGGACTGAACGGCAAACCTGGCCGTCTCGGCCTTGAAAGCTCTGCGAGCGCCTAGCAAACCCGCCCGTCCTCGTGGGAGGCCGGCGCCGCGGGGAGGCCGCCTCACCGTCGTTGTCCAGCAGCACGTTCTCGGGCTTGAGGTCGCGGTAGACGATCCCCCGCTGGTGCAGGTGCTCCAGGCCGCACACGATCTGCGCCGTGTAGAAGACCGCACGGGGCTCGGGGAAGCCGGGGTTCTCCTCGTCCACGTTGTAGATGTGGTACCTGCGGCAGACGCGCGGAGCTGTGAGCCCAGGCGTGGCAGGAAGCAAACGCGGACAGACGGGGGCCCTGGCGCCGCGTCCTGTGCCAGCAGTCTGGTCACTTGCAGGAGGATCTCGAGGCCATGGTGGGGCCACAGCAGCTCGCAGACCTTAACCACGACTGTCCCGGGGACAAAAGGGACGTCCTAGTGCACCTCCCTCCCCCTCCGGCCCTGGCCACAGATGCTGGGAACAGCCCCGGGGCCTTCGCCCGGGCCGGCTGGAGGGACGAGGCCGGGGCTGGCCAGGAGGGCTGCACAGGCCAGAGCTGCCCACAGCGTGAGAAGCTGGGGGTCCGCAGACGCGCGTGGTGACGTCCCCACTGCAGCCAGACGTCCCTGCCCAGCCTCCTCCCTCCCTGCACAAAGTCCTTTCCTCTGTCTTCCATGGACGCGCTCTACCGAGAGGCCAATCTGACAGATGGGAGGAAATGCGTTGTCTAAACCGGGCAGCACCGGGCGACAGGTGCAGACCAGGCGCCGCAGCCCAGGCCGGCTCGCGGGAGCTGGCGTCTCATGCGCAGGGCCAGAGTGCGGTGCACTCTCTTCCCGGGAGCTGAGTGTTGCCGCCCTGCCTTGCCTGGAGCAGATCTGCACAGCTAAGTCCATGGGGAGGGGCGCAGAGCCCGGCGGACCCCACCGCAGCTCCCCGGCGCCAGGCACTCTCCAGGTCTTAATCCTCACAGTGACCTCTGAACTCAGCTGTCTGCATCCCCAGTTTACAGTCCAGGCGACCGGGGCAGCGCGCGGCCACACTGTCCTCCCGGGAGCCCAGGCCTGCCGGAGCCAGGGCGCCTCATCCTCTCTACCACTGGCGGCACAGCCCCGGCTCCGGCAGTGGACACCCCGTCCCCAGCTCTGCCACCGGAGTGGCTTGACACATTCCTCACCTACCTCCCCGAGCCGAGGCCCCGCCACGCGCTCACCGCACCCACGGGTGCGCCTGGCACTCGGGCACAGTGCCAGGGCCTGCTCTCCAGGCCGCTCCCGGACAGACACAGGGAATTCGGGGGGCGGGGGGTGGGCGCGAGGCTTTCCTCAGATGGGGGACCTCAGACAGCGGGGGAGCCTCAGGCGGCTGCGTGCTCTGTGGCTGGGAAGCCGCCCTTCCAGGGCCCGGAGACCCCCGTCCCAGCTCGGACAGCTGGGCCCCCGGCCCCCTCTGGACAAGGCTGTACCTGAGGTCCCCTCCGTTCATGATGGTCATCACCAGGCAGAGGTCTGTTTTGGTCTCAAAGGCGTAGGCCAGGGAGACTATGAACCTGCTGTGCACTTTGGCGAGGATCTTCTTCTCCACCATAGCTCCCTGCAAAGCGAGATGCAGAATCAGCACCGGGTTCAGGCAGGAAAGTGCCCGAGGCCCAGAGCCCAGAAGGCGCCAGACACGGCGGCAAATGCATCTCAAACGCGGTTTTCACAAAGCAAATGCAGCTGAAACACGGCCCGGTGCCCGTTTCTCAGAGAGAAAACCAGCCGCGCAAAACCCCTCGGGCACAGGCGCGGCCAGAAGCGCGGAGAGGACCCTCCTCCCGGTGCCAGCTCGCCGCGCCCTCCGCCCGCCCCGGCCTCTGGGCCTCTCGCACTCGGGCCGCGCGCTCGCGGGAGGTCGCCAGCGCCTGAAGGGGCTGCCCCTGGGGGCCCTGCCTGCACCGCGTGGGCCGCGCCAGGGCGCTGTGCGTTAGGGCCCCGGGGTCGAGAGGTTAGCAACGAGATCACAGGTGACGTGAGCAGCCTGGCACGGGAACCGCATGTGGACAAAGCAGTTCTGAGAAAACCACTGAGGCAACCACGAGGTGTCACCACGTCCGCCCCAGTCCACGGCGAGAGCATCCCGTGTTTTCCGGGCCCCGCCCAGCCTTGGCCACGCGCGCCTGACACGCAACCTGTGGCTAGGGGTCACGGCCGTGCCGGCTGCTGTTTGCCCAGAGCACTTCGCTCGCCTCAACTCTGCGCCTGCCGTGCAACCGGGAGGGGACCGGAGCCACACGGAGCAGGGCGTGGCCCGGGCAGCCGTGTCCTGGGAGCTCTCAGCAGCCCCCACTGACCCCACCGCGGCGGCCACGGCCACAGAGAGGCAGAGCGGTGGGACCCCCAGCAGCCCACGTGTGCGTCCTGAAAGCAGCCCCGCGCCAGCACCACAGCGACTCTGCCTCCCGCAGGCGGGTGCTCAGAGCACCGTCCGGCCCACAGGCCCTGCCTCAGTTGCCTCCGGCGTCTGCCATGGCACAGGCCAGGGCTTTGGGGACGGTCGGAGAGCAGCCCCTGAGCAGGTCCCTGCAGGGTGCTCTTCCCTCAACTTGCCACGTAGCACCACCTGCCCCAGGTGTGAGGTCACCCAGGTGTGAGGGCACCCCAGGTGTAAGGTCACCCAGGTGTAAGGTCACCCAGGTGTGAGGTCACCCAGGTGTGAGTTTGCTCAGGTGTGAGGTTGCCCAGGTGTAAGGTCGCCCAGGTGTGAGGTCACCCAGGTGTGAGTTTGCTCAGGTGTGAGGTTGCCCAGGTGCAAGGTCGCCCAGGTGTGAGGGCACCCCAGGTGCAAGGTCACCCAGGTGTAAGGTCACCCAGGTGTGAGGTCACCCAGGTGTGAGTTTGCTCAGGTGTGAGGTCATCCAGATATGAGGTCACCCCAGGTGTGAGGTCACCCAGGTGTGAGGTCGCTCTCCACATCTGCAACCCCCTGGGGAGCCCAGCCCAGGGAGGAGGCAGAGGCCACAGGTGCCTGGCCTGCCCCACCCGGTGCCGCACGCGTACCTGGTACCCTTTCCTCTTCTTCAGCCGCTTCTTGTTGAGCTTCTTGCAGGCGTACATCTTGCCGGTGGCCTTCATTTGGCAGGCCGACACCTCCCCGAAGCCCCCCTTGCCCAGGACCCTGAAGTCCAGGAACCAGTCTTCGCCCAGGGGCCGGGCCTCCAGCCACTTCCACTGCAGGAAGCGCAGGAAGTGCAGGCTGCCCAGGAACTCCTGGAAGGGCGCCTGGCTCAGGTGCGCCAGGGTGGCCTGCAGCAGGGGCTGGAACAGCCCGTCCTGGCTGGCCGAGGGCCCCTGCCTGACCCGCGCCACCGTGCCCTCGTCCAGGAAGCCGCAGAAGAGCTTGGCCTTGGGGTCCAGGTAGTCGGCCAGGATGGCCTGGGCCTTCTGGGGCCGGAGGTCGTCGTCGGCGGTGTCATAGTCCTCAATGTCCCTCCAGAGCTCCAGCGCCGGCAGGTGCCTCCCATCCGCCTGCAGGAACTGCTGGAAGAGCCGCTTGCCGATGGGCTGCTCCGAGCACACACTCTCGAACTCCAGCGCCAGGCT
This sequence comes from Varecia variegata, assembly GCA_028533085.1. Classification (NCBI taxonomy): domain Eukaryota; kingdom Metazoa; phylum Chordata; class Mammalia; order Primates; family Lemuridae; genus Varecia; species Varecia variegata. The sequence goes on from CM052445.1 coordinate 257,092, forward strand.
GTCGCGGAGGGCCTCGCACTTGGACAGCGGGGGCAGCTTGAGCCTGGACAGGTACTTCTTGTCCCGGGAGGACGGGGCGCTGCTCCCGTCGAAGCTGCCCCGGGCGGCGATGAAGGCAGAGTTGGCCACCACCGTCTCCAAGGACCCGAAATCCATCCCGGCACCGGCTTCCCACCCGCTTCAGGCGTGAGGACCATCAGCCGAGGCCGAGCCCGCGGAGCTCGCGGCCAGAGCAGGCCTGACCACTGCCCTTGGCCTGTGGCCCGTCCCTGCCCCGGCTGGACAGGGGAGGCGTCCTGCTTGTGGCCAGGACACGGGGGGCCCAGGGCTGACGCAGCACCAGCTAAATCCCAGCCCGGGTCACGGAGGACGCCCAGGGGTGAGGCACAGGTGCCAGAAAAAGACAATCCGCTAAGCCTCCCTGATCAGATTAGACAGGCGGTCGGCTGCCCTTCCTCCTGCCGCTGTCTTCCTCTTTTTTTTTTGAGACAGAGTCTCACTCTGTTGCCCGGGCTAGAGTGAGTGCCGTGGCATCAGCCTAGCTCACAGCAACCACAAACTCCTGGGCTCAAGCAAGCCTCCTGCCTCAACCTCCCGAGTAGCTGGGACTACAGGTGTGTGCCACCATGCCTGGCTAATTCTTTTCATTTTTAGTAGAGACGGGGTCTCGCTCTTGCTCAGGCTGGTCTCGAACTCCTGAGCTCAAACGATCCGCCCACCTCGGCCTCCCAGAGTGCTAGGATTACAGGCGTGAGCCACTGCGCCCGGCCCGCTGTCTTCCTCTTCCCTCGCTGAGGACAAGCCCAGACTCCTGGGGCCACGGCAGCGCTTGGAGGTCCTGTCAGCTTTCAGGTGGAAGGTGGCCGGCAGTTTTCCGGATGGTATGGCACCACTATCTTTAAGAAAATAACGAGACAGATGAAACCACCTGAAAATAGGCATTCAGAGAGAAAAAACCCACCACAAACAGGTTTCTGGGGTGTCAGGAGTGAGACCACCAGCACCTACTGAAGGATCAGCTCCGAATCATTTCACTTCTTCTCACCTGTGGTTTGTAGGCAAAGCAGGGCCAGGCAACAGTGCTGGTGACCTTAGGGCCAGGGGCAGAGGACGCCCGAGCCACACCCCGGCTGAGACCCCACCCAGACAGGCAGGCCTGTGAGAAGGATGAAGAGGCCACAGACACACACCCTGGGGCACACCCAGGACACATGTGGGGCATATCGGGTATATCTGGGACACACCTAGACATGCCTGGGGCACACCTGAGACACCTAGGTCACACCTGGGGCACACCTGAGACATCCCTGGGATACACTTGGGACATGCCTAAGACACACCTGGGGCACACCTGAGACATACCTGGGGCACACCTGAGACAGGCCTGGGACACATTTGGGACACACCTGAGACACACCGGGGGCATACCTGGAGCACACCTGGGATACCTAGGACACACCAGGGACACATTTGGAGTATGCCTGAGACACCTGGGACACATATGAGACACAACTGGGTCATACCTGAGACATGCCTAGGACACCTGGGACACACCTGGGTCACACCTGAGATATGCCTAGGGCACACCTAGAACACATTGGATATGCCTGAGACACACCTGGAACACACTTGGGATATGTCTGAGATACCTGGGACACATGTAGGTCACACCTGAGACATGCCTAGGACACCTGGGACACACCTGGGTCACACCTGAGACATGCCTGGGACACACTTGGGATATGCCTGAGACACCTGGGACACACCTGAGGCACACCTGAGACATGCCTAGGACACACCTGGGACACTTTTAATATGCCTGAGACACACCTGGGACACACCTGGGGAACACAGGACTAATAAGAATGGCAACTTTGGGTGGGCATGACCCTGTCAGTCTTGTTCTGGTATACAGTAGGTGCTCCATGAAGGTCTGGGCAGGAAGGACCAGCAAGTGAGTAGGAACTCGGTCACGGTTTACAGCAGGAGGAAGCAAGGGTGGCAGGAGAGGCCTGTGGGGCTCTGCAGGTGCGCAGGGTCCTCTGCAGCGACCAAGGAGCTGCAGCATGGTCCCCCCAGCCTCCCGGCAAGGGCTTTGGCAGGTGTGTCGGCAAGTAAATATTTGAGGTGAACGATGTCCCCTCATTCCCCAGGAGCCCTGCCACTTAACAGCAGGTGACCTTGGGCCAATCGCCTCAACTCCTCCTGCCTTCCATCCTATCAGTTCACCTGGGACGTGGTTCCCGTGGTGCTTCGTGCCGTGGAGCAGCTGCCGCTCACAGCCCCAGCGAGTTCCGGCCGCGCGCTGCCAACAGCGCCGTGCAGCCCACCGCCCGGACGTCTTGCCGGAAGAGCAATCCTGCTTCAGCGGACGGGAGGGCTGAGGCTCTGCATCTCCAACGAGCTCCCAGGTGACACTGGGGACGCGGGGGCGAGGAAGACACCATCCTGCTGGACTGCAGGGCCGCTGCAGGCTCCGCTGTGCCGGGACGCAGTCCGCTGAACAAGCCAGCCGCCTCCTACCGCAGGACTGACGCAGAGACCGAGCGAACCTGGGTCTCGAACACGGACAGTATGCCGTGATCCCCAAATTAGTTTGGTTCTGGAAATCCTCTTTTAGCTCAATTTTATGTTTTGTGATAATTGTACATTTACATGCAGTTGTGAGAAATAATCCCGAGAGATCTGCAAATGCTTACCTCAGTTTCCCCAACGGTACCATCTTGCCAAACCCCTCAGCCGGGCACTGACGTGGACACAGCAGCCCCTCCGTGCCCTGCTGCACACACGCCCTCCCGCCACCCCCGCCCGGCGACCCTGCTGCTCTCCTGGCTAGACTCCCGCCACCGCAAGCGTGTTACAGAGACAGGATCACACGCCACGGGACCTTCTTGGACTGGCATGTTCCACTCAGCACGATGCTCTGGAGAGTCTCCCAGGTCACGTATCGATACTTCGTTCCTTTTTGTGGCTGAGCCGTGGTCACAGCGCGGCTGCACCACAGTCTGCTCAGCCACTGCCCTGCTGAAGGACGTCTGGGTAGTTGGCAGTTTTTAGCTGTCGTGGATAAAGCGGCCACAAGTATTTGTGTCGGTTTTCGCGCGAATATACGTCTCCACCTCTCTGGGATGAATGCCCAAGCGTGCAGCTGCTGGGTGTTACTGTGACTGCATATTTGGCCTCAAAGAAAGGTGCAAACTGTCTCCCAGAGCGGCTGTACCATGTGACCTTCCCACCAGTGCCGTATGGGTACTTCAGCTCCCCACCACCCTCACCTCGACCAGCCTTGCCGCCGTCTGTGCCTCCTGAGGGGCGTGTGGGGGAACCCACCACGCTCCACCCTGCACCTGCCGACAGCTGACGATACCAGACGCCTTTCCACGCGTGTACCTGCCGTCCCACGCGTGTACCTGCCGTCCCACGCGTGTGCCTGCCGTCCCACGCGTGTGCCTGCCATCCCACGCGTGTGCCTGCCGTCCCACGCGTGTGCCTGCCATCTCACGCGTGTACCTGCCGCCCCATGCGTGTACCTGCTGTCTGTCTGTGCTCTCGGTGGAATCTCTCTTCCTGTCTCTGACCACGTTCTCGCCGGGTTGGTTTCTGGCGTTGAGTTTTGCGAGTTCTTTATACATCCAGATACTATCAATGGTCCTTTGTCAGAGTTACGGCTTCACCCCTGCTTTGCACAGGCCTTCGTGGACGCCAGGTTTAACTCCGTCGAAGCGCAGCTTCTCGACCTTCCGTGCGTCTCGCGTCTGACGCCACGTCTGCGGACTCTTTGCCCAGCCTTACGTGTTGTCTTCTGTGTTTTCCCCAAAAGTTTCATACTTTTACATTTAAGTCCCTGATCCACTTTGAGCTAATTTCCGTGTATGGCGTGAGACTGAGCTGCGGGTTCACCTTCCGCCTATGGGTGGCGGCTGCTCCAGGACCATGCGTTGAAAAGGCTGTTTTTGTGTCACTGAGTTTCTTTCGTGCCTTTGTGAGAGGTCAGTTATGCATGTTTGTGTGGTGCCATTTCTGGGTCTTCTCTCTTGTTCCTTTGATCTGTGTCTCTCCCTCCGTCCCACCCACAATCCTGATTTCTGCATAATTTTACATAAAATTACATAATTTCTGTATAATTACACACCAAGCTCTGGAATTGGGTAGACTGAGCCCTCCCACCTTGTTCTTGGTCTTCAAAAAATGTTTTCCAAAACCCTATGTTCAAAATAGAAAATATGCACCTGTTCTAGTTCCTTTGCCTGTCTATATAAATTTTGTAATAACCTTGTCTGTATCTACAAAAACTCTGCTTGGATTTTAACGGGAACTACGTTAGACCTGCGTGTGAATTCAGGGAGAGTCTTCCCGGTCCCGTGTGTGATGAGAGATTACCCACTGAAACCTGTTCACTTTCGTATTTAATCCTTCCGTGTTCTCTCGCTTTCTCCTGCTCCGCTCCAGGACCTCGTCAGCACCGCGTGGACGCAGGGGCTGGTTCCCCCGGGAGCCGGGGGTGGGCTCCTCACTGCTGGCGGGTGGGTGGGGGAGTCCCGGCGACCCACGGGGTCTGCACGGGCTCCGGCGGTGGGGATGGCCTCCCTATCACCACGTGGGGGTCCAAGTCCTTCCTGGCCACGAGCCTGTGTCTGACACCACCCAGGCCGGGGGAGCCCCGTTTTGTGAGGCGACCAGGCCTCCAGCCCCTCCTCCCCGCGGGGCGAGTCCAGAGGAAGGTCATCACGTGACGCACGTGCAGTGAGCACGCGTGTACCTGCTTCTGGGCATTAAAGGCGAAGTTGGGAAGACTGAGTTCAAAGACGTTTAGAAAGAACTCACTTTGCTCCTTCAAGAGCACACAGGGCTCTCCAGGCCCTGGCACGTGGGGGCCCCAGGCCCACAGTCAGACCACCGCCACCGCCACACTCGGGGTTTGTGGGGCCCTAAAAGCCCCGGCAGAGGTGGTTCAGTGCTAGAGAAAACGCTCCGCCTGGTCCACTGAGAATTACAGCAGTCCTGACTAAAGCAACGCAGCTCCACTTGAATTCGGGGGCTTGTTTGCAGACAAACTCTAAACCCCCCCAATAAAAACCAGGGCAGAATCCCAGCTGGAGGCCGTTCTGCAGGCCTCTTCCCAGAGAAACCCTGAGACCACAGGTGGAATTCTGGCGAATTCCGCACGCACAACACCTCTGATTCCAGTCGGGCTTTGACTTGGATACTCCTCAAAAGGCCCCTGAGCACGTGGCACTGGCCTGGCCTTCCCCGTCCAGCACCCTGCGTGGGGACGCTGTGGCCAGCAGGTGACAGAGCATCAGCCACACAGACCTGCTTCCAGCGAGGACGTGTCTGAGCCGGTGGCTGCCGCTGAGGTCGTCTGGGGAGCTCACGACCGCCCGACGCTCAGGCCACCCGGCACAGGGACTCGGGAGCCTAGGGAGCAGGCCCCCTCCCGACAGTCGTGCCTGGGGGCCGCCCGGCCCTCGCGGGACCCTCGCTGTCCCCCACCGTGGGAACCCGCTGATGGCCGGGGCACTCGCGTGCCCTGCGTCTAGATTTTAGGGCTGTGAATTCCTCTGTAGACACAAACAATCCTACGGGGGCCCCAAGCCCACCCCAAGAATGGATGTAGGAGGACACTGGCCCCGTGGGTGACACAGCAACGGCAGGGCCCCCGGGCCCAGTGTGGCGAGGGTTGGGGTCCAGCCTGCTTCCACTCTGACCTCCGACCCGCACGCCCTTTCCACCTGCTGAAGGAGCCCAGAAGCCGGGCCACTCCTGCTGCCACACGAGGAAGCACAGAGCAGATAAGGCTGCCGGCCAAGGGCGTCCCAAGAGCAGGGAGGCGGGCTCGAGCCGCCCGCGCCAGCCCGGCGGGCCCGCGTTTGGAGAGGAGATGGGAGGGCGATAACGCGGCTTCGGGGCTTTCCGGGGCTGCCACCGGGATGCCCGTGACCTGACGGAGGAAGCTATAAAGCCCAGGGCAGGTCTCTGGCCCCAGCCCGTGCCGAGCCGGAGCACAATGGCTGCGCTGCAGGAGAAGAAGACGTGTGCCCAGCGCATGGAGGAGTTCCGGCACTACTGCTGGAACCCCGACACCGGGCAGATGCTGGGCCGGACCCTGTCCCGGTGGGGTGAGTGCCGGTGGCCGGGCAGCTGCCCTGAGGACTCTGCGTCCAGGAGGGTGGGGGCGGGGGGGCCCACGCAGCCCCCAGGCGCTGCCCAGACCCGCGTGGACAGACTCCCGCCAGGCCCCCGGCCCAGCGGGAAATGAGGGTCCCCAGGGGGCCCCCGCCCGGGTCAGCCCCGGCACCGACCCTGGGTGCCTGCAGCGGGGAACATCGCAGACTGGCGAGAGTCTCAGCGGCACGTTTGAGGGCAGCATTTCTAAAGCTATGTTGATAAAACTAACACTTTTTAAAAGAATCTTAAGGGAGGTGACAGTGGCTCTTTGGTAAGTAGTCTGGGGCGCACAGACGCGTCTGACCGGGTCCACCAGCTGCCGCACTGTGGGGCGGGGAGCCCTTCCCTGCCAGGCGGCCTCCTCTGCACCCCAGGACTCCCGGCCGTGCAGAGGCACCGTCGCCTGGGCCCTTGTCCCTGGAGAGGGCGCGGCGAGGCCACCGCAGTGGCGGAAACGTCCTGGTGGACGTCGGGGCCCCCACGCCCCTCAGGAAGGGCCCTGGCGAGGCAGGGCTCCAGGAACAAGCGGCGCCTGTGAACGCCTCGCCGGACCCTGGGAGCCTGGCGACCGCGTTGCCATGGCTGCAGCCCCCGCTGGGGGGAGGCTGGGCCCCACCCGCCCGCGAGGACCTGGTGCGAGGCCCTGTCCGGCCATCTCGAGGCGCGATGACCTGCACGTCCCTGAGTCACTGACGCCGCCTGACAGGTACCGACTGTGACAGGATTCAGGAGAAAACGGACAGTGAGGAAGGACGGCCCGGCCAGCCTGGGGCAGGACAGACCCGGGCCGAGGGCAGGGGCTGGGCAGGGGCCGCCGCTCCCCCTGTGGCCTCGTGGGTGCAATGCCACGGAACTTTCTGGAACAGCCTCACTGCCCACCTGGCGCACGTGGCCGCCGTGTCTGGGTGAGGCAGCCGCCGGGCCAAGGACAGCAGCTCGAGAGAAGGGAGCACGGCTGAGAGAGCCGGCGGTGGCTCCTCCCGCAGCAGCGAGGGCTGGGGAGGGGCGCGCCCGGGACCGCGTGAGTGCCAGAGCCCGGGACCGCGGGAGGCCACGCCGAGGCCGGACAGCGCACGCGGGAAGCCTGGGATGCGAGTGCGTCTAGACCAGTGTTCCTCCCAGCACGATCCGTGACGTTAATAAGGAGATGGGAGGTGACATAACCCCAGACGTTCCTGAAAACGCTGCTCATTGCAGAGACCCCAGCCCGCGACGGCCCTGACACGCCCGCAGTGAACGGGGGACACGTGCTCGAGCCAGTGTCACCAAGTGTACCTGTCAACACGCCTGACATCCATGGAACACACTTTGGGAACACAAATGTCATCGTGCCCCAGCCCTGGGTGGCTCCTCCTCGGCTCATCACCTCCCCCCAGGGCCGCGGGCCGGGTCCGCACACCCCACTTCCAGGCGGGCAGGCGGGGCCGTGCGGTGGGGGTCACCCCAGCCTTCTTGGCCTCAGTTTCCTCCTCTGTGAGGTGGGGGTGAGCTCTCTGTGTGGGGCTGCCACACTCTCCGCACAGCCCTGGGCGTGGGGCCCGGTGTGGCCACCACCGACGGCACCACGCCCCCCTGCGCTGAGCCCAGCACGGAGTGGACACAGGGCGGAGCCCGGGTCCCTGGCAGGCGGCAGGTGACACAGAAGCCAGGTCGGTGGTGACCTGCTGGGACCCTGAGGCAGAGGCCTGTGGGGTGGGCTTGGCCAGGAGGGGCAGGACCCCCTCCACTGGCCCCTTGCTGCCAGCTTGGGGACCCCAGGCCAGCGAGCCACGATCCAGAGTTGAGTGAGCACATGTGCGGGCGGGACATGGCGCTGGCACAGTGCCGGTGACCACACCGAGAACCGCGGGTTAGGCCTGGACTTCGCGGGGGACGGCCCGACTCGACTCAGACCTGCCCACGCCGTGGCTGGAAGAAGGGCGGCGTCCAGGGGAACCTCGCACCTCCCTGTCTCCGGCCGGCTCGGCCCCGCCGTGGGCTACGTGGGGTCACCAGAGTGACTCGCGAAGAGGGGAGGAAGGCACAAACCATCCTCTTCCTGGTGGTTTCTCCTTAGAAACGGCTGCTTCGACCACACAAGCCACTTTCCAAATGAGACAGAACCCAGGCAGCCGCCGGGGCCCAGGAGCGGCCCTCACACGGGACCTCGGTCCCACGTGGTCTGCCCGGGCGGGCGCGAGGGGCTGGGGAGAGCCCGCCCCTCTCCCGGCACCCCCAGCACGCAGGGCAGGCGGTCGGCCCGCTGGCCCCCGCCACCACGCCCGGCCACCACGCCCGGCCACCACACCCGGCCACCACGCCTGGCCACCACGCCCGGTGGGGCCTTGCGGGTGGAAACCTGAGATGCTTTGAGGACAGAGCGGCCTCGGGGGCCCGGGCACCTGCTGGGCCCGGCCTCGCCTCTCCGCCTCAGTTTCCCTTCCTGTCGTGTGGGGAGCACCCCCCCCCCAGAGGGTCCTCACCTGCGGTGCTGAGGGCAGCGCCGCGGGCAGAGGTCGCAGGACCCCGTGCAGAACACCCGGAACGCAGACCACAGACAGAACGTGGCCCGCGGCTGCCGGGCGGGGGAGGGGAGCCTCTGCTCCTGGGGCCGGTTTCCATTTGGGGACAAGAATGTTCTGGAACCAGGTGGAGGTGATGGGCACAGCACGTGGGAGTGTGGTGCACACCACGACTCGCACACTGGAGCGTGTTGGCGTGGTGGGCGGGGCTCGCGCCGTGCCTGACTCACGCCGCCCTCCGCAGTGTGGATCAGCCTCTACTACGTGGGTTTCTACGTGGTGATGACCGGGCTCTTCGCCTTGTGCATCTACGTGCTGATGTCGACCATAGACCCCTACACGCCCGACTACCAGGACCAGCTCAAGTCGCCAGGTAAGCGCCAGGTAAGCGCCAGGTAAGCGCCAGCAGGGCCGGAAGGTGCAAGGCGGCACGGAGCCCGCCAGCGGGAAGCGCAGACCCGGCGCGATGGCCTCTGAGCTGCTTCTGTGAGGAAGGTGCCCCCAAGCTAAGTCTGACTTTGGCTTTGGTTTTAATCATTAAAACAGCAGGACTGTTTCAGAGACTGAAAGTCCTGGTGCTCACTCGCCTCCCGCGCTTCCAAGTGCGCAGGGCCTTTGCGGAAGGCCGTGCCGGAACCGTTCGCGGGAAGCCGGCGGGGTGGGGTGAGCCGGGTGGGGTGAGGCGTCCAAGCCCCGGGTGTGGGCAGCGGGTGCAGAGCTTCCTTTCTGCTCCCGGACCCTCTGGACGGCTCTATTCTAAACCACGTGTAGCCGTTACTTTCACAATAACCCCGTCAAAACGCGAGACCCCGGCTCCCACCGCTCGGACAGGGCCTGGTAACTGAGGCGGCGCCACTCCTGCGAGGGCCAGGGACAGGGTTGGGCGTCCAGCGTCCCCGAGCTTCGTTCTGACTGTGCCGCGGTCTGGCCGGCGGGCAGGGGTCCCTTGGGGGTCCTTCCTCCCGAGCCGCTGCTCAGTGCCGGGCCTGAGGGAGCCGGGCCCCCCGGCCCGTGGGCCGCTGTGGGGACCTGGACCGCAGCCGCTGCAGAGCAAGTGGGTTGGGTGAGAGCAGGTGTGTGCAGGAGCCACATCCAGAGTGTGACGTCCTCTCTCTAGGGGTGACCTTAAGGCCAGACGTTTACGGGGAGAAAGGCCTGGAGGTTTCCTACAACGTCTCTGACAACAGCAGCTGGGCAGGCCTCACGCGCACGCTCCACGCCTTCCTAGCAGGTACGCGGTCGAGGGTGCCTCGGCTGCGATTGTTCATTTCCTAAGAAAACCACGCTTGGGCCTGAGGCCTCCTACCGTCCGGGCCGCCCGGGGCCTGCCGTGGGCCAGGGCGCGGCTGGCAGCTGTGTCTGCCCGGCAGGTTACTCTCCAGCCGCCCAAGAGGACAACATCAACTGCACCTCCGAGCAGTACTTCTACCAGGAGGGCTTCGGGGCTCCCAACCACACCAAGTTCTCCTGCAAGTTCACGGCAGACATGCTGCGCAACTGCTCCGGCCTGGTGGACCCTGACTTCGGCTTTGAAGAAGGAAAGCCGTGCTTTATTATTAAAATGAACAGGGTGAGTGTCGAGGGGTCTCCTGTGGGGACGCGGTCCAGACATCCCACCCCCTCAATGCCACCACCCATGGCGAGGCCCATGGCGTCCTGTCTAGGGCCTGCCCAGGCGGAGGGCCGGACCCCAGCCCACGGGGCTGTCCCCCCACTCTGGCCAAGCACACACCCGCCATGTTGGCTCTTAATACAAACTCAGGGCCATCCGCTCAGGCCGACCACCCAGTCGGCATGTGGACACCAGCTGTGGGAGGCCAGACTGGCCCTGCAGGGTGACCGGGACGCCAGGCCCCTGAGGGGGCTTCCAACCTGGGCCCAGGCTGTGTCCACGGCAGACCCGGCACCACCTGCTGTGAGCAAACAGGGAGGGCACAGCCGGTCTGGCCAGGCCGGGTGCAGGGCAGGAGACGTCCAGCCACGGCCTGGTGGGCCTGGCACTGGCCAGGCAAGGGACTCGGGTGCCCCTGCAGGACCCCACCGGTGGGTGGCACTCGCCCTCTGCACTGCACTTCCTCCGTAAGAGGCTGCATGTGCAGCTTGCGTCCCAGGCCCTGTGGCCAGCCCGGGGCTCAGCACGGCCCTACAGGGAGGCTCTGGTGAGGGAGCCCTCTCAGGGCACAGGAGGGGCTGGCTGCAGACACGGGTAGGGCCGTGGGGACATGGGCACCGGGCAGTACGGGCAGGGCCTGGGGTGGGGCCAGGAGAGGCAGGCTGAAGACCTGGGCCAGGGAGAGCTTTGCAGCTCAGCGCCCACTGCGGCCTGGACAGGGCAGTGGGGCCGGCTCAGGGAGAAGCCACCGCCCAGACGCAGGAAAACCCGGGGGGCGAGCCAGGCCCCCCACACAGGAGGGCACATGAGTCCTTTCCCTTCCAGATAGTCAAGTTCCTCCCCAGCAACGGCTCGGCCCCCCGAGTGGACTGCGCCTTCCCAGTGAGTACCGTGCGCGGGGGCGTAGGCAGGACACCAGGGCCGTGGGAGCAGCCCCCGGCAACCCTGCGAACGTGTCGCCAGCCGGAGGGTTACTGCTCCGCTTCAGAGGGCATTGGGACAGTGTCACTAACACACTCAAAATACTCGGTGGCATCTGGATAAACCAACGTACTACTGCATTGTTTTGTTTTTGTTAATATCTTTGGTTTTTTCTTTTCTTCTTTACAAAAATATTCCTGATCACCAATAGCTACAATTGTTTAATTGTGTTTAGTACATGGACTGCTGAGAGTTGGCACAAACCTTGGGTTAATTCCAGCCTGTTTCTTTTTCTTTTTTTTTTTTTTTTTGGCTTTTTTTATATACGTATCAGAACATTAAGGTGGTGAAAACGCTTTGGTTACATATATTACCCTTGCCCCACCCGAGTCAGAGCTTCAAGTGTGCCCATCCCCCAGACGGTGCACGCCGCACCCAGTAGGTGTGAATATACCGTCCCCTCCCCCCATCTGCCTGACACCCAGTGAAGGTCACTACTGTATGTGCACATAAGTGTTGGACAGTTCATAGCAGTTTGATGGTGAGCACATGTGGTGCTTGTCTTTCCATTCCTGGGATAGTTCACTCAGTAGAATGGGCTCCAGCTCCATCCAGGATAATCCAAGAGGGGCCAGATCACCATTGTTTCTTATGGCTGAGTAGAACTCCATGGTATACATGTACCACATTTTATTAATCCACTCATGTACTGATGGGCACTTGGGTTGATTCCACATCTTTGCAATTGTGAATTGTGCTGCTATAAACAATTCCAGTTTTTTTCAAAAGTACTTTTAAAAAAAAATTTTTAGGGACAGGGTCTCATTCTGTCACCCAGGCTGGAGTGCAGTGGTGTCATCACAGCTCACTGCAGCCTCCAACTGCTGGGCTCAAGCGATCCTCCTGCCTCAGCCTCCGGAGTAGCTGGGACTACAGGCATGTGCCACCATGCCCAGCCAATGATACTTTTTAAGGAAAACATTTTAAAAAACTAAATTTTTTTTCACTAAATATTTTCTGAGGTTTTTTTTCACCATTACACCCAAACCAAAAGTTCTGTACTGTGGCTCATTGGCCCCACCCACAGCGAGAAATAGCCCTTCCCTCAAAGCCTCATTCTCTGTGTGGGCTTCGGGGGTTTGTTTTGGTTTCCTTTTTTTTTTACTTATTTCCGCCACGTGTAGCTGACTTGAGATTTTAACAGACACCAAAGTATCCTCATCTATTCTTTGATAATCGTAAGCTACCCATTGGATAACTCCCCGATTCTGATAACAAAAGGATACAAATCTCATGAAAACACGTCTCTACTTACCCCAGAGAGTCACCCAGACTTTTAACCAGTTCTGGCCAACCGGTACATGCGGTTTATCTGCTTTCCGCCCTGCATGTGATGAGCAAGCTTCATCCACCCACGCTACCCACCAGGCTTCAAAGGTTAAAAAGTTGGAGAAGCCACCAGGTGTTTTACACACGAACAAATTACATCCCTAATGGGTCTCAGTACTGATTATAAAATCTAGTTGATGCCGAGTATGCAAGAAGGTGTTAAGTGACCACCTATGCAGTACATGCACTATGCACACAGGCACACACATGCACGCACATGCACACATGTGCACACAGGCACACACATGCACGCACACAGGTGTGCACGGGCACATACATGCACACACATGCACAGAGACACACATGCATGCACAGGCACACACAGGCATGCACAGGCACGTACACATGTGTGCACGGGCACATACATGCACACACGTGCACAGAGACACACATGCATGCACAGGCACACACAGGCATGCAGATGGACACACACATGCACACACATGGATGCACACGCAAGCCTAGACCATGGGGCACACACCAGCTCCCACCTGATTCCTGCCTCTCCTGCCCAGGACGCACCCCCCAAGGACGCGGAGCCGCTGCAGGTCGAGTACTCCCCGCCCAACGGCACCTTCAGCCTGCACTACTTCCCCTACTACGGCAAGAAGGCGCAGGTAGGTTCATCCCCGGCTGCTGCTCCAAACCGTCTCACATTCAGCAAAAGGAAAGCAACAAACGTTTTAATCTATAAAAACGAGACAAAGGCCTGACACAGCCAGTCCTGACCAGCTCATGATCTGGGTGTTTCCCAAACCCGGGTTCCTGTAACTACCTGCAAACACATTTCTCTTGTGCAACATTCGAACATCTAATCTAATCCCTTTACTTTCCGACGGCTTCCGAGATCCTTTTACACAACTGCATGTCCACTTCAGCGCCTTTCCTCCACACCACCTGCTTTTCTGTCTTACCTTTATATTAATCTTTACTAAATACGGTTTGAAGTTGAATCTACACTTGGTACCATCTGCCCCTCGGGGCCGATCCCCCGGTGCACACACACCTTGTTTTCTCGCGAGTGTCTGGCTTAGCTGGAGACAGAGCACACAGCCCATCTCCCCTGTCTGGCTTCTTCGCTGGATGTGGAGAGATTCTGAAACGTCCCTCCTTTCCACACTGCCCCCTCAGCCCCACTACACCAACCCTCTGGTCGCCGCAAAGTTTCTCAATGTCCCCAAGAACACGGAGGTCACCATCGTGTGCAAGATCATCGCAGATCACGTGACTTTCGACAATCCCCACGACCCGTACGAAGGGAAAGTGGAGTTCAAACTCAAGATCCAGAAGTGAGAGTTCGGACGTGCTAGAACCCGCAGGATGGCTCCACGCGCCCCCAGCGTCCCACCCAGTCGTCTTGGAAACGTTCTGGAAAGATGATGCTGTGGTCCGAGTCAGGCACGCAGTAAGCTCCTGCTCATCAAGCCCTCCCCAGGTCCAGACAGAACCTGCAGCTACGGCAGACGCTGGGGTGACACGGTGACCAGAGGCAGGAACTGCCCAACCAACAAGACCACGAAATTCATCTTCTCCTGTATAGACACCACTGTCTTGCTGAATCCCTCTACGTTCAGTGTGAACTACGACCACGTGATGCCAGCACTGTCAGTGCCCTGAGGGGGAACAGCCCGTGATGATGCACGTGCTGGATCCTTGCTTTGAAAATGCAGCTCCTGAGCTGTATTTAATAATAATAAACACATTAAAGTTACTGTTATTCTACGTAAGAGTCGTGTCTTTACTGACATGGGAGAAAACTAAAATTCAAACACTTCTTTCTTTAAAAACCCCCTTTCACAGTTCCAAGCAAGTCAGGGAAGTTACAGGAACCCCGCGGCTTGGGGTTGTCACCTGAGAACACTCAGTCCCCCAGGTGGGGGGGCGAGGATGTCACTGGCCTGACAGAATTTAAAACTAAAAACAGACACCGATTTTTCTCCAAGTGAGGACACATCTCTCTTCCAAATACAGAACGTTAGTTAAGTTTGCAGCTCTAGCCCCTTTCAAAAAAACCAAGATGGGAACCTTCCCCCTGCTCTCGGTGACAGTCCTGGCAGTCCGGGCTCACCTCCCAAGCCCCGGCGAGGCCCCACGTACGTCCCGGGGCCTGAGTCCGGGCGGCAGAGCCCAGCACAGCGCCTGGCGCACGAACACCTGCCGACCGCGACGAACACAGACGGTCACCAGAGAACAGCTCTGGGGAAGGAATGTAGCCCGTGAGTACTCTGTGAGGTCAAGTCAGCCGCTGTCTTTACCGGGCAGCTGTGGGCGGGAAGCCACGGTCCCCGACGTTCCTCACTCGCGTGGGGGCAGCCCCGTCACACGCCAGGACCTTCCGCACCGCACTCAGGGCCCGCAGCCGTCTGTGCGGGGACACTTGTGGGGGCCTGCACACAGACGTGACATCCTCGCGTGTGGCCGGGCCAGGAAAACCGGCAGCAGGCGCTGCCTCAGCTCCGGGGATGTGCCAGGTGGGACGGGCTTTGGTGCCACACGTCCTCCTCGGGCTGCGCCGTCTGCGTTGGACTCTGTGGGTCCAGGGCCTGTCCTGCCTGCCCTGAGCGCCGGCGCAGGTGGGGCTTACGGGACGGGAGGGAGGCTCGGGCTAAGTGCCAAAGACCCTCAAAGCTCTCGTTTCACTGTGCTTTGGGGAGTCCTCCGAGAGCGTTCTCCCCAGTGAGCCAAGAAGGGTGGCGCGGGGTCCACCCAGGAGGTGCAGGAAGCCGGGCGAGGGAGGGTCCCAGGGAAGGGGGAGGGGAGGCCCACGATGCGGCTCTCAGCCATGTGCGCCCCGAGGGCCATCCAGGCAGCCTCAGAAACATCTGTCACATCACAGGTCAGAGGTCACGCTACTTCAGAAGTGGCGGCAAAGCGGTGGGGACAGTCGGACATCCCACCAGACCTCCAACCTCCCACACCTGCACCCCACCCGAGCCCCCCGCCAAGACCCACAGCCCCTCCCTCCCCCTGCTGCTGGAATTCAGCGCTGCTGCCCCCCCAACCCTAACCCTTCAGAATCCACTGCCCTGCCCTCCGACCCCAGGCAGCATGGAGCTCCCAGCAGGGGGGCTCCCCCAAAGGCAGGGGCAGGCACAGAGCTGGGAGGAGGGCTCCCCGGAACAGGCGGTGCCGCACACACGTGCCACACAGAGCGTGGGGACTCTGCCGCACAGTCTCACCTGCGACCCTCAAGGTACTCAAGTAACGCAAGGTTGGGAAAAGGACTCAGTTCCACCTCTTCTGCCAAACACCCGACTCTTACTGGAACAGCCGCAGAGTAAACACTCAGCTCTCCGCAGCTCCTCCCCAGTGTTCTTACTGTGGTGAAACACTCCTAACATAAAACCATCACCACCATGTCTCGGCACAGTTCAGACGCTCTGAGCACACTGGCTCTGCCGTGCGGCCCTCGCCACCGCCCGTCTCCAGAACTTTCTCACCTGCCCGGACTGAGACTGTCCCGGTGCAGCGCTCGCGCCCCGCCGGGCCCCGACCTGTCAGTCCTGCGTCCGCGGGGACCCGGCTACCTGGGGGCCACCTGGGCCTCACGCGGACGCGCGCGCGCTCCACTCGCGCGTCCCCGCGGTCCCGCGTCCCGCTGCACGCGGAGGCCGGTCCGCCGACCCCGCAACCACGGCGGACACGGGGGCTGCTCCCGCGGCGCACGGAAGCGGAACTGCCGGGTCACGTGGTGATTCCTCCGTTCGCGTCACCTTCCCACGCACAGGCACGGTGGTCGGTCTCTCCACCCCCGCCAACGCCGGTTTCCCGTCTGATGGTTGGGTTGGCGGTTCCCGATAGCCAGTGATTTGCGCACCTTTCCAAATTCTTACCAGCCATTTGTATTAAAATATCTTGGGGAAAATGTCTATTCGAGTCCTTGCCCATTGTGACATCGGGTTTTGTTGTCAAATTCCAAGAGTTCTCCATATGCCCGGAGTATTAATCCCCTCTCAGGTCTAGGGCTTATAGACATTTCCTCCCACTCTGTGGGTGGAAGTTTTGCTCTGTCAACACACAACAATTTTTAATTATCATGAAATCCACATTGTGTTTTCTTTTGTTGCCTATGTGTTTGGTGTCATATCTCGAAAAAAAACATCATTGCCAAATTCAATATCATGAAGGTTTTGCGGTTTGTTTTCTTACGAGTTTTATAGTTGTAGGTCTAACATTTATATCTTTTTCAGTTTAGTTTTGCATTTGGTGTTAGGTGAGAGTCCTTTGCACGTGGGTGTTTTCCCAGCACCGTCCATGGAAAGGGCTGCTGCCCCTCCCTGCTAAGTCTCGGCACCCCTGGCGAAAATCATCTGACCACATGTGCCAGGGCTTCCCCTGGGCTGGCGGTTCCATCCCACGGGCCTGGGTCTGTCCTTGGGCCAGGATCACGGTTCTAATTATTGCAGATTTGTAGCAAGTTTTGAAACCAGAGGTGTGTCCTCTGCTTTCTTCTTTTTCAAGAGTGTTTTGACCACTTGGGGTCAGTTGGCTTCCACATGAATTTCAGGATAGGTTTCTTACTTCTGCAAAGCACATCACTGGGATTCTGATGGGGACTGCATTTAATCTGCGGATTACTTGGGGTGGTGCTGGCACCTTAACATACTGCCTCCCAACCCTGACCACGGCGTGTGTTTCCACGTGTCTTCAGCAATGTTTTGTAGTTTTCAATGCACTAGACTGTCACCTCCTTGGCTAAGTTAATTCCTAAGTGTTTTATTCTTTTGATGCTGTTGTAACTGGAATTGTCTTAATTTCCTTTCCAGATTTTCCTTGTTAGTGTGTAGAAATGCAACTGGTTTTTCTGTTTGCTTCATATTTTGCCAACTTGCTTGTTTATTAGTTCAATAGTTTATTAGTGATTCCTTCGGATTTTCTGTGTAAGTCCGTGTTGTTTACAAACGGACGTAGTTTTAAGATGCCATCGATTCCTTTGACCTGACTTCCGCGGCTAGCGCTGCCAGCACCGTGCTGAACAGAATTGGTGACAGTGGGCATCGTGCCTGTCCCCGGCGTTAGATAAAAGCTTCTGGCTTTTCACCATCCAGCGTGATGTTCACCTCCGAGTTTTTACATATGGATTTAATTGTTATAATGGTTTTCTTCTGTACCTAGTTGGTATTTTTAATCATAAAAGGGTCCTGAATTTTGTAGAATGTTCTTTCTACATCAATTGAGATGATCATGTGACTGTCTTCACTGTATTCACCGGTGCAACTGCGTTGATCAAGTTTTGTACGTCCAGCCACCTCTGCGTCCCAAACTCAATCCCCCTTGTTCCGGGGGTGTAAGTCTTTAGACATGCTGCTAGATCTATCGCTCTCGCTGGTGTTTTGTTGAGGATTTTCCATCTGTGTTCATAAGGCAAACTGGTCTGTACTCTCACTTGTCACGTCTCGGGCTGTGCTGCCAAAGTACTGGTGGCCTCACAGGATGGGTTAGAATGCGTTGCCTCTGCAATTCTCTGGAGAACGGTGAGGACTGGTGTTAGTTATTCTTTAGATGTTTGATAGACTTTACCAGCGAAGCCATTAGGTCCAGAGCATTTTTTTGTTGGGAGATTTTTTAGAACTGATTCAATCTCCTTACTAGTTAAAAGTCTACTAAAGGCTATTCAGGTTGTTTTTAGGAATTTCTCCATTTCATCTAGATTTATAAATTTATTGATGTATAATTTTTCATGTTATTCTCTCATAATCTTTATTTCCCTAGAGCTGGTAGAATGTCCCCATTTTCATTCCTGATTTTAGTGACAAGATCCTGTCGTCTTAGCACCTCCAGCTAAAGGTTTGTCCGTTTTCTTGATCTTTTCTGAGCACCATCTTTTGGTTTCATTGATTTTTTTCCAGTTTTTCTATTCTCTGTTTATGTCTGCTCTAATATTTATTAGTATTTCTTTCCTTCCGTTAGCTGTGGTTTAGTTTGGTCTTTTTCTAGTTCCTGAACGTGTAAAGTTAGGTTGTTGATTTGAGATATGTTTTAAATGTAAGGCTTATAGCTATGAATTTCCCCATTAACACTGCTTTTGCTGCATCTCAAAAAATCCTGGTATGTTGTGTTTTCATTTTCCTCCAAGTATTTTGTAATTTGCCTTAAGCTTTCTTCTTTGATTCATTGTTCAGGAGCATGCTGTTTAATTTCCATAGTTCTGTGAAATTTCCAGTTTTACTTCTGTTACTGACTTGTAGTTTCATCTCCTTGTGGTCAGAAAAGATGGCTCGCGTGGTATCTACCTTTTAAATCTACAGAGACTTGATCTGCGTGCTGGACACTGTCCTACAGCTGCTGCTGGGCACAGTGAGCTGGGTGCGCACGTCTGGGAGATCTGATGGCCTTGTCACATACTCCATTTCCTCATAGCCACTATTGAGAGTACTGTATTGGAATCTCCTATGATTAAAGAACCATTTCTCGCTTCAATTGTGTTAGTTTTTGCTTCATATATCTTGGTGGCCTATCATTAGGTGTACATAAACATTTGTAATTGTTTTATGTTCTTACTGCATTGAACCTTTTATTAATACATAATATCCTCCTGTCTAATTTTTGATGTAAAGTCTATTTTGTCTGATATTAGCACAGTCACCCCTGCTCTCTTTTGGTAACTATTTAAATAAAAGAATGGAAAAAGATATTCCACTTTCAATCTGTCTTTGGACCTAAAGTGTCTCGGAGACAAAATATGGGTCGACCTTGTGCTTTTATCCACTCTGCCAATGTGTCTATGGAAATTCAATCCATTTACACTGAAAGTGATTGCTCACAAAGACGCCTGTTATTTCACTATTTTTCTACATGACCTTGAGTTTTTTAGCTCTTCCTTTCCTGTATCAATCTTCTTTTGTATTTTGTTGGGTTTTTGCAGTTAAAGTTCATATCTCATTTCCTCACTTTTTCAAAAGTAATTCCTCACTCACCTTTGAGAACCAGCACTCAGCTTAGCCTTCAATAGGCTGTGACAGTTCCACTCCTTTATTGCTCTGTCCCACCCCTCAGGCTGTTGCTATCACAAAATCATCTACTAATACATTCTATGTTCAATAACAATTCCTTTAAGTGAATTCGTCTCTTAAATTACACAGAAAACAAAATGTGGAATCACAAACCAAAGTTATAATAGTACTACCTTTCAGACTAATAATTGAGGTTTTAAAAAATGCATTAGTCTTGTAAATCACGTAGAAAATAAAAGTGGGTTGCAAGCTGTTCTTCAAATACCGACTCTTACTTACGATTGCCCCTGTGCTCACCTCCACTGCGACCTCACTGTCCCCACAGGACCGCGAGCCGCTGCCCGGGGTCCTCACTCTCGCTGGGGACTCTCCGGAGCTTCCTGCAGGGCAGGCCTGGTGGCAACAGGCTCCCGAGGCCGTCCTTGCCCGAGGATGTCTCAATGCCTCACCTGTAAGGATAGTTTTGTTGGACATGGGATACGTGGAGGACAGATTTCTTCTTCCTCTGGCACCTTGAACATATTGGCCACTGCCTTGTGGCCTGCATTTTCTGAGAAAAATCTGCAAACGATTTTACAGGGATCATTCATTGGTATGTGACGAGCGGCTCTTTTGCTTTCAAGACTCTCCGTGTTTTGAAAGTTTAATTACGTGTCTCTGTGGGTCTCTGGATTCACTGCACTTGGAGTTCACGGAGGGGCCTGGATGTTTATATTCACTGTTCACATCGTTCATCACACTTGGTGCACTTTCAGCCACTGTGTCTGTAACGATTCTCCTGGCCCCTTCCTGCTCCTCTAGTCCTGACGCCCCTCGCCTGGGTGGCAGCCATGGGTCTCTCAGACCCTGTCACTTTCCTTCCATGTCCTTTTGTTCCTCAGACTCAAATTATTTCCATCGTCCCACCTTCAAATGAGTTAATTCTGCTTCTGAATCGCTCGAGCGCATTTTTTATTTCAGTCACTGTTCTTTGCAGCTGCAGATTTTTTGGGGTGTCTTTTTAGGTTTTCTATCTCTTTATTGATATTTCTGTTTTGATCATGTATCATTTTCTTGACTTTCTCCACATCATCCTTAACTTCTCTGAGCATCTTTCAGACAGTTGTTTAAAAGTGTTTGTCTAGTGTATCTGCCACCAGCTCTGTTTCAGAGACGGTTTCTGTTGATCTGTTTTTCCCCTTAACAGGCCAGGCCCTCGTGACTTTCTGTTGAGAACTGGACATTTGATCCACCTGTGCGGTAAGAAGAGCCGGCTCCCGCCCCAGCCATCACCGGCGGTGCTCACTGGGTTTGACGGCTGTGGTCTTGTCTGTGCCAAGGGTCAGCCTGAGGCGCAGACCTGGGGTCTTCTCAGGTCCACCCGGAGCCTATCCCCGGCACACACGTCACCTCCTCACTCCCCACGCACACGGCTGGTTGTGGATGTCCCAGCCGTCAACGTTTGGCTCCCAAAAGGGGAAGGAGAAAAACAAACGGATGGGGGTGAAGGGAGATGGAGCTGAAATTGACCAAAACTCACCCCGATACACTGACCATGCCCTCGGCTGGAGGCTGGGAGCCTTCGACAGACACCCAGTGACAGCCCAGCTCCGACAGACACTGCCACGTGTCAGGTCCAAGTGGGGACACACACTCCTGGTCTCCTTCTGCGCCACCTCCCAGAATCCTCTCGACCTTTTCCTTTTTCTGAGAGCCAAACCTATGAAACCCGTCTCGGTTGCAGGCTTGTGGAAAAGCAAAGGAGCACCCAGGAGGAAGGATGCCTGTGGCCCCACGGCCTCCTCCGACCACCCTCTGCCTCTGGACCCCGGCCACGGGGACAAGGGCTGCCCCCAGTGCCACTCCTGGGCCGGGTGTGACGCGGGACTAGCAGACACGAGGAGTTCTTGACAGTGACCCTGCATTAGAGAAACACAGAGCTTGTTTAAAATGCCCATGCGCGTTTTATTAATAAAAACTAACAGTGCCAAGTTAAACAAGTCAAACAATTAAAGTCTCTTTATATTCCATAAAATATTACAGAAAAGTTTATTTGTGTTTCAATAAAAAGACTATCGTTTTAGAACAGGCAGCCAACAGCAACTGTGCAGTTAATGGTTTTTGTGAATAAATTTTAACAGAGACAACTGCCTGTCCTTAAATTCCTTTTTCTTTTTATAAAAAAAGAACTATTAAAAATGATTGACAAATTTTGAGTTAAAAAACTGTTAAAACATTCTCTATATTTAATTTCAACTTTATAATAGATTACAGGAAGATGCTTGTGAAACAAATACAACATTTGTTTCGGTACATGTCTTTAAATGATAGACTCATAAGCATGTAAACAACTATATAATAAAAAGTTTCCAAACGCTGCCTGTAAGAAATCAGGCAAATTTACCATAAGCAATAACCACTCCAAGCCTTCCAGTCTCCACAGCTGCGCCAGCGTGGCGATAGACTCTTACCAAACAAAACAAAAACGAAAGAAGCACTTTGCAATTGGTTGCTGCAATATAGAGGGGAAAAGGTGTATGAACTGGATGGAATCTCAGCAGTCAATATAATTTAAGGGAACATAAAGTCATAATAAAACGTACGGTGCTCGTGGTTTGGACGTGGAGCTCCGCTGTCTGCGTGGTTCCGGGGGCGCCTCGCCGTTCACAAGGGCGAGCTCGGCCCGAGCCTCGCCGGGCGGCGCCGTCACAGGCCGCGCACGCGCAGGCGGTGCCCGGTCCACGGCAGGCAGCGCCTTGTTGCCGTCGGTGCGGACGGAGTACGGTCTCCTCAGCAAACTCAGCAAGAATTGTTAAGAGGCAAAAATGAACTGAGTTTAAAAAAAAAAAAAAAGGAAGAAAACGAAAACACAAAAGCCTAAGGAGCAGAGAGGGGCTCCGGGCGGCAGGCCGGCATCACGCGCCCACGCACGCCGCAGCCCGCGCCGGAGCAGCGTCTCCAAGCCAGCAGCTCGCCGGCGTCCTCTCGGGAGTAGCCACACAGAAACAGAAAAACCCACATTAAAAAAGTTCCTCTCCCCTCAACGGCTTCTCCGGCAGCTGGAGCTGGAGCCCGCGAGGACACCGCGGGGACGCCGCGGGGACGTCAGTCCTCCTCGTTCTCGTTGAAGTCGTCGTCGTCGTCCTCGTCCTCCCCGACGTAGGACACCGGGGTCTCCACCCTGGAGCCGCTGTACTGAGACCCGTTGGAGCTGGTGGCCAGCGTCCCGTCCGCGCCGTTGGTCAGGTCACTGCAAGGACAGGGCCGGTGTGAGGTCAGCGGCGCTGCCTGGTCGGCCGAGCCACGCGCAGGCTGGCGTCGCCCTGACGGGGGTCTCTCCGATCACACCCACGGCGCAGAACCGGCCTCGGCCACCAGGCCGTCTGTCACACCCCGCCCAGCCCGTCGTCTCGAATCCGTCCCTGAGACGGGGGCGGCGGCAGAGCCCCCACGCTGAGTCCTCACCCCCTCAGGGACAGAACCGCGACGGGCACACACTGGAAACCCCAGACCCTTCTGCCCAGGACCCCCACCCGCCCGGCACGCGGTACGGAGAGGGGCGCGTGGCGCGGGACGGGAAGCAGGGCGTCCCCTCCGGCCGCGTGGGCGGCAGCACCACGAAAGCCCGCCGCGGGCACGCGCTCTAACGCCCGCCGCGGGCACGCGCCCGGCGCCGTGAAACCAGCGCGCGCTCCCTGGCGGGGCAGCGCCGCGTCGGGAGGCTCCGCGGAACGAGCCGGGAGCCCCGTGAACCGCGCCGCGGAGCTGCGCGTTCTCCTCACACCTGGGAGCCGCCTAAGTGCCGCTTCGTACCCGTCGCAGCGAGCCACTAGGAAAACTGGCTTTTCTTCTTAAATGGTACTGCTTTGTCTCCACTGAGAAGTCTTCAAAGTCTCAGCAATAAAAAGGATTATGTGAAGATGAAAGTCTGAAGACCCCCAGATCCCGCCCGGAGAACAGCCCTGCGCATGCGCACGCGGCTGGAGGCACAGCACCGCGCCACGCGCAGGAGCCGTGCGGGGTCCCGGCTGACGTCGACTCGCCGGTCCTGGGGCCGGTCGGTGACCGCAGCCACCAGCCCAGCGGCCGGGCCGGCGACACCCGGGTCGCACCCCGCACGCGCCCTCCCTGACGCGCGGGGCTGGGCTTGGAGATCAGCCCCGTGATCCCGACCTCCGGGCTGCTAAGTTCTTATCTTTCACAAAATTAAACGCTTTCTTAATATTTAGGATTGACAAAGTACATAATGCATAACAATGAAATATAAAAATGGATAAAACCATTGTTTTGTTGCTATCTACTGTAAAAGTTGTATTTATCTTTAAAAACCTAAGATAAACCCCTAGGGGCGTCATTCTGCTCCGTGGGACCTCAAGGTCAAAGATTAAATGTACTTTTACTTAGATAATAAAACTCCTTCAAGAACGTGGAAAAACACACACCACAGACTCTAAGATGGAAAAAGCACAGAACAGAATTGTGTGTAAACTAGGACCTCAAATATGTTCTTAAAAATGGGGGAAACCTAGAAAACTTGTGCTCGCGCCATGCGGGCTGCTGGTGCTCAGGCGGTTCTGCCCCTACTTGACTGGGGGCTACTTTTCAAAAAAATAAAAACCATGTATCACGTTTAAGTTTTAAGGGGAGGAAGCCAACATGCGGACAGGCCCAGAGTGGCTGCGGTGGCCTCCAGGACAGACAAGCCACGTTCTGAACAGGGCAGGGACCCGGGGCCGCCTCCCCTCCCCTCCACGGTCACCTGGCGGAGAGCCTCGTGCCGTTGGACGTGGACCCCGCTGTCGTGAGGAAGACCCCGCCGATGGATCCCTGAGCCATCTCTGAAAGAGAAGGAGCAGAGTGAGCGGTGGAGAGACAACCAGCACCGGGGACGGGCTTGCCGGGTGCGTCCCGCACGGCAGAGCAGGGCAGCATCTGCAGTCGCATGGCCTGTCTCTTCCAAGGACGACGAGAGACCTCGAAACACATCTACTTGTAAGCGACAGCCACGTGTCACGTCACTGTCACGCAGAGGTGGGGCGAACGCCTCTGCACACAGACTCCTCCCCACACCCCACCTGGCAGGCCCCGCCGAGGTGTCCACCGCGTGGGCTGCGGGGCCTGACGCCAGGCCGGGTCCCACTTGCTCTGGGACGGCCGAGGAGCCCTCCGGGTTGCAGGAGGCACCCCCGACACTCTCAGGGACGGGGGACAGGGACACACGAGCAGAGCAGCAGAGGTGGCATCTGTCATGGTTCCTCAGCACGATGCCATGCCCCGCGCTGTGGCCGGGCGTCCTGAGGCGTTGGAGCCAGGGGGACCAGAACAGCAGCTCACGAGACAGCCGACTGCCGTGCTGCGCGGTGCCCACAGCCGGGGAACGTCCGCGGCCCTAAAACGCTTTTCCTGGTCACTTTGTTAGAGACCAACCAGCTCACTTTGGGGAAAAACCGTCAACCCAGTTACGCTCCGCGAAGAATTTCACCTTCTCCTGCCCTTGGCCTCACTTCCAGACGAAGCCCTGACCTCCCTCAACAGATTCGTCCTGCAAACCGCAGCAGCGCGTCCACAGACGCCCCCTCGGACGGGGATCCCCGTGTCCCCCCCAGGAGGCACCAGTGGACCCGCCTGGCCCGCCCACAGCCCTGTCCCTGCGCAGCCCCGCGTGTCTGCTCCCGGTCCTGTGTGCTCGCGGGGACGGGGACAGGCACCAGCTGGGCGGGGCCGACCGTCACTCCAGCCACACAGCCTCGCCAGGGTCACCTGGGCACGACTGACCTGTCACGTACGGCTCCAGAGCCTTCGGTACCAAGCTTCTTGCCACTTTGAGGTCGTCCGCAGAGCAGCTGCCCGACTCCAGCCCACAGGCCATCCCCATCCGCTTCAGCACCTCGATGTCGTCGTGGATCTCAAACGTGTTGTCGAAGTTGAACAGGTACTCGAACCTGAAGGGGAGACCCAGCCCCAGAAGATGGAGGACGGGGTCTCCCGGACGACACAGCCCTGTGGGGCCCTCGTCACCGAGCCTCATCAAGAAGCCACACTCAGGCCGGGCGTGGTGCTCTCGCCTGTAATCCTAGCACTCTGGGAGGCCAAGATGGGAGGATCACCTGGGGTCAGGAGTTCGAGACCAGCCTGAGCAAGACCCTGTCTCTACTAAAATAGAAAGAAGTTAGCTGGACAAGTAAAAACATAGAAAAATTAGCTGGGCATGGTTGTTCATGCCTGTAGTCCCAGCTACTCGGGAGGCTGAGGCAGGAGGATCGCTTGAGCCCAGGAGTGTGAGGTTGCTGTGAGCGAGGCTGACGCCACGGCACTCTAGCCCAGGCAACAGAGCGAGACTCTGTCTCAAAAAAAAAAAAAAAAGAAACCACATCAGAAATAAACATCACGATGGGCTCCTGTCTGCAAACCTCGGCTATTGCGCAATAACTCGTCCTAATAAAAATCCTAACAGGCTTTAGCTCCCCTAAAACAGAGAAGCTCGGCCAGGCACTCCCGTCCCGTCCCCGACGTACTTGTCGTTGGAGATGCTGCAGTCAATGACGGTCTTCTTGCTGGTGTTGACGATGATGAAGGGCA
This sequence comes from Varecia variegata, assembly GCA_028533085.1. Taxonomy (NCBI): domain Eukaryota; kingdom Metazoa; phylum Chordata; class Mammalia; order Primates; family Lemuridae; genus Varecia; species Varecia variegata. Next base: position 283,194 of record CM052445.1, read on the forward strand.
GGTGGATGACGGAGTTGGGCGGGGGCGGCCGGCTGGCCTGCTGCTCCGCGTGCCGGTTCCTCTGCACCAGGTTCTTGAAGGCGATTTGCTGAG